>SSNS01000018.1:3025210-3163241 GCA_006937985.1 Aphyosemion australe
CCCCCCCCCCCCCCCCCCCCATCCTGTAGAGCTCCATGCAATATGAACTGAGCACCAGTAAGCATTAACCAATAGCGTTAGACTGCTGATTTACGTACAGACATCAATCACAGAGCGTGCTTGAGCGTTTAAGGACGTACCTCGGCTGATGTAGAGTTGGCGACCTTTCTCATGGACAAGTAAAATATAAATATATGAATACACACCACGGGGATGGGTCAAATGCGGAGATGTAATTTCACCAGTGTGTGATGATGACTTGGGACTTTCAGACAGTCACTTTAAGCAACTGGAGATCTGCAAGTGTCTTTGCTTTTTGAAAGTTGCCAGATGTTGTACACCGCTCCTGTGTTTAACTTCCTGTCTGGTCCGATCTGAAGTACTGAGCCTGATGCGTTCTAGAAGCGTAGCACGTAAAAAATAGACCTGAAACGTAAATTTAGCGGAGCGACGCGACACTACTCTTCTGAGATGCATCCAAGACGCGCCACTTCGCAGTCAGACGAAACACACCCATAGACTATACCGGCGGCTATAGTTGTGTGTAATTCTTCACGGACGTTACGTGGCGCTTGCGCATCCGGTAGAAAGTTGGGGTCACTCAGGTAATCTTTTTCTGATAATGAAATTAGATTTTTTTTAATTCTGAAACATTTAATTGTGACTCCAAAAAAGAAAAACAGAATAAATGTGTACGGGAGAACATCCTTTAATCTGTATTTCCCTGTTTTCCTCACCTTAGGAGAGGTGATCTTGACGTAGACGATGATGGGGGCGAGGGAGGTTTTCCCCAGCTGAGACGGGTGGTTGATGGTGTCGGCATCCAGAACCACCAGCTGTAACGTCCGCGCCAGTTCAAAAATACGCTCAATCTCACTTTGGACTTCAGCTAAAAGAGAGAGATTTTATTAGTAATACATCTGAAAGTTCTTCATTGATATGGTTTCCAGTAGAGGAGCATCTCATGTCAAAACAGAACAGAAAAATGCATTTATCTTCATAAAAACCACTGACTGTCCCATCTGTGGACTTTTCACCACAGAAACCTTAAAAACTTCAGAGTAAAAGCTTATAGGGTGAAGTGACAGCTGTGAGAAAACGCTACAACCATCTCTGACATATGGACTCCCAGTTAGGAGACAGCTCCTTCAGCGAGTCGTTTTTAGTCACAACTGGGAGAAGATGACTTGTTACTTGAAGGAATCTGTTGTTCTTCCTCTGATGCGGCTGCTGACTGATGCTTCTGGTGATAAATAGCAGGAATTAGCCTCCGCTTGGCTCCAAAATCTCTTTTATTCTAATCAGGTTTAAGCTCCAATCAGTCTCAGTCAAACCAGAGTTCCTGAACTTGTTATCGTGCGTTTATTCTTAATCTTTCATTCCCAACAAAAGAGGCCAGCCAAGGCCACTCAAAGCCTCGAGGAGTATCGTTGTCAAGACTTCCTTAATTGTTTCCTTCCTTCTCGGAGTAAACTGGTCTCATTGAAAACATTATTAATCAAAAAGACGTTCCCAGGCGTAGTGGGGGTTTAGAGTAAACGTACCCAAGTTCGAGCGCGTGTTGGAGCGCTCGATGATGGCGTGCTTGCTGGGGTTGTTCAGGACCGAGCGTTTGGCGAGTGAGATGTCGGCTGTGACGCGAGTGATGGATATTCTGAGGAAAGAAAAAAAGACAACTTTCATTTAGTGGCGTTGATTGAAAGGAATTATTTTTTTACGACATTCCTACAGTCCATAAAACATGAATGGACAATCATTTTACAACCGGCAGTTCTTCACTCACCCAAAACTAACGAGCTACAATGAGCTCACACCCAAATCAAACACAGATTTTATCCAGGTCCGGTTTTGGTGTGAGTTGTTAGGGAAGAAAGGAATTGTTTTGAAATTGTGCATAAAATTTGTGGATTTTCTAGGATAACTGGGAATTTTAACTGTTTCTGAAAGAGTCTGTCTCAACAAAAAGTATTTTGAAAATAAAAAACAGTATTTGATCTGAGAAAAAACATTTTAAAGACCTAAAGCTTAACTATAAAGTAAAATATTCTGCTAATCTTTTATGTGCATCTTCAAATAATCAGAAAAATCTTTGCTTTCATATTTTTGTTTTCAGTTTTCTGCCGGAGAAGCTCATTAGTGTCTTTAAACAAGTCCAGCCATCATGCAGTTATGTGATGAAACATTCAGTCTCTTTGTAAAATATTTGAAATGCTTCAAAATTTAGCTCTTCAGCACTTATTGAATGAGTGTTGGTGAGCAAGTATTAAAGGTAGAGTTCAGATCTAGAAACAGGTAATATGCAGACTGCTCTTTGAACAACCTCAGTTTGGAGAAACATTAGTTTTGTCTGGATTGACAGGCTACAGGCTAGTCTTAGTGTCTTAAAACAGAACTATTAGTTAGGGTTAATGAATATATAATATATATTATTATGTTAATAATATATAATGTTAATGAATATAATAATCTGTTTAATTTAGTTATGTAATCCTATAACAGTAATAAAGAAATAAAATTGGCCCTTCCCACCTGTAGATCCTCCACCAGAGGGCAGTAGGGATAAATATATAGGACTGGATAAGGCAAGTTTTTGACAACAGTACTAATACTAATACTCCATCTGGATGCTATGTGGCCAGAAACTGATCTGCACCTAAATCAGAATTCCCACTTTGTCCCGACGCACACATGCTCTGTGTGGATGATTATCTAATGCTACTGGCTAATGCTGAGCAGCTCAATTCAAATTGCATGGGGCTCTATGGGATGGGGCTTAGAAAAAAAATTGATGTATTACAGGTTAAGACTATGAATGTCACAGATTTCTAAAAAAAATTACACATAATTCCGGAAAGGGGGAAAACTCTAAATTCTTGATTTACGTGAGTAGACCAAGTATGGAAAGGGACAAGCATCAATTGACAAGTTAGGGAAACAATGAAAAACAAACAAACCTTCAAATCAAAGAGAAATGCACAGCAACACTTTATTAAGGGATTAGGATCAAATAAACAGCATTCTGTGCAGCTACTAAGTGGATCGTGGTGTCGTATAACTTTGAGGTCTGAACATTGTTGTGCTGCAGGACTCACTATAGCCTATTAAGGACATGGAGAGGGCCTATTTAAAGCAGCAGCACACATCTCCAGGCCAAACAAACTTGTTACACACTCCCTCTTGCTAACCCCGGGGGACAGATAAATACCAGCCTATAGACGCGTTGAGAAGAACGGGGAAGGAAGTGGGACAAGAGATCACTTACCTTCCCTCGAATCGATGTTTCAAAAAGTCAAACAGCGCTTTTTGCATCATGTCTGTGACCTGTTGGCACAAGATTCAAAAATAGTAAACACCGGACATTTTTACAGTTAGAAAGAACACGTTGAAGCTCAAACGCACCTCGTAGCCCTTCAGCGATGGTCCAACCAGAACCACGGGCCGCATAGAAGGCACAACGTCATACGGCGGAATGTGCTCCGTCTTTGAAAGGCAGGAGAAGAAGTAGTAACTCAATCACACAATCAAAATAAAACAAGATCAACACAACAAATCATTTTAGGAGTTATAACAAGTAAACCAAAACTGGAACCATGAAACGAGCCTGGCGGAACACAAGCAGGCTTTGATGTATAAACCGATTAATCGGCTGTCTCCTCAAATTTTATCCTTGTTGCGTTTTTTTTTAAGTTCATATCAGAAATCCAGTTTTGGAGTGGTCACTCGTGTCATGGTTCTGGTGTTACTGGACACAAAGGAAAGGTTAGTCAGAGAGGGAGAGACAGAAGGTCAGCAGGGTCAAAACCTTCAGGATGGAGGTAACATGCAGTCGGGACAAAGTGGGAATTCTGTTTTAGGAGCAGATTCAGTTTCAGTTGAACATCCTCAGTGGTCCTAGTCCTTGATCTGGTTTCTAGTTTATAACCTTGATTTCATTTGGCTTCACGCACAAACTGATAGTTATTTTTACACGTGAGGTTTGGTATTTGTAACAACAAACTCATTTAAGTCATTTTAAGATCAGCGTTACAATAACTTGTTCCAGAACCCTAATGCTTTTATTTGACCTGACGTGTCTTATTTTGACACTTCAGGTCAAATACAAAGTGGATCAAACCAGAAACATCTCAGCTCATTTATTATTTTGTGACCTTTTATTTCTGAAGACATCTTTTATTTATTGTGCAGCTATTAAATTCTAAACCAACCTAATCTTAAGAAAAGATCAATGAATGGACATATTTCAACACGCATTCTTCTAAAAAAAAAACCAATCCAAGTTGGATTCCAGGCAGCTGGCGTGAAGGACTTTTATTTTCTAACTCACGCTAACGCTGGAGCTCCTCGCTCAGTTTGTTTTGTCTTCCTGACAAGTGTTTCAGCGGAGTTATTATGACTTCTTTCTTGTAGTCCATCACCTCTTCTTACTCATCAACCCACTTCTAAACATTTGCTGCCGTCACTGAGCCTCCCCAGGGACGCTGTGGGAACTGCTGCAGGCCAGAGCTATCACGGAACAACGGGGTTCTGCTCAAATACTTTTGTAGATCCAGTTAATCCCAGTAATGCAGAGCAATAATGTGAAACAAGGCTAAACTGATATGTGGATTTAAAAATCCACGAAGTAGCCTAGTTTTTAACCACAAATAAGTATCTTTAAAGCAACACATAAATGTTTTTAACACTTTAAGCTATTGCTTTCAAACTGGTTTCAGAGGTTCTTGAGCCATAAACTTGAGCAACTTCACATGGGACAACGCTCTGAAGCCCTTTGCTGACCAGAAACTGCACTTAACTGTTTTGGATTGGGTTGGCACCCGTGGAAACCTGCTTTATGGCAACAGCTGTTTACTGTGATATTAGCTTATATAAAGGCTGCTGGTGGTGGTCAGAGGGACCGGTGGCGCCAGTGCTCGGCAGCCTCGCCTCTGTCAGTGCGCCCCAGGGCAGCTGTGGCTACAATGTAGCTCCATCACCAGCGTGTGAATGTGTGTGTGCATAGGTGAATGACTGATTGTGTTGTGAAGCGCCTTGGGGGGTTGTAGAACCCTAGACGGCGCTATACAAATACAGACCATTTATCATTTAGCAGTTAGCTTTTTCAGCTAGCTAACCGTCAGTAAAAACTGCAAAAAAAAAGAGGAATTTGGTTGTTTTGTTGGCATCATGGCAGAGCCCGACAGTAAAAATAAGAGAATAATTTCTTCAGAGCTGAAGCAAAAAGCTAAAACCAGAGATAAAATCGGCGTGGCCTACACTCGTTTGAAGGAGCTGACGGAGGCTACGAAATCACGGACTGATGATGACCTGCCTTTGTTGCTAGTGAACTTGTAAGTAACCATATTTTTTGGTCCAACAGTGTGGATCTTTTTATTTTGTGGCTTATTTAGTATCAGTTGGCTCGTGTTATCATTAGCTTGTCGTTAGAACTAACAGCAGGCTGCTGCAGGGTTATTTACGCCAGTATTTTTAATCAAAGTAGTGCAATGTCCCAGTACACCTGATATTCGCATGTTTTTCATACAAAAACAACAGAAATCATTGATGTTTGACGCCATTGCTGCCTCCCGCTTTTCCGTCGCTGTGATTATGTCACGTTGTTCCTTACTCTGATTGGTCCTAGCGCTATCCAATTGCGTGCTGACATTTTGAAAGACAACCGTAGATCCCGCCTCACGACTGAGGGCCGTCAATGGTTCGTGGCCATCCTATATATTCACATATATAGGATGGCTTGCCAGGCTACTAAAGTCCTACATATTTCCTCAGAGTGTGAATTAGGAGCCAGCAGATTCAAAACTCATGTGACTTTACATCTCATCCACTCGTCCATAAAAAGCTCAAGCACAAAAGGATTTACCAAATAATTTCTTGGCTGTTGAACGAGTGTAAAAGATTCGACTTCAGGTTTGTATAAAACGTCATTCTTCAAGCAAAACAACAAATTCCTTAAAGATTCTGTAGGCTTTCCTACATTTCCTATTTGTTTAAACCTTCAACATTATGCTAGTTATGTCATTTTATTAGACCTTTTGGATGTTTTTTATCACACTCTAAATGTCTTAGTTCCTTGTACTATTGCACATAGGGATGTAAGAAAATATCAGTACACTGAAATATCGCAATATTTTGTGTTATGATACTGAACTTACATGCAAACATTTACTGTATTTCTTTTGTGTGGTGCAATTCAAACTCTGTTGACAGAGCAACAAGAGCTTGTGATAACACTGGATATGTTGAGTCTAGCCTGAGTTTTCCAATTAAATTCAGTCGCAAAATTACAAATATCATCTGGCTTTTAGTATCACAATATATTGTGTCGTCTCCCCTGTACTGTAATATGCATTGTGTCACCAGATTATTGCCAATTTATATGAATTTAAATGCATAAGAACATAATTTGTATCACTTATTTGGAATAAAATGATTTATTCATGAAATACTGCTCACAACAGAATCCCACCAAGTCAGGACGACAACATCACAATCACAAACGGTGGTTTGCAGGAACTGCCAGAAGGTCAGTACAGAGGTGAAAACGTGTTAGGGTTTGCACAGATCAGACCAGGAGGTCCTCCACGGATCCTGCAGTGATGCTGCTCTGCAAACCAAAACTTACCGACTTTAGCCTCTGCTTAGCTGTGGTGGGACGGAGAAGGAAAGAGAAAGAGGTTAAGAACAGACGTGCATGCTAACAGCAGTGTGAACGCTCGGGGACGAGGACAATGGTGTTGACAAACAGGACGGGTGCCGAGGGACGGCAAGCAGCCGCAGGCATTTCAATCCGAACCGTGCCGACGGACAGAGAAGAGAAGGTGATCTGGTCCACAGTTTACCTTCTTAAAGAAAGGCATTCGTTTCTCTTTTGCTAAAGGTGATATAACAGTATTTGGGCTGGCTTTAGGGGAGCGCAGGTTGACTTGAAGCTCATTTTCCTCTGGGTCTAAACCTGTGGCGTCTATGTCAACAGCTAGCCACACAGACAGACAAGAGCAACATCACAGAGATGTGATCACAAGTGACTGGAAACATTCACAGAACAAAGATACTACAGAGAGAATGGATGAAATATTGAAATATGTTGGAAATTTAATGCATTTTACCTTGATTTCACTTGTTGAATGATGGTTGAAAGTATATATTAAGTGTAAAATGTATTTATTTTTACTCACCAGATGAAGGAGGAGTAGATTTCCTTGAGTTAGAAACCACTTCACCTAAACTAGATGATGAGTTTGCTCCTAGTTTACTGAAACAAAAGTCACATAATTCTAGTTAAACTATAGGTTCTCTAAAAGGGACTCGTTTGTGGGACTTGTGCTTCTCACCTGGAGTAGAACTTGCCCTGTTTGGCTCTCTGCTCCTGGAGGATGCGAGTGTTTTCGAGCTTCACTGGGCTGGGAATGAAGCCAATTTCACAGCCTTCTTTCACCAGGCGCCCTATCCACCAGTCGTTGTTGAATTTCTACACAAAATGAACCACAGCCATGTTGACCATCCTTATTATTGGCATCTTTATTACCAGTGCCGACAGGAGAGTCAGTCGCTTCACCTCTTTGACGTGAAGGAAGTCTTTAGCTTCAAAGGAGACGGCCATCCCTGGCACGGGGACATCGTCGTCATTACTCGGGCTGTAGCTGACATTTGTGCGAACAGCAAATGCAACTGGTTTGGTCTACCAGGAGACAAAACAGACAAATGCAAATGTCATGTTGCAAAAAAGCACTTTATGTCTGTGTGGGTAAAGTTGTTGATCGTTTTGTTTATTTCTGGTCAGCTGGGATTTCTTGTGTTTGTTTGAGGTATAAAAGTAAGTTGAGAGACATACACGGGTGACTCATCTGCTTGAAGCTGAGACACATTATTTAAAATGTTTAACGTAACTTCAAAAATGCTTAAATTTGACAATCTGTCCTTGTTCTATTATATAAAGTAGGTAATCTTTCAGAATTTATATTTCCCCTAAGTCCCTCCTGGCCTCGACAGCAAATCGAATCATTTATGCGAACCTAGAGCCTAGATTTGAATGTGCCCCAGTTCCCAGCATGCACTATGGGGTGATGCCGGAAGAATTCAGAAGTTTTCACTGGTTCAATCAAAACAAGTATTGACGTTACCAATTCCTCGACTGTCTTCTACTTCTCAAAGAAAATTGAAACAGTTTAAAAGTTCTTCTGATAAATTCACCGTGAGACGTTTACGACATTCTAGTAGAATTAAACTGGAGACGCTTTAAAAAGATGGAGGGATTCGTGATCTACAAGGGCTCAAAACCGATGAGTTGGCAAAGTTTCTGTTGTACTACATAATTTATTGTATTTTAGAGAACTGAAATTTTACTTAAATAAAAGAAATAATAGTGACGATAATGTTGTATACTACGTTTCCCGTAGGCTAATATGGCGCTAGCTTGAATGCTAACTAAATCAGCATTGAATTATTGTCAGTCTGTAAACTTCAAACTAAAGACTAATTTTTGCTTCTCCGTCTGCGTGGGTACGGAGACGTGCAACGCCATTATCCATCATTGCAAGGGTTCTCCAACAGACATGCAAGAATTGACGGAGTCTAGCCCACTTTTCTAAACATCAGTTGAAGGTGACGGAGAACGCAAGCTTGTGATTGGCCAGGATGCCGCTTCCTTTAAATTCGTTAACAGCCCCGCCATTGCCCCCCTCAAAAAATAAAGATAACTGAAGATATCTAGCAGCATACACGACGCAGTTTGAAGAATACCTCGCGGAAAAACTCTGAAAATATGAACGTTTTATGCACCCCTGCTCCCCCTCCCCTTCTGAAAAGAAGGTGGAGGGGGAGCAGGGGCTATAGCCGTTCAATTTTCATCATCTCCTCCTCCTCTCCTTGATGACGTCACGCTACGGACCCCAGCTTTAAGTATTTGAAAAAAAAAGCTCAATGCTTCAACACCTTTAGTAAAACAAAACAAGCTGCACAAACAGCTCTGCTGTTCTTAAATCAATTCGACAATCTTTACCATGGCAGGATCAATTCTGACCTTCCTGCCTAACTGCTGCCCTTCCTCTTTTGGACACATAATCATTAAGAGAAAGCAAAATCAGATAAAATATCTTCAATAGCCCCATAGAGTGTTCAGACTGCCTCAAACAGCACTTAAACGTGACTCTTCTGCTCCAAACAAATAATTCAATTAAAAAAACTCACACTAAGAAGTAACGTTGTTAAGAGGTAGTTTCTAAACATTTTGTAGCGCTAGAATATTATTTAAGACACACATTCCTTTAGGAATTGCATAAAATGCTTCTGGACATAATCTTGGAGACAGTCTGGCTGCAACAGTTGGCAGCGTGGTCGTGCCCTCAACCAGATTACATTTGCTCAGTCTGTGACGGAGCAAACGAGCACGATAGAAGCCAACTGAAAAGCCAAAATGAATGCACGAGGATGTGGCTTAAAATAATCCCCCTGGCATAATCTCACATGCTAAATATTTACCTGCAGATAAAAGAGAGCAAGATGAGAGAAATTGCATGAAATAATCAGCTGGACGCCACGGCGGACCCACCGGACCGGAGCTTTTGATGCTATAATTCAGTTGGGCTGCATGCAGATTTTGAGAAATGCTTTTCAAAGTGCACTCAAATCTGGCCGGCTGTGGGGATTTTATCTGAGTAGGTCCACAATCTGATCTTCTCCAAGCAACCAACACAACAAAACAGGGATAAATCTGTGCCATAACTGCATGAGAAAAGTACAAGATATTTATCTTTTGCTGATATGATAGAAGGTTTATGTGTTTTCAAAGCTATTTGTGAATAGACAACTCTTGTAAAAGTTGCTAAGATTCAATACCAGAAGAACTTGAAATAGATTTAACAAACCAACTTAAAACTAGTTAACACGGTGGAGCAGCAATAAAGCTCAAAGGGACGTCGAATGCTGAATTTATCTGGGTTTAAAAGCTGATAACATCTTAATGTGGCTGTAATAACTTCTTTTTCTGTCACCAAGTGGTAAGAACATTTATTGCAGGGCAACAGAGTTGATAAAAAAAGTCTTATAAAGTTTTTTTTTTCTGTTTTTCCTGCTCCATTATTTCAAGCAGGCAATAATTCTGCAGAAGTATTTCGGGAAGGCTTTCACAGCTGACCGCAGAGGCCTCATTGAAATAAAACAGGTTGGAAATGAAAACCAATTCATAACAGAAGTCCTTGTGGAATAATTCTCCTCACACAGACAGGAATGTAAATAGTCACTGGTGCGTGAGTGTGCATGTGTGTGTGTGTGTGTGTGTGTGTGTGACAATTACACTGAGGTAAACACCCAGTTTGGTGTATGTAGAGGACAGAAAGTCCTTGCCGTTTGCATACACTGGGACACATTCCTGCATAAAGGTATGAAGTCTATTATAAATTTATAAACCGTCTCAATCATCTCACGGTCAGCTGCCTCCTTCCTCCTTTCCTTTATATGTGAATCCGATCTACTCCACCACATATGCTACGTCTTAAAGCTACAATGGCAAATTTGGAAAACGAGTTTAAAACATTTTTTTCATACCTCTCAACAACGTTCTAACACATTATAGCTATCAATATATTGTGGAGATAAAAAAAACACAAAAAAATCAATAAAGTGGTTCTCTTCATTTGTCTAAAAACCTCAGCCAATAACACAGCTTGGTCTGAAACCAACGATTGGACCATTTGGTTGTCGGTCTCACTGAACCACCGCACTTCCCGTGGTCCTCCACTCATTACATGCTCGTGCATTTTGCAACAGAACACTACTAATGTGAGAGGTTCTCCGCTTAATAATATCAGAAAATACCAGAGTCCAAAAAAACAAACACCATTTGAAGTCACGGACAACAAAAGATGTTTGGACGCTATCTCGTTTACTTTGGGAATGCGAGTTTCCGGTTCTGGCAGACGTGACCCAGAGATGATCGTCGACGGGAGGAATGAGTGTTCTGTGGTCGTGTTTGCGTTTAAAAGGTAGCTTGTTCTGTAAATTTGCTATTGCAGCTTTAAGCGGTGTCAGCTTTTATTATAAAGTCCAGATAAGAATAAAAGAGGACAACCATTAAAGCTGTGACTGGGATTCCTACGAGGCAGCGCTAACAAACACAGCCAATAAACCACGTATATTTCATTAGGTGATCCCTCCCAGTGGTTTTGTGCCTGTAGTGACTGAATGAAAGCTGCTAATTCACCGTGTAACACGCCACAGCCTTCCCAACACACACAGGACCTCCCACTATAAATCAACACCCCAACATTGTTTCACCTTGAATGTTATGGATTGATTTGAAATTAATTCTGCACAGCTCTGCGAAGCTGGCCTCAGGCTGTACTCTGCGCCTGCACCATCTATTTTTATATGGCACCATATTAACTGTTATTTATTTATAATGGGAAGATTGTTCTATAATTATCCAAGGCTGCTTGGGTGTATTGACTAAGCCATTCCAGCTGCCAGTTATTTACTCTGCAGCTTGTCCCATATGAGATGCTTGAGGTTTGGTTTGTCAAGTCAAGTCAAGTCAACTTTATTTATAAAGCGCTTTACAAACAGCATAAAACTGACCAAAGTGCTTAACAAACCAAATTAAAAACAATAAAAACAACAGCAATTTGCTATAATGCTGAAAATAAGTTATGATAAAAGCCTCATAATAAAAGAAATAAAAACAAAACATAAAAACAAGTAATTCAAACTGAATTAAAAGCAACTAAAAACAGATGCACTCTCAAACTGAATTAAAAGCGACTGAAAACAGATGAGTCTTTAATAGCGATTTAAAAGCAGAGAATGAGGGAGCCATCCTAATCTTAATTGGCAGTGTATTCCACAACCTTGGGGCTGCTACGGAGAAAGCTCTGTCACCCCTGAGCCTCCGCTTTGTTCTCGGCACCTCCAGGAGAAGCTGGTCAGCCGACCTCAGGGACCGAGAAGGGGAGTGAACAATTAAAAGCTCAGAGAGATACTGCGGGGCAAGGCCATGGAGAGCTTTAAAAGCCAATAAAAGCACCTTAAACTGAACCCTAAAATCAACAGGCAGCCAGTGCAGGGAAGCCAAAATTGGGGTGATGTGATCCCTCTTTCTCAAACCCGTCAATAGGCGTGCTGCTGCATTTTGCACCATTTGAAGACGGGAGAGGTGAGACTGAGGGAGACCAAGGTACAGTGAATTGCAATAGTCCAGTCGTGAAGTAATAAACGCGTGAATCACTGTCTCAAAGTCATGCTTGGAGAGCACATGCTTAACCTTGGCAATCCTCCTTAAATGATAAAAACTTGCCTTTGTTACAGCACTAATTTGCTTGTCCAGAACTAGGTCACTGTCAAGCAGAACTCCCAGATTGGTCACTATAGGTTTCAGAAATGGGGCCAATCGACCAAGGTCAGCTGAACAACGTGCACTGGACACACTGGGACTAAAAAGCATGACCTCAGTCTTATCATTATTGAAGTGTAAAAAATTAGCCGACATCCAAGATTTAACCTCATCGAGGCAGTTTAGGAGAGGATCTAATGAATTAGGCAGGCCACGTTTAATGGGAATGTAAACTTGGGTGTCGTCTGCATACAAGTGAAAAGAACACCCATGTTTCCTAAAAATAGAACCCAGAGGCAGCAAATAAAGGGAGAATAACAGAGGGCCAAGCACAGATCCTTGAGGAACCCCGCATAAGAGAGGGGAATGAGATGACGTAAAGCCACCTAGAGATACACTAAACGACCTCTCAGCCAAGTAGGACACAAACCAGTCCAAAGCAACTCCTCGCACCCCAACAAAATGTTGCAGCCTAGAAATCAGGAGACTGTGGTCCACGGTGTCAAAGGCAGCAGACAAGTCCAACAGCACCAGAACCATAAAATCTCCAGAGTCAGTAGCTAAAAAAATATCATTTAAGACCCTGAGNATTACCATACACAGCACAGGATCATGCCTCCCAAGTTCAAAGAGATGACATTCAAAACTGGAGAAACTTCGAGGTAGGCGAAAACGCTTACATTTGAAGGAGTCTTTAAATACTGTAGCAGTTCCCCCTCCACGTCCCGAGACACGTGAAGAATTAAAGTAGCAGCACTTAGGAGGCAGCAATTCAGAAAAGGTGCTAGACTCACTTTCTGGCGTTGTCCAAACCTCCGTGACACAGAGAAGATCCAGACTATTAGATGTGAAGAAATCCTTGATAATAACAGTCTTGTTTGACAGAGACCTCGCGTTGACCAATCCAAACTTGACAACAGTCGGCTTCCCCAAGTTGTTGGATGTCCCCGAAGCTTTGCGAAAGTACTGCAGATTGTTAAAATTAACTCCGTGTTGCCGATGACGCGATGAATAAGCACCGCACAGCCGGGCCCGATCCAGGCAATCCGAGTCCGCAACAGGCACCAGCCAGGTGTCAGGGGGGTTTATCAGCCGTCGAGGATCCAGGGAGCAAAACGCGCCATTCACCCGAACCGGGAAGGGCGCCCGACAGAGCTTCATTTTCGCCAGCCTTCCTCCTCTCTTCCCTCTGCGGCGTTGCCTCCTCCAGGGCGGCGGCGCTGGAACACGGCACAGGTACGGCGGAACTGAAGCCAGAAATGGGGGCAAAGCCTTCTGTCCATCTCTATAAAATCCAGTTGAGTCTCCGGCAGAAATCTTGAGATCCAGAAGCTGTTGACGCTCATATATCAGCAGAGAGTTTGCATCAAGAATAAAAACAGATAAAAACAATAAAACAAAGAACATCTCTAGCCCAAAACGGCAAGCCAAGCACACCGGCGCCATCTTTGGCCCCGTTTGGTTTTATGTTTTCAATATTTAAAAAGAAACAAGCTTCTCCAACAGCTGCTTCCTGTCTCTTTTACTTTGTCAGATTCTTAAGACTCTAGTCTTGTTTTTATATTTTTGACATTTTTAGCTTCAAAAGATCTGAATACATAACTAAATGCATAAATAGATTAACCTATTGTGATTTTGAGATGTAAAAGCAGTGGAGTCCACATTTAGGACTATCCTAAATAAATATGACTGCATATGCAGACACTAAAGCCTGATTTATTCTCCTCCATCAGCTTGTGGGCAAAGTCCCGCACACGTATGACGGAGGTGTTTTCCCTTCGGACTTCTCCGTTGCCTAGGGGATGTTGCAAAGCAATTCCCTGCTAGGACAAATAAAGGGTGTAGCGCTTTTGTGGGGGTATCCTGAAACCATTGCAGTCAAACCCACATTTCTCGTAATACGTTTGCTACGTATCTTTGTACTCCGTCATTCACGGTTAACGTTCGTATCGTCTAACTTTTTTAGTGAAACGTTCTTCAGTCTACTCCGTCTCTGTTGCTAGATATCTTCGGCACTCTAATTTTTTGAGTGTGTAATGGCGGTGCTGTTTACGAATTTTAAGGAAGCGGAAGTGACCAATCACAGACTTGTGATCTCCATTGCTTTCAACAAACAGTTGATGCTGCAGAACCCTTGCATCGATGCATCATGGCGCTGCGTGCCTCCGCACCCACGCAGAGGGAGACCTATACGCCATTTAAGGCTGATTATGTCACAGTGAAGCGACAAGGCCATCCAAATTTGAAGGATACTCTCATTTCCCGTGAATTTTGAGGACAGGTCCGGTGTATCCTTGGTGGCAAAGGCTATCCCAGGATTCATTGCGGGCAAAACGGGAGATTTTTGTTCTCGTAATAATGGCGGATGAGGTAGAAATACAGTTTTAAATGTTAGTATAATAATATCTGGTGGTAAAAAGAACTTAAAGCAGCTGTGCTGTTAGACCTTTTTAGTCTGAATATTTATTATTTAAATACAATTTTTGTCAAAAGAAAAGACTAGTATTACGGGTCCTGTATTACTTCATGTATAACTGTTTAGTTTTAACATCTGTTTGGCGCTTCGGTGTTGCTAGGTGAGTAAATATACGCTGAGGTAGGGGAGGAATAAATATAAAGGCTAGACCATCCGAATTCACTGCGGCTCTCTTCCAGTCTTAGCGGTCAAGGAAGGACCTGACCTACGTTGACCAGGTAGGACAAGAACTCACAAGAATGCTACCCCTGAGTTTGGACACAGGTTCAAAGATACCAACGCCTCCCAGCATACTGGTGTAGTTATGGTCTAAGGGACGTGACTGTGTTAGTGCACATAAAAGCTCACAGTGTGAGTCTGCACTTCCTCTGACCCCAGCCTGTTCCCTCTCTGGTGGCCAGACCACCAGATACTATTTTTCCCAGTCATCTGTCATGTAAAATGCCAGCAGTGGTGATCTATGCCAGGTTATCTGAAAAGTCAACTTTTCTTTTTATTTAGCGTGCTAAAGAGGAAAAATAACAACACAGGCCTGCAGGAATGATCCGTCTTTGCCAGCTATGAGCTAGGAGGAAAATGTCTGAGTGAACGGATGGGGAGCCAAAAGCTCGAAGCTTGTGGCTAATGAACAAACTAACTGTTATGGACACTAAACACCCAAATGAAAGGCAATAAACCTATTTTCCAGACACTTCCTTGTATTAACATGAAAAATGTAACACCACGAGCTATCCACCGGGCCGGAAAGCAGGAAGGGAGCGGAATGCGCTTGAAATGATTTCACAGATCAAAGACGTAAATCTTGACAATGCCAGCGATTTGAGCGATTGTGTGGAAGCGGGCTCTGATTGCAATTCCTGTCGCGCAAAGGCAAGCGTGTTCTGTCGTGTGTGTTGTTTGTTTATGTGCTACTAATTGTGGCCAAGAGCAAAGCAGCACAGGCAAAGCTTAGCTCTGATAAACAGTGACGATGAGCCCTTGGAGGCCCCTAACCTCTAACATCAGAGACCTCCAGAAGTCTTCATGTGGCCGGCTGAAATCAACTCTGATATCCTGCTGCTCTTGTTGTCAATGGAAGCACTACTAAAGACTCTTTAGAAGACTTTGGAAATACTTTCTTTATGTAAAGTCACACAGAAACATTCACCCACGTCTATTCCTGAGCTCAGAACGAACGTTGAAGAAACATCCAGTGGTTCCGCTTCATTATGAAAGCTGTGTCTATTGGAAGACACCAAAGAGGAAGTGGACTCTGCTTTTTGACAACAAACAGATCAGTGAGTGTAAAGTTTATATCACAGCCTGAGGGAGGCCTGCCATCACTTATTCAAGCAAAAATAAACCCATTGCTCTCAGAGTAAAGGCACATTTGTGTTTCTATACCAAAGCTTTGTTTGGTTGTTATTAACCCTAACCCTTACATCACCTGGTAGAAGACGAGTGTTTCTGAGTTGAGGCTACCAACCTTGGCCTTGTCAAGCTGTGCCTGAGCCTGTCGTTCTGCCTCTCTGCGCGCTGCCTCCTTATCCTCCTCAAGGGAAACATCGGAGTCTGATGGACGGCTGGTGTAGGAGTCGGCCGAACCCTGTGGAGACACAGACAGCAACGCCGTCAACGCTGGGTAAAACCCAACAAAACCAACTTAACTCCGTGTCCATTCGCAGCAGGTGTTACACAGATTCTTTAAGACACTGTAGCTCGTGCTTCGGAGAGATGTCGATATTCGTGCAAGTTACAAATGTGCAAACGCCCCCACACAGACCTAAGTGTTAAAACTAAGGAGTCTGTGTGAAATTCATGAAGAGGAAGAAAGAAAAGCACAGAAGCTCAATGAAACGTGCACGCTTTCCTCTCAGTAATAATCAACTTGTTGACACATGGACACGCTCTTCCTGTGTGTACGAGAAAGGACGCCAAAGGACAGAAACCGTCGTTTCGTGTCATAACATCTCTGGCAGCTCCTTGGCTTTTCTTAGCTCTCTCTCTGTCTCGCTCTCTGTTTCTATCTCTGTCTCTCTCTCTTTATCTGTCTCTCGCTCACTCGCTCTCTGTTTCTCTTTGGGTCTCTATCTGTCTCTCGCTGTCTTCTCTCTCTCTCTCTCTCCCTTTGTCTCTGTGTCCCCTCTCTCGGCCTCTGCATGTATGTGTGTGTGTTTGTCTCTCCCTTTATCTGTCTGTCTGTCTTCACCTGCGCCCCCCCTCCACACACACACACACACACGGGAAAATGTTATAGATAACCAGATTTACCTTTAAATTATACGTCGCTACAATCCAGACGTGCATAAACCAATAAAACCAGATTACTGCACTGCAGACGGTCCTTAGTCATATTGAGGTTTATGCAAAATGTCTTTGTTTAAAATCCGTGAAAAATCAGCTGTAACCAGACAACTGCACATTAAATGACAAGAGTTGTCAAAAACTAGTAGTAATAAACATAAAATCAGCAATGTTATTGACTTTTCCTGTTAAAAGCACTTCAGTTTAAAACCCGTGCCATTAGCTTCCTTGACTGCCACATAATCGATTCAGATCCGACAAATCATCGCTCTGGGGGTTATTGAACCCTCATTTCTCAGGTGGCTAACACCAAAAGGAACCCACAGGGATGTTTATCTTTTGTCACTCAATCCATCATGTTCATGTCAATAAATACTCATCAAAACTCAAACTCTGTCATCAAACTATAACAGAAGGCTGTGTAGAAATCAGAGAAATGTCGTGACAAGCTATTCTAATAGTGAGTGACTGTAGGCAGCTAAAACTAAGGGGAATAAATGGATTATGTAATAATTATTAAGCTCCAGAGATTTTTATTGCCAGATGAATACAGTAGCTGATCAATAGAAGCTCTAACTCTACTAACATGAGCATTTTAATGTAGCAATAATTCAGTGTTTCGTGCTGAACGGCAGCATAACTTGTACTTTATCAGACACCACTGAAATATGTTCTCATGTCACTATAAACTATAAAAATCAGCTTTTGTTTAGTGTGCATATTTAATTTACCAAGAAATCTGTGATTAATGATGCGACAAATTTTAATTATTTTTAAAAATTGATACATTTAAACTTACTTACTTTCTTAAAGCCATACTATGCAACTTCTTGAGCCAGTATGTGCTAAAATGACCCTTTACAGGGTTAATGAAATGTCACTCAGACCCCCACAGCCCTCTGTGGCCAGAATACCGCACTTGCAACTTCAGAGTGGCGGTCCGGTCCCTGTTGGACTTAGAAAAAATTGAGCTGACATGCCTGGTGCTGCAGTCTGCTTCCAGCATGTTTCCTGCATGTTTTAGATCATGAACACAGCTGATTTGTTTGATTTAGTGATGAACCGCTCCTGTAGACACTAATGAAGGCTGAGGAGACATTTCAGCAGTTAGATTAAGGTGTTAAAAAGACGAACGCACAGCGAGGAGATAAGTTTCACTTTTGCTTTGACCACAGATAATTAGTAATGGACACTAGGGGGTGCTAAACACAAGCAAAATTGCCAAATGTGCCTTTAAACTTACTCCTGAAATGTGAGTACTCCAAAATTCATCTTTTTTGTTTAGCTCTCGTCTAACAAGGAACTTAGTATTAGCTCGGGCTAAAGTTAGCATTAGTTTGGGCTCACGTTAGCAGTAGCTCGGGCTACTGCTAGCAATAGCTCAGGCTAGCGTTAGCAGTTGCTTTGGCTACCAACAGGTTTCAGTCTAATTCTACCAAACTGGTTCAGATTCAGCCATTTGTATGCATGTGATTACATCCTGCTGCAATATGATCAAATTCAGGAAATCATAAAATGCCAATTAGTACAACAGTTGTCCTTTTTTGGTTCTAGTTGATAAAATGCTGATTAAAATGATTTTTTTTCATTTTTTGTGACTAATAAACACTGAAATAAACTTTTTTTGTTTAAATGTGCAGTTAACCTTTCCTGTTTTTGCCAATAATCAAGACCAGAACGTTAAAGCGTTTTTTTCCTTTTCTCTCATAGAGTCAGCGTGCTTCTTATCCTCACCTGCCTGCTACTATGCTACAAACACAAGGTCTTTCATTCATCTCACTGCACCATTACGCTCTGCTGTCTGGGTTAAAAATAGCCTCCCTCACTGTGTGCATGATTAGAATTACCAGCCATCACATTCATACAAAGGAAGATCACAGCCCTCCTCCTCTCTACTTACTCCACCTGACTTATGAAAGAGGACAACACAAGTGTTGCTGTCATAAACAACACAAGGTGGCTCATATTTATGTCCTCCATCTTACACAAAGCCCCGCCGCTCATCAATCGCCTTGACGTCTCTCCTTGTTCTCACTTTGTACCTGAGATAAATAAAAGCATGTATTTTATTACGTGCGTTACCTAAAGAGGCTGTTTTTCTTACAATCACGGCACGTTTAAGCCTCCAGGTTTACGTCACGTTTCTAAAGGTTTCATAAGAGGTCATAAATAAATGAAACAGGCTATGTCTCATGAGTTTCGTTTAGCCTTGAAAAATGCAGGTGAGCATACCTGGCCTGCTATGACTATTCCATCATGTCACCTTTAAGCATGAGATGTGATGGAGAACGCCGTCCCAGTGGGCCAGGCGATGTGGAGCTCTGCCCAGAAGCTGACAGCCATAACTGATGGCCACACACACAACTTCTCATCATCACTGGGTGATACACAACCGTGCCACGCTGACCCCTGACGATGGACGCGCAGAGCTGATGCATAAAACATAAGTGCATGCACACCAACTTTTATGGTACAAACACCAGAAAATCTCCTTACACAGGCATCGGAGCTCTTGACTTGACCTCCTTTGGCTCGTTTCAGCAACCGGATCCAGGTGGCCTTCATCAGCCACACTGGTCATTCAGTGTCCTGAGCCACTGCTCCCGCCTGCTGCTACTACAACTGCCGTGATCACCTTTGCACCAGCGCTGCAGCTGCTACCTCTTTGGCTACAGGTACATTCAACACTGTGGCTACATCGACAGCTGGTTCCTCTTAGACCGTGGCCGTAAATGCTACCTTCATCTCTGGGTAAATAAATAGCCTCGGAGTCAGAGCTCCTTGATTTGCTGCAGCTCCAGTTGGCTCGGCTGCTGTCTGGAGAGCCAAAGCTCCAACTCCCACTGCTGCTGCTGCCGCTTTCGCCAAAGATGGGGAATCCACCGGAGCTCGCTGCCCCGCGCATAATCTCAGCAGCTCTCCCCCTCGGTCTGCCTCAGTCTCCTTGGTAATCGGAGCGCTCAGTCTGCCGCTGCAGGTGCTGAGGCTGACTCCCAGGATGAGTCAGGTGGCAGTGATGCTCCTCATCCCCTCCATCAAGCTCTCACTTCAGCCTCCTTTTGGATCTCTCTGTGATCCTCTCTGTGAGGTGGTTTATCCGCGAGAGTCCCGGCGTGGCTGCATGTGACCGACTCTCCTCCTGATGATAATGAAGCTGCTGCTGCAAGCTCTCTCTTTCTCACTCAGCCTGTCAGTGCGTCTTTTCACCTTTCTCCTTTTCATAAGCTGCTCGGTGCTACTTCAGCGATTCTGCCTCTCTCCTCCTCCTCTCCCCTGTCACTCCTCTCTTCTTCTCTTTTTTCTCAGTTACCCCTCACAGATAGTCCATCTGTCTCTGCAGTGATCATTTCTAGGCTGTGTGTGTGTTACATGAATAGTGGTCATATGTCAACAGTGCATACGGGTTTTTGTGACAGCTTTGGGAAAAAACACAGCTAATGATATCAGCTGTTTGAAAATGTTTATGTGTCCTCTAAATCCTCAACATTCAGCCAGGATTTATCATCACTTTTACATCAATGCTTGCATTAGATCTCAAACTACAGCATTTAACAACTTTTAGGCTGCTTTGGGTTTAGCTTTCATTTGAAATCTGGAAGTGCTCAAAAACAGGCCAAATGAGACTTATGACTATTGAAATGTTCCTTTTTTCCATCTAAGCTGACTCACGATGCTCCTGTCGTGCTGCTAATCAGTACTGATAATCACGAGTCGCTAATGTCAAGATCTTATCAAGATGCACGATCTTATTAACATGTCCTGACATAAAAGAGGGCTAGTGGAGAAAAATGTGATTTTAGCTCATTAGGACCAATTAGCCTAAAGAGGAAGGAAGCTGCAGAAGGTAAATTATGTCTTGACAAAAGATGAATAAGGAAGGCAGGAGAGAATTTATATATGGAAGCCACAAAACAGCCACGAGTCACGACAAATCGAATTCTCTAACAAGAGCTTTGAATAATGGCCGCGCAATGGTCGCATATGTTTTGATAGGGGGTGTCGACACTAGCCTCCAGAGCTCTCAGGGCAGGACACAGATGCTCCAAACGTGGAGATGCAGGAGGCGGCACTCTGCTGGTAACACTGACACAAACTCACAGTGACAGGAAAAGCCCCGAGCGGCCAGACACAACCGACCTCTTGACCCGGCGGCACAGCGTCGCCCACTCAGAACCACTATTAGTGAAATCCTGCCATTTAGATCAGTGAGACGATGCATTCTCCTCATTGACAATCACAGCTCTGTTCAAAATATCTGGAAATCAGCGTCCAGCTAAATAAATATCAGCAAATGTGATTCCTGGAAGTAAAACATTCAGCTCAGAGAATTAGCATGGCTGAACGAAGCCCCACAGAACTGCTAAAAAGACCAAAACAGTTATTGGTGTTATGAAAACTACAAAAAAGTAGACGTGTGTGTTTGTGTGTGTACTCATAGATATCAAAGAGGATCATTGCCATCTGAAAACAGGCTACTGTCTCTTTTGTTTTACAGCAGAAGAAATATTTATTATCATTATTAAACCATATAAAATACGTAAAATTATTGGTAGTGCAAAGGTTAAAAAGGTCCTAGAACTGTTCTTTAAGTCTCTATATGAAACTTTGTTGGGGCTCACAAAGGCCCAGGAGCCCTGATCAAGAGCCAAACACACGCTGTCGGCTATATAAGTCACACTGGATCGCTATATGGCATCTGGCACTGATTGATAGTCTCGATATTCCCGGTACATCTTGGAACGTGAGTGGTGCACCAACCTTCTTTTGGCATGTTTTCATTGTCTGAATGTCAGGGTAATTTCTGGGGAAACTGACTGGGAGATACGGTGGCTCGGTCCTCTCAGCTGTTGTGTCTCTATACAAATTCAGCCCTTTCAGGACTTTGCACAGACGTCAGCATATCGTAGCTACTTTGGTAGTGAGTGATGTGACTGATCAGCTCCAAAAAGCTTTCATAGTAACAAAAGTTTTATTCTATCAAAAAATGACATTATTTAATCCATTTGGAGGACCAAGAGAGCTGCTGTGTGATGTCAAGTGTGGTGCTCAATGACCGCCGTTTTTACGGCTTGGATTTTCATTGCTGGGAGTTTAACAACAGCAATTTCAAAGCAGTGCTATCAGTGCTTATTTGCTTCCGTTGTGCTTCAGAAGCTACTCTTTTAATTTTACTAATACCAGTTGTTTTGGACGACGTCTGCTGATGTCACTTCCTGCTGAGTTACAACGAGTCAGCTTAAGTTAACCAAAAGTTCTGCTCAGTGACTTTGGCGAGGCTTTCCGAGTACCTATCCCTAGTCAGGTACTCTGTTGCTTCCTGAAAATGGCCCGGTTGACCGGCTCGGTGAAGTGGCGCATGCCGGGAAGCTCCATTAAAATTACCCTGAAGGTCCGATAGTGGAAACACGCCTAAAGTGGTTTTCCTCTCGTCTAACAAGGACGTTAGCAGTAGTTTGGGCTAGCGTTAGCAGTTAGCATTACCACGACCATACTACCAACGCTGAATTTGTTTTGGACATGCTAATGTAAGGTGATGTGTCTAATTATGACATGTTAAACCAGCTTTTCTCAGAACAAACAGTTTCTCAGCGGCCATTACAACATTACTAATTTGCACAGAAAAGCAGGTCGGAGATGACATAGGCTTTCTTGGTATGCTACATTAGACACCCCGAGCTGCGTTGATCCAGCAGCAACAAGGTAAATATGGCTTTAAATTCTGGTACATCTTCAATAAATAATGGTTGCATGAAATGTGAAATTTGGGAGATTTTTTTTAAGACGCAGCAATACACTTTTGATCTTTGACTAGCTGTTAGCTCTTCAGTCTTGCACACTATTTCTTCAAACCAAGGCCGTTCAGGAAGCTATCGAAGGACTATAAGTATTTTTAATTTTTACATAGAAACTCAATCCAAAATGGTAAAAAACAACCCCCCCCCCCCACACACACACACACACACACAGCAGACTCTCACATCTACGAGCGAAAGGGTCAGATCCAGATTGGATCCTTTCATAAGAGCGATGTGTGAAGAGAAAAGAGAGATGAAGGAGGATATAAAAGGCCAGTGAACCTTTGGTCTCCACCATCTTTATTGATTTGTTGAGCAGAGGTCCCACTATGACCTCTACAGAGTGCAATGGGACAGCGATCATTACATTAGAACATATAAATCAAAAAGGTAAAAGCCAGAGTGAAAAAAAAAGTGCGTGTGTCAGCTGGTGTCGCCTCCTTTATCTGACAGAATTACTTTGCTGTATAGTGCCTGAAGTGGTTAAGCACCAGGGAATCTGTCCACCAGCAAAGAGCTTACATTTAATTTTTAACCACTGCTACTATTTCTTTGTACAAATCCACTATAAAATAAATGGAGATCTGCAGACATGCAGAAAATAAAGGTGGCGTTTAAGTGCACCCACATCTAGGCACTCTAACTCACGTCCACACTGGTGTCCCTCATCTTTAGAGTACCACAAGTCCTCCTCTTTTCCTGTTTGCGCTTCATTTCATGTTTTTTTCCCACCCTGTCTCCTTTCTACGCACACACCCCTCCCATTCTGCTTCTTTCATCTCTCTTCTCCACCAATATTCCCAGTAGCTTTGGCTTGCATGACACAGTGGTTACGCGCAAGCTTTGGAGGAGCGCTGCACATTTAGCCAATGACGTATTTTCTCAAATCCCACTTGATCTTGTTCTCTGTCCTGCTGCTTGTTCAGTAGTTTGAGATTTTATTTACTTCAGCAACAAGAGTCATGCTTGTGATACAAACACCAGTTGTTAGTACTGACGATTTAAGAAGTAAATAACTAAATTTACATCAATCAGAAACTCACATCTGGCTAATTAAATAATGGCAACACTTTTAAAGGGTCAGTACCAATAACTGATGGTTTGTTGCAACCTTAAAATATAAAAAACCTCTCATTCTGCATCCCGACAGAAGAAGGTAGATGTGTGCTCTGGCTGATAGACTGTAGCTGACTGCAGCAAGCTGACAATGGGCTGAGCGAGTGTTTCTGACTTGGCGTGACTCATTCCTGGCTAGAACTAAAGCCTTTTTTTCCTCTAGCCATCTGTCCATCACTGCCACTTCAGTCGATGGAACACAAAGTCAATTAAATCACAAACAGTGTCTCCTTCGTCAAAGAAGGAGACAATAGCAGCAGACGTGACAGCCAAGTGGAAGAGATGTGAGACGGGATGCAAGAACTTAACAAAGACGAGAGAAATCAGGACCGAGAAAGTAAAAGGGAAACAGATTGTCAGCGCATCTGTTAAATTAAAAAAATACAAGTGAGAAAGAAACGGGAGCTCTAAAAAGGGGAGGAGTGGTGATTCCTTTGAGGAACCTCATTATGGATGTCAAGGTGACACTGACAGGCTGTAGAAAAAAACTGCTTACCCAGCACTTTATAAATAAGCACATAAAATAATTCAATCTCATCAGGCTGTCAATCACAACAAGCTCCCAGTGTCAAACCACGCTTAAAGGAAAATAGAAACCTTAAAGGTGCACTAGAAGGAGTTTTTTTACAACTGGAAACTGTTCTTCAAGCCTCCTTATAGCATATAAAACTTTGATGGGGGGTCACTATGGCCCAGGAGCCCTGATCAATGGCCAAATACTACCCCATAATAAAGCCCTACAATAGAAAGACTGGTTTACCCCGCCGACTCATCCAGAACATGAATATTAAATGAGCTGACTGCTGATTGGCCGGTTTACGACGTTGTTTCTATGATGCTGCCAGATGCTACGATGCTGCCTTCTCTGTAGTCCAACACGGATGTTAGCAGTAGCTTGGGTTAGCATCGTGGTTCTCAATTAGTGGGGCGCTCCTAACCCTAACCCCAACGAACAACGTGACGTATTCATCGCTATGGATGTCAGTCAACATGGCATGGCATCAAAAAAGAAGCAAATACATCTTTTTCGAAATAAATTACTTAAGAAACTTTATCTGCGCATGTCTCAAAGAAAAACCTTCCAAAGTTGATGCCAAAGCTGTTTCAAACAAGCTTAATTCCTGAGCCAACGCCATCTTTGTAGTTTTTCTTTGTCAACAAACGTAGAGCACTGATTGGCAAGACATAAAGCTGTTCAAGCCAATGGTAAACCTGCTGAGGCTACAGTGGAGTGTGGCCAGACTGATCTAGACTAGCTTAAACTGGTAACTATGAGTGAAGTTATCCTGAAACTGCCACTGAGCTCTCATTTTATTACAACTGAGGTGTGCAATATATCCCAAATCTATTGTTGTAGCAATACCTAACCCTAACCCATGCGAAAATACTGACAATGTAGAATTTCACGACAGAAATCCAGAACTAATTCCTCCAAGCTTGATGAAAACAGTTTGAATAAATGCTGTAATATAGTCAGAGGATATATTTTTTTGTTGTATTTGTGAATGACGTGTGTAATTGTAAGAAAATGAACTGCGGAAGTGAGATGCTACTATATGTAGAGAAAAGATGATGCTGGTTGCTAGGCAACAGTAGAGGAAACATCCAGACTTCAGCTAAACCTGCACCAGGTTGTAGGATGAAGGGAGGGGAGGCTACTCTAGGTGTCGCCAGGTGAGAGGCGGGATACACCACGAACACACACACACAAATATATTTCCTCTCTGCAGATGAATATATGCAGACAATATGACTGTCTACTCAAAGTGAACGTCCACTGAAACGTCCCTATTCTAATGAACAGAGTCTCATCACAGTAAAATCTCTCTCTGAGAATACTCTGAGGAAAGGCAGCACCATAACAGGATACAGAGTGATTAAAATGACACAGTAGAAAAAAGAACCAGAGGCTGCTCGTTGCTGCTATTTTGTGCTTGTGTCATCAATATTCAGACAGTTTTCTGTATGGAGCTGGCAGTTGGTTGACTGATGAGAACTGGTTCAGAGAGCAGAACGAGCCTCTCGCCGTCCTCTCTGGGACAAAACCAACCGTCCTGCTCCTGGGAGCATAAAAGTGCTTCAGCTTCATTGATTTTTTTTCTGTTTGTTTTCTGTAGACTGATAAATAGCAATACTCTGGACCAATTTCAAACCCGAACAGTGGTTTATAAAAGATTGATCTTGTTGCTAAAGAGAATAAGCCTTTCCACTATTTCTCCTCCTTTTATGCTGCCAAGTTACAAGTGGCTTTGATCTAACTGCATCTTCAAGTAGGCACTTGTTATTTCAATAAATCTGCCGTGAATTAATACCTTGTGGGTAATTTTCTGTAGGAAAAAAAGCTCTGGCGCTCCTGTTTCAGGAAGTAGAAGTTAGTCAGAGGAGAGGGGGCAGAAAACGGCAGGATTCTGAGTCTTACTCATTAATATTCATGATATTCAAACATCTCGCCTCTGATTGGCTAACAGCAACACGACTCTTCCACTACCTCCGTTTGCTCTTATTTCTTGAGTAAAAAATGCAACGTTGATGTTTCATCTCCACAAATAACACAAGCTTGAACCTGTACTGCTATATTGTGGAGATGCTAACGCTAACGGTTAGCGTCTTCTAGCCAAGATGAGTTCTGCTCTCTCCTGGACACTAAATCAACACAGCCTTCTGCGGACACAAGCCAAAATGGATGAGTCCATGAATGCAAATTTACAGTGTGACATAGATGTGAGTGGCTTTTTCTCACTCCAGCATTTCTCAGTCTATTATCATTTGGCGGCTAATGCAGGAAATAGAAGTTGAAGACTTTTTTCACGTTCTGCATGCATGTGAACCTCAAGAATACTTTCAAATTTATTCAGAATTTTAAAAAATCCTAAAAACTAATTAATTTAAGCTCAAAACTCATATGATTTGAGTCGATCTGAGTGATGAGAAAGAATCACTGCAATACATCAAAGAAAGCCAAAAATGTACCACAAATGAGTTTGATCTAGTTCTGGGTACTTTTATAAACAAATAAGGGAATAAAATACTTTTTTGCACTTTTATTCTGAGTTTTCTTCTTTTTTTTTTTTATCTCTCAGCCACTTCACATGCTAACTCACCTTTGCACAGCTCAAAGTGACGGGTTGAAATGCAAACACTTCAGGAGAAGAAGACACATTGGCACTTTGAACATTAACTCACAAACAGAGTCTAAAAATAACCAAACAAGTGCTTCTGTGTTTAAATGACTTCAAGACTTAATGAAGAGCAACCAGCTTTAGAATAAACAAATATCCCACAACGTGATTCCACAAATGTTCAAATATTTTTTAAGGTTCAGTCTTTCTCCTGCCCCCCTTAAATTATGTGGGGGAAAAAATATATATATATTCTTTATGATCTTCTGATTTCTTTTAGACAAATTAAATCAAATACATGTTTTTTATGCTTGAACTTAATTTAAGTTCATTTGAATCGGAATAATTTTGATTAAGTTAAAAAAAATCTGCTTTATCAGTTAAATAATGATCATTTTATGTAAGCAAGACAGGAAATAACTGGAATATGAACCTGTTGGCATCATTGACACAAAAATGGAGTCAAACACCACTTTTATGACTCAAACTAAACTATGAGTTAACCAAAGTCGTTGTTTTTTGTTTCCTGTCCGTCTTTCAAAATAAAAACCAATCTCTTCCCTTCTTTCTTTTCAAACTGTGAATCTTTGTCTGTAAAACAGCACGCCGGGACTTATTACAAAGATCTTGAAAAAGACTCACCATAGATGACTAAAAGGAAAAATAGAGGTTTTGTCCCTTTAAATCCTGCATTCATGCTCTCCTTTCTCCTGCAGTTCAAGCCCTTCCTCTTTGTTCGAGGAGTTAACGCTCAAAAAAGTTTAGCACATGTTTATACGAACTCACCAGATCCGACTCCTCGCTCGTGGAGTAAAACATTTCTGTGGCTGTGCTGTTCAGCCGGGCTAGGACAAATCCGCTCAGCCGCTGCTCATCTCCTTTAGGAACAGGAACTCCTACCAGCCGGACTGCTTTCGCACCTACAAATCTTCTTGTCCAAGTTCCAGAGGGGAACAGCTCTGCCTGTGGAGCTTGTGCAACGAAAGTTTCAACCAGAGAGGAAGGTTTCAGTCCTTCTTTGGCCTACTTTAGTCCCTGAGAGGAAGGAGGCAAGTCAAACGTCTTTCCCACGCTGGAGGAGCACTCCTTCAGAGCACTACGAACGTCCTCCAGTCCCAAAAAACAAGCCCCACTGCCCCTCTCTCTCTCCTCCCACACACACACACACACACACACACACACACGCACACACAGCTAGTTAGGAAGTAAGATCTCCGGCCAACGGGGCCAGCCTGAAAATTCCAGAAACCACCAAAAGCAGCTGCAGAAGCTTTTAATGTCTACGCGCGAGCGTGTGATCTGCAGAGTTTACATGTGTTCTACTTTGCTTTCAAGAGGTTACACTTGGCAGTGAGGGAGGCTGAAGGATCCCAACTCACTCCGTCGACACCACACATGCTGCCGAGACCAAAAAATGTCAGGAAGTAATTATCTTCCCTACATCGAGGAACAAAAAAAATGTCATATTTGCTTTCATCATTGACCTGTTAAAAGTTTCAGTTCGCTCAAGCGATAGCGCAGATTCGTGCTTGTGTCTGGCTTTACGTCCAAACTTAGTGTCTCAGGAAAGAAAAAAGGTGTGTAAGATGGTGCAAGCTGTTATGCATCTAATAAAATTACAGACGTATAAAAAAGACGGTTAAGTCATCAAGAGACAGGGAGCAGCTGGCATAAATCTAAACACTTCAGCGGTTACTTGAAAAGAAAGATCCGTCTTTGTGATCTGACATCAGAGACCTGGTTTTGTTCAGTGAAATCAAAGCAGCTCAGAGCATGCCTGCAGGATCACATGTTAAATATTCTAACTGCAGTAAAACATGACTTAGAAGCTTAGTCACGAGTTCCCAAAACGAAACCTTAACTAATCCACAAGCTGCAGATATAAAACGGGAGCAACGACTCGAGAATGCAGCGGTGTCACTGGAAAAAGCACGCCGAGTGTCTGGCACAGAGGAGCACGGTAGAATTATGTGTCCAACCTGTATGATGATCTTTAGTCTACATTCTACTCAGTCCAGATGTTTGCTTATTTCTGGTAAGAAAAAAATGTTTTCTGGGCAGTCCCAGAATCTAAATCCTAGATTATTTTGTGTTTGATCAGGGTTAACCCCATTCTGGGGATTAGCATCAGGTTGTGTGCTCAGTATATGGCAAGCTGTGGGATTGTTAGTCTTATCTGACTATGACAAGAACCCAGAATATCTGCCTTTAGCCTTTAGCTAGCAACAGAGGCCAAGATCTACCACACCAGACAAGACCCAAGGTGTAGGCGGTGCAGAGAGGCCCCTGAGACAATCCACCACACAACTGCAGGGTGTAAGATGCTGGCAGGGAAAACATACATGGAACGCCACAACCAAGTGGCTGGCAGAGTGCAGAACATCTGTGCAGGGTATGGACTGGTCAAAGTAGGAAACAAAGAAACGCCCCCTAAAGTAGTAGAGAACGAGCGAGCCAAGATCCTGTGGGACTTCCAGATCCAGACTGACAAAACGATGATGGTGAACCAACTGGACATTGTGGTGGTGGACAAACAACAGAGGACAGCCATTGTGGTTGACGTGGCAACACCAAGTGATGCAACATCAGGAAAAACCAACATCAGAAACTAGAGAAGTACCAGGGCCTCAAAGAAGAACTTGAGAAAGCCTGGAGAGTGAAGACATCGGTGGTGCCCGTGGTCATAGAGGCACTAAGGGGCGGTGACCCCCAAAATGGAGGAGTGGCTAAAGCAGATCCCAGGAAAAACATCAGACATCTCAGTCCAGAAAAGTACTGACATTTGAAAAACGTAGCTTTTGCCATTAAACACTCATAGTTTTTGGTCCATTTCATGCTCTAAAAGTGTCCTTTTTCACTCCCAGAAAATCAAAGTGATTTAAAAAAGTTAAGAGAGACTACGACCGACTTGTTTTGTGAAGCAAACAACAATTATCAGCTCAGCGTGGACGAGCTCTTTAAGTGGACACTGACAAATCAATGACCTCCGGTTCTTCTGTGGCTTGGAAAGCGGTTCTGGCACTGCCTTTAGCCCATCGATCAGCGTGCACGCACGGTGACATCAGCAGCCTTTTACACACAAATACCAACGTGGATGGCGTACAGAACCAACACGCGGTAATTGAACCATGAGCAGGAATCAATGTGGAAAAAACTAAATTGCCAGCAGGAGTTTCCCTTCAATGTCACCTTGTGCTGTACAAACATTTCACTGAACATGTTTGTGTTGCTTGTAATTAGACATTTAAAACCCTTAAATAACTTAGACACTTGATAAAGCACTTGGAATTATGAGTTATTATACAAAATAAAATAAATAAATCTCATTAGAAATGAGGAAAAAACTGAAAATTGAAGCAACAACTTCTTGAATTTTGTAATAACACAGACATTATATCACTTGATCAGTAGTTTTATTATCTGTCAGAAGCACCATCAAAACAGGCCGTACCACCAATGTTTAGTAAACTTAAATCGACCACTAAAAAAACTAAAGTACACTGGATAACTGAGAGAATGCCAGTAAAGCCTCTCCGAAGGGGCTTCGTGTTGCCAAGAATGCTATTAAACAAATGAAACTATCCAAGAAACCTTCAAGTGCTGCTGGATAAATCTTTCACTCTGTCTAGAAAGAAGAAAATCCTCCACAAATGGCCACCGTTAAACAAAATGTTAGATTATTTTGCACAAGTACAGTGCTGCGTTCAAATAATCCACCTCTTAAAGTTTCGTAAACCGTCTTTGATCCGTTCACTTAAACAGTTCAAATAAACAGTTTTCTCTCTTTTTTCTTTGAGGCCACTTCTTTTTCAGCTATTTTACGTTAAAACTGAGGGATTCTATTTTATTTGCAGGTAAATCAACTAGTTTGCTATCTTGGCAAGCCATCCTATATTTACTATTTATGTACATATCTGGCCACGAAAGAGCTCAGTCATAGGGGTAGATTCTATGGTTGTCTTTAAACTTTATTCGCACATAACTGGACAGCGCTAGGACCAGTCACGTATTCATAGCAGCGCAAATCAGTCAACGAGGCAGTCCACCATACACTGTCGAAGAAGAAGCACCTCTATCTGATAATGTCTCAAAGAAAAGCCCAAGTCGAAATCGTCTAAAGTTGATGCCAAAGCCATTTCAAATGAGTGCCGTTCTTTAGCCGCCATCTTTGTTGTTTTCTTTTGTCTCAGCTCTGCAGTCATCGTAAAAAAAAACAAATAAAAGCTTTGCCGTAATGGTGCTAAGCCAACCCAACATCTCTCTACAAACATAGAGCACTTTGATTGGCCTGGCCTAAACTTAGCCGAGCCAATGGTAGACCTGCTGAGGCTGCAATAGAGCATGGCTAGACCGACAAAACATTTGCTACTGCAATGGTTTGTCTCGATTTCTAGGCGACTAGTTTGCAAAATAAACTCAAAGTTTTGATTAAAGGTTGAATATGGAACACAGACACAATAGCGACACCCAGTGGGCAGAAGTTGCAGCTGCAACAACAACAAATTTTCCAGCCGTATTCCAGGGGGTGTTAGTTCACTGCTGATACGTGAAGTGACCAGCTAGCACCATGTCCAGTGACGAATCGTACAGGGTAAAGACTCATTTCTACTAATAAGTTTATTTTACAACAGTATTTACCATTAGAACATCTTCTGGGCTCAGAATCAGCTGCTTGACTTGTCGAGTCCGCCATTTTACACAGTCCCAGCCTCGCCTTGCCGAGCGGACTTTTTACCACAATGGTGCCCTCTAGTGGCTGGTGGATGTAAACATAAACCCAGTGTCGTGTCCGTCAAAATAAACCTCTAAACGCCCCGTGGAGGTATTATTTTTTAAAATATATTAAAATGTTCCATATTCCATCTTTAAAGCAACAATCTGCAACTTTTACACCTTAAAATTATGTTTTTTTGTAAAGTTTTTGCGTCATAGTATTATCTATTATGTTCATTTTCATACCTGTAATAGTGTTGGGGGTCCCACGTCTGTTTACTGCGCTATACAGTTTTTGTGCTTCGGGTAGCGCCGGAAGTACTGACTGGACTGGGTGTCGTTTTACGGCAGAATATGGCAAGCTAAAGGGATAAAAAAGCACGTGTTCTAAACGCGGGTTATTTCCGCCAAAATGAGCGTCTTGAACGCGCGTTTTGGCGGACATAATGCGAGTTTAGAACGCGCATTTTTTTATCCCTTTGGCTTGCCATACTTGTATAACGTAGACTCGCTGTAGCAGCGGCAGATTCACCAAAGAAAGCTAGAAATCCCTTATCAGAGGAATCTAGGAAAAGAAAAGAAGAACGTGATAGAGCAAGACCAAAGACCAGAGTTATTATTGGGCCGTCTTTTCCTCGCTGGAGAGCTCTTTTAGAAAGAAAGGCATGAACTACGGACTCTGACCTAGCCATGCTGCTAATGGCTAGGCAAGTAATAAATGATTTCACCAGGGTTATTGTGTTTGGTCGGGCATGAAGTTGTTATACAGTCCTGGTAAAACTATTTATTCAATGTGTGGAGGTGGAAAAGTTTGTTTTCGTTGTTTTGCCAGACATTAGGAATGTAAACATGCCTCTTGTGCCCCAGATAGAGATTTAATGTTACGATAGTGACGTTACGCAGCAAGCCTCTAGAGGGCGACAGAGACCATATAACTGCAAGGTTGCGGAATGCTGCTTTAACTAAGATCACTTAGAAAAATTACCAAAAAAGCAAAATATTTATTGACTAGTGCTGTTATTAAGCTTTCACATATAATGTTTTATCTCCTTTAATATAACAGGTTGCAGTTATTTCCACCAGCTTGATCCCAGTGTCAGTTCAGCCCCTGTAAGCTGGTCCTCTGATCTCTGACAACATGAAGATGAATCAACATATTTTCCAGTACGTCTCACAGGTGCTGCATTTGAACCAGTAAAAAATAATAAATAGATGAATCCAGAACACGGCAGCATGAATCAACAGTAGTCCTGTCCTGATCCTGTTACAAACTAATGCAATCAGACTGGAGAATCCATGCTGAGCCCGACGTGACTGATTAATAACTGATGAAAGCCCCCGAGTCGACAGCCAGCATCAGACTGGGGTTGCTAGCTGTTCCACATGCCCGTCTGATTGAGCCCCAAAATCACTCGTAATTACAGATAATTAGGGAAAGAAACAGATGTCAAAAAAGAAGAGAAATCAAATGAAAAAAATTGAAGAAAATAAAAGCAGTTGTATTTCCTGTTTTCACCTGGATCTTGAGCTCAGATGTCGCTCAATCACAAAACACAAGATTTCCAAACTTTTGCGAGTTTTAATGAGCCCTACGATGAAATTAATTAGCTCACCCTTAAGAAGTCCCTCGTCCGAGGAGACAGGGGAAGCCAGTCAAGCATGTCAGCAGGCATGAAGATCATGAGGTCAGAGGATGCAAACACTTGATGAAGTAGTGACATGTACAACGGTCTGCAGCTTCTAGCTGCAGCGGTGCTGCGTGTGGTGTTAAAGGAGATGCTTCACGCTCACTGAACACATCAACACATCGGCTGTTCCACATGGACTCGTAGGAAACACCCTTCAGCTGGTAAAAATGGGACTGTTATGACCACCGCAGTCATGGGCGGGCCAGGAAAGCAGAGGCAGAGATGATGGATAAAGAGACAAAGCTGCTAATTTCACAAATGGGGTTCAGGTTGCAAAAGTAAATGACGCGCAGCAACAAAAGAAACTATTTGTCCCAGAAATGGATTTCCTTTTGGTAAAACGGGTCAGAATGGGTACGACAAGTGGGGCTGGGCGATATTACCGTAGCCTGGCAACCCATCCTATACATGTACATATAAAGTCTGGCCATGACCAATGGACTTAACTTGGAGTGGAATCTATGGTTGTCTTTCACCCAAAATGTCTCCACACCCAAATAGACCCAATCGGAGCAACCTGGATGTCCACCATACACCAACGAAGAAGAAGAAGCGAATACATCCTTTTTTTAAATAAATGATGTAATTATCTCTATCTGCTCATGTCTCAAAGAAACGCCCAGGACTAAATCATCCAAAGTTGATGCTAAAGCCGTTTCAAACAAGCGCCATCTTTGTAGTATTTCTCTGTCGCTGCTCTGGTGCTAAGCTAGCTCAACATCTCTCTACAAACATAGAACGGTGTGTTTGGTTCAACTTAACATTGGTTTGGCCAGAGGTAAATCTGCTGAGGCTACAATGGAGGGTGTCTAGATCGACTTGCAGAGAAAAATCGGACAGTGTACAGAGGTAGAACTAGAACCCCTGCCCTCGAGGACAGAGGTCGAAGGTGAAACGAGCCCCCCACTCCCACCCCACGCATTGAAAAGTTCAAAAGTTGGCAGCCCTGCTTTGCTTCTATTTAACTGTTAGCCTTGTTAGCGCAACGTTAGCCTCCAGCGTGCTTCACCCAATATTAGAGTAAAACAAAAAATGCTGTGGCTTCTTAGGGGTACAAGAAATAACTTCTGGGTCGCTCCTGTTTACTGGCTGCTTTTCTTTAAATAACTCTGGAGCCTTTTGCCTGCTGGTGTCGAATTACAAATGCCGGCGCTGCAGCGTTAGCTCGGTGCAGACTCAGCAACCTCACGGGCTCACAGAGTGTAAACAGTAACTTGGTCCCTCTTTTGGTTTTTTTTTTTTTGAAAGAAGAGAAACTGACAACATGATTGAGACATTAGACTGTTTTGTGATGATTTCACTGGAAAATTCTTACATATTTACCTTTAACTGTATAACAGTCATTTGTTAATACAAGCTCCTCATGTCTGGATCATTATGCAAACGCACTAAGTTCACATTCTTTCGTTGAACCTGTGAGAACCGTCTCCTCTGGGAAAAGAAAGGTGATCCAGCAGATTGTCTTTCACAGAAGTCTCGTTCCGTCTAGTGACTGAACGGAAGGTAAAGTCCAGAAACAATCCGTGATAAAACTAAGCTCTACTTAAAGTAAGAGCAGCGTAATTCCTGCCTCATGTTTGGACCAGCCTATGCAGTCACACATGCACGCATGTGCATGCACACACACACACACGCACACACACACACACATGCATCAGCAATGATTCTCCTAAAACAGAAAAAGTGCAACGAGTAAGAAGTTCACTAAAAAACAACCCAAACCAGGATAGAAACTAATGGTGCACACTTTGAACTTAAACAAGAACATTTTGCATTTTCTGAATTTTTTTGGTCTTTTACCTTTTTCTTCTTAGGCATGCTCGTTCTTCCAAAACGTCCGGGACACCTGTGTCGCCTGTCTGCTCCACAGTCACTATAATGAATTATGCAAATCCCGTTTTTTTGTTCAGAGGGCCACGACCCTGGGGTGCAAGCAGCTGACGCCCAGCGTAAAAAATAAAAAACACAGCTAACCTCTCAGTCAAAAGGGATAACGGTGACTGCTGCGATGCCCGCCAAGCAGGTGAAGTCTACGGTAGAGGAGGTGAGACGCGGTCAAACAGAAGAGCAGTGAGTGACACACACACACAATGACGTGACCACAAGATGACACACACTCTAGTGTTTAAGCTCTGTGGTGTCATGGTTAGCCCTCAAGTGTTTTTCTGTGCCTGGCTCGGCTTTAAGCTTTAATTTGATAGTGTGGCATCTGTTGCACGGTACACTCAACTATCTGAAGAAACACAAGTCTGCTGCACGCTCACACACGCGCTCTACTTAGAGACAAACATACTGTAACACTGTAATAATAGAGAACAGCTAGCTGTGATGCTGAGCCTTAGTGATGCTGCTGTAAAACATGTGACCTCCTGCAGCTGTACAGCCGCTGTCAGACAGACAGTAAGATAGTAACAGCACCATCTGGAGAACTAATCCGGCTGGCACGGCCCACCCCGGCGATTACGACTGTGGCATTCAGAGTCATTAAGCTTATTGGATAGACAAGTGGATACCTGGGATCAGGCAGAGGCACTACAGCTGCAGCCAAAAACCTCCAGCTCCTGCAGCTTTTGTGTGCATAAAGTCAATTTAAAAAAAATGCATCATGTAAAGAAACAAACAAAACAATTTAAGCATGATTTCTCAAATAAAAGAATGTTTTCATTTCCCTTTTGGCAGATTATTTTGCAGGACTGCAGCCCCACCTTTCTCTCTTACCGACGTATTCCACCAAGCTCAGGATAACTGATCTAACTCTTCAAACGAGAGCTCACACAAGATAATTCGATGTTTGCATCACAAAGATACCAACTACACACTGTTAATGTCAAACTTAAATGGAAAGGTATGCCATCTTACTAAAAACACTTTTGACTTTATTTGCAACATCCATAAGATTAATAACGTAATTTTGGATTAAAGCTAGTAAAGCTCTGTGAAAGATCTCAACTCATCTAAGGAGGGAGTTTCTAAAATGTCTTGACTGATACTCAGTTTCCTCGCATGAGCTGCTCTCATGTTCAGTTATGAAAAGCCTTACAGAGTATTTGTAAATTACACCAATCAGTCATGACAAATTTAATACCTCTACTAATCCTGTTACAGGATTCACATGGATTATCTTTTAACCAGAGATCCCACCCTAACAACCCTCAGGGCCCATATCATTATAACCTTATTGCTAACTTTCTTAGACCACACACATCAGCGTCTGTTTTATGTTCTGCAATATAGTCTTAATGTTATGGCTGATCAGTGTGCGCATAATTAAGTTGAATCCTCACGTTTTAGTCCCTATATCTTTCAGTGGTATTAAAGTAATAACACAACTTTTTATTCAAACCTTCACAGTTTTTAGATTTTCTTCAGTAAAGTTCTAGGCTAGAAATCTAGACCATCAGTTGTTGAAGCAAAATGATTATGCTTTGCACGTCGGTCTAGCCACGCTTCACTGGAACCTCCGCAGCACCGGCCAGTCTGGTGGCTGGCCAATCACAGCGCTCTATTGGTGTGGTGGGCGGGAAGTTACCATGACTGAGCGAAACAAAGATGGCGACAGCTTGTTTGAAATGGCTTTGGCATCAACTTTGGACTTTTTAGACTTGGACTTTTCTTTGCGTCATGAGCAGATAAAGGTACTTACATTTATTTAGAAAAAGGATGTATTTGACACAGTATGGCGGACTGCCCCATTGACTGACATCAGTAGCGGTGAGTTCGTTACTTTTATCCAATAGCATGCAGAGACCGTAGAAAGACAACCGTAGACCCCGCCCCACAACAGAGCAGTCAATGGGTTAAGACCAGACTATATTCACATATAGGATGGCTTGCCAGGCTAGTAAAGTTTAGTTATATGATATAAATGAGACCTATTATGACTTATTAAAGTAATAATAGTCCTATGGTCAATAAAAACATGTTTATGAAGTTCTTTTGCAGAAAACCACTCGCAGTTGTGTTCTTGACATTTTCAGCACCTTCCAGAATGAGCCGTTTCAGGGCTCTGTCACTTTAAGACAACAAGCTGGAGCTGGCCACGCCCACCAAGTCCCTGGTCAGGCTGCTATAAGCTGAGAAGGGGAGGGGCTCGGAGTAGAGCTGCTGCTCCTTCAGGCTGAAGAGGTGAGATAGGGTTTTAAGCAAATGTTCCTGTTTGTGACATCACAAACAGGGACTTTTTGAAATGGCTTGTTTTAAGCACATAATTCCTAAAACCAAACACTGACAGAAAATAGATGGATGTGGAGACCCACATGGCAGCCCAAAGAGATGCAACAGGTGAGTTTTGCATAATGTGTCTCCTTTAACGAGATATAGTGATTAAATCTGAACTGCCAATTAAAGAGTTAAGAAACCCAAATTTTACACTTTAACCTTTAAATGATTAAATCTAAATGCAAATGAAACATTCTAATAAACTAATTTTTAAAATCTTTTAAAGCTATGGCCCTAAGTAAGGTTGTTCGTTATTATGGGGAGATATTGGCATTATCTGATTCTATACAAACAAACCGTGGCTTGCTTAGCTTTCAACATGAACAGTGTGAAGATACTGAAAGCAGCAGAAGGACATAAGCGCCATATGGGTAGGTGAAGGGAAAGTCGAGCAGTGTTTCCCTCAAGAGGAAAACACACAAGTACATCTCTACGCACATGTGCACATGGAGACTGTACAGAAGACAAATGATAAGTATTCAAACTATTAAACAAAGACCTTGAGAGAGCACACTGAGCAAGGGCTAACGTTGGCCTCAAGCCTACTGGATCATAAGAAAGTTGCTCTACTTCTAATGTGTAAGCTCCCTGCCTTTTCTTGCTTTTTAAATCACTTTGGGTGAGGTAGAAAAATGTATTTATAAAGTTAAACTCCAGCAGGAGTTTATTAAAGATGTTGAACACTCGTTTAATCAATACATTTGCAGTGGTCTCTACTAGCAATGCCTTGTAAGTCGTACTCAGGGGGTGGGAGGGGGCGGAGACAACAGCTGAGCTTCAGACAGCAGGTCTTGGAGTCTTATTTCCTGATATTTGGACATCGCTTTGGACTTGCATCATTGATGTTTTACCTCCACAAATAACACAAGCCTGGAGGAGTTCTGCTGTGTGGTGGAGTTGCTAATGCTAATGGTTAGCTTCTACTAGCCGAGACGTTCTCTGCTGTTTCTTGGACACTAAACCAACAACAGCCTTCCCTGTCGTGAGTCAAGATGGGTGAGTCTATGAATGTTAAGTGCATCTACATGCGCATCTAAGTCGTTCTAGGTCGATCTGAAGTAATAAACTGGGAGCCTTTATCCTACTTTACATGTACATTAGGAAAATCTCAAGTGAAGTTTGTTCCACTCCGGTACAGTAGGTGGCGAAATGCGCCCCTTCGTGTCGGCATACTTCCGGTTAGCTTATAGCAACACAAATAGTAAACAAACGCTGGTGGGAGTGAAGTAGACAAAGTTAAAGCCATATTATGCAACTTTTTCATATTTTAAATCATGTTCTTGAGCCAGTATGTGCTAAAATCACCCTTTACAGGGTTAATGAAATGTTACTCAGACCCCCACCCCCCTCTGTGGCCAGAATACCACATTTGCAACTTCAGAGTGGCGGTCCGGTCCCTGTTGGACTTAGTAAAATGGAGCTGACATGCCTGGTGCTGCAGTCTGCTTCCAGCATGTTTCCTGCATGTTTTAGATCATGAACACAGCTGATTTGTTTGATTTAGTGATGAACCGCTCCTGTAGACACTAATGAAGGCTGAGGAGACATTTCAGCTGTTAGATTAAGTTGTTAAAAAGACAAACGCACAGCGAAGAGATAAGTTTCGCTTTTGCTTTCGCTAACGGACACTATCAGCTCAACGAAGCCGTTTACATGCAGATGCGGTTGGTTTCCTACCGCAATATCTGGGTGCTTCAGCACGACTAGAACCAGTTCACCTTCAGCAAGACTAACTTGTTTACATGCATTTTCAAAAATGACGTCAGTCAATAGTTCAGTTTTCTGATGTGCATGTAAACGCACTGAGTGTGACGTAGATCTGTCAGGCTTTTCTTATCCTAGCGTTTCACCGTCTATTTTCTATCAGAAGCAAATGCAGGAGATAGCTGTAGGAGACTATTTTCATGTTCAGCCTGCATGAAAACCTCCGAGTGGCCGATTATAATCAGAAATAAGATTTTAAAAATGGTTTTTAACTGCTCCACACCTTCAATTGCATAATGAAAGGTTTGAGTGAGTGGCTAACTATAATCAGATAAAGAGGCTGTCCACAGGGCAGTCAAACAGAAAGTGTATTCAGTAGTAAACCATAACTCCATCGCTCTATTCCCTGTCCCACCCCCCACCCCCCTCTTCCCAAGTAGCTGATTTCATCCCTGGCAAAGCCACTCTCACTATAATCTCCCCTGATCCATCTGCACTGGCAAAGACTCAGATATCAAATGCACAGACATTAAAAACCTGGGTCATCATGGCTGGAACATGTGCTGATATTATTGGTTTCACCAAACAGGTAAATAAAATAAAGGGTTTCTCACTGGAGTTGCCTTTGTTTCCAACTTCCTTGTTACTCCGGTAGTTTTAGCAGACTGGTGAGCAGATTTCATGTAGTAGTAGCTTGTAGTTATATAATATCTAAATCTCTAAGCCATCTTTGGAATAGCCGATAGATCCAGAAACATCAAAAATCAATGATAATGCACTCTTCATATAATCTGCTGGACTAGAAAGCCTTATCTCAGAAGCTTTACACACGAAAACAACAAAAATCTGAACTTCAGCTAAAATATGATCCCAGCCAAAGACGCATCACTTACCCATGAGACATTTTTATTCTTGTTTTGTTTGATCATGGCAACGAGCTGAAGCCGGGAGCCCCCTCCTCAGCAGATTTCAGCCCCACTGTGCAGAATCAGAGGTGACGGCCGGGGACGCATCAAACTCATCCTGAGGTCATCATCTGGCCCACAGACAGGCAAGCCCGCCACATCTGTTCTGACCGGGTCCAGCATCGGTCACGGTCCCCATCACACTACAAAGTTCGCAGAGTTTTTTTTTTTTTTTTTTTTTATGAGGCAAAATATTCAATGTAAAAATATCCAGCAAGCTCAAAAGTCTCCTCCTGCTGCCGGTAACCTGATGGAATGATTATGGATTCAAGCTTAGTATGAATATAAAACATCCTTGTAGTTTTAACCCCGCCCTACTGAGCCACGGCGTGCGCCCAATCAGGGAGCAGCTCAGGGCAGCCAGCTCCCTGAGGGACAGCTTATAGAAATATACAGATACTGAGTCTGAGGGAGACAACAGAGCTTTGAACAAATACATAAATCTGTGAGTATCTGTAGATCCTTTATCCATCTTTCTCTTTTATTTCCACTCTCTTCCTCCTTACATTTCTCCCTCAAAGCCCTTTCCACCTTTCTTCTCTCTAGGGGGAATCTTCCCACCCGGCTGCTCCCTGTCGTCAAGGTACCTCTTTGCTAAGAGACAAATACCATGACGGATCGTAAAAAAATGTTCAGAGGTTGATTTGCTCTTTGGCCCAGTTTCAAATCGTTTTTAAAAAGCAGTTTAGACCAAGTGTTATTGTTTTCCTGCTGGACTTCTGTCACTTTTATTACAACTTAGGGCTAGGGTTAGGGTTAGGAGAGTCTAAAGTTAGACAACAATAAACTACAAGCTGTTTATTCATCTTTACTTTAAAGCCTTTACATTAGAGCTCTTCTTTCTTTACTCTCAGATGATTTTCTTTGTATTTATGACATATTCTAAGTATTTTTTAAGTGTGAATGAAAATGAAAATCCATTTATTGATAAAAATCAACATTTGTAAGTATTTTTTCTTATTTAATTTGGTGTATACACTTCATATAAGTCAGCCTATATCAAATAACACAAAATCAAAACTCCCGACTAATGTTCGTCAATCTGGTTAATTTTGTAGCATGTATATGGGCCAGCATCTCTCCTCCGCTGCCCGAGGTTCGTCTCCCTGCTTTTGTTGTTAATTGGCTCTGAAGAACATCTGCTCCTGCTTTCAGTGATGCCCGTTTTGGCCTGAGGTACGAACACAACCTGCAACTTAGCCACATTAAAATCAGCACCCTTTCATGCAGATTTGCAGACAAAATGTGTGTTAAAGACACAGAAGGATGCACCAAGAGAACAAAATAGGACCTGATTTATTTTTAGTAGAGTAAATGATAGCCAGGTTTACCAACAACATAAAATGACATTACGGTAATGAACATATTCTGCTCAGCTGGGACTCTTCTCAGATGCTAATTTTGGACCCTGGTTTGGGTGAGAGCCAAAGCAAATTCTGGACAGGTTTACAGTTCATAACAAGACAAACGCACAGTGACAGATAACCTCCCATTCATAACGTTGTCTAAATTTAGATTCTCTGATCTACCCAATATGCAAAATAAAGGAGGGAAGCTATGCAGAAGCAGAAAGAACATACGAACAAGCCTAAAGCCATCTAGGGGGTGATGATAAAATTAATTCACAAGTATTTACGTTTTCAACCAAAAATTGTCAGAAGCCTTAAAGATTGCAATGCTTTATGACACATTTAGTAGAAAATGTATGATTTACTGTCTTTAGTGGATGCTTTATTAATTCTTTATATTTTCAGTATCATATTCAAGCTCATAGCATCAGTTTTTCTGTATATCATAATACAGCTAAAGAAGTGTGGTTAATATTTCAACACAAATAAATAAGTAGCTTTCATAGAATTGGAATAGTAGAAAACAGAGGTAACTTTGATCAAATGTATTGAAAACACAGGCTCACCCCTTGAGTTTGCTGCAATTAAAGGTAGGGTATGAGTTCTGCTACTTTTTGAAAAAACAATTCTAAGGTTTTTCTAAGTGCTCCCTAGAACCACAGATTCTGATTGTTGCAGAAACACACATAACCCAAACACACATAAGAGCGTTAAGCCTCCTTTCCACTGAACGTGAAAGCATCACAAAATGGCTGCAAAATGTACTTTGCTGCAATTAGCCGCTGTTATAGTGGACGGTTTCCTTTCCACCGGCAACAAACTGTAACGTTTTGGATGCGTCCCAGAAGCAAAGGGACGCTATCATTACGTTTCAAGTCTATTTTTGACATGCTACGCTTCCAAAACACGTGAAACTCCGCAGTTTAGATCGGGTCGGACAGGAAGTCGAACACAAAAGCAGTATAAAACATCTGGAAATTTTCAAAATAAAAGTCACTTGTAGACAAACATTCGTCATTTCATGATAAAACTCCCTCCCGTAGCCGAGGTAAACAGAACAGAAATAAGCCAAAGACCTTTTTAGATACATGCAGCTGTCTTTCTCCTTGCTTGCTATGTGTGGACTTCTGAAATCACATGTGGTGTTGCAATTCTCCAGTGATTTTTGTGACTTCACAGGATCAGCTGTCTTTTCGCATCAGAATCGCTCCCGGTTGGAAGGGAGCTCGCGGGTATAACGCCACTATTATGTTACATGCCGCTTTTATGTTTGGTGAAAAGGAGGTTTTTTAGACTGACGGCTCTGCCAGCTGCGTTCACAGACAACAGGTCCGTCACCTAAATGTTTACCAAGAAAAACATAACCAGACTCTAACTGAACATGTAACACAACTCCATTAATTACATTTTCAAACAGTTGGAAACATTCCTTCTGTTACACTAGCTAGCCCGGCTCTGGCTTCACTTCCTTTATGGCTGCTCCAAGCCAAGAATGAGTGATTTGTGCACAGACGGTGGAAAGACTCTCATATAGGAGCAGTTTGATGGATAGATCATCTAATCATTAAAGCAGCATTCCGCAACTTTGCAGTTATATGGTCTCTGTCGCCCTCTAGAGGCTTGCTGCGTAACGTCACTGTCGTAACATTAAATCTCTCTCTGGGGCATAAGAGGCATGTTTACATTCCTAATGTCAGGCAAAACAACGAAAACAAACTTTTCCACCTCCACACATTGAATAAATAGTATTATCAGGACTGTATAACAACTTTATGCCCGACCAAACACAATAACCCTGGTGAAATCATTTATTACTTACCTAGCCATTAGCAGCACGGCTAGGTTAGAGTCCGTAGTTCATGTCTTTCTTTCTAAAAGAGCTCTCCAGTGAGGAAAAGACGGCCCAATAATAACTCTGGTCTTTGCTCTTGCTCTATCACGTTCTCCTTTTCTTTTCCTAGATTCCTCTGATAGGGGATTTCTAGCTTTCTTTGGTGGATCTGCCACTGCTAAACAGCGAGTCTACGTTATACAATTATGGCAAGCCTAAGGGATAAAAAAATTGCGCGTTCTAAACTCGCATTATGTCCTCGTTCAAGACGCGCGTTTTGGCGGACATAATGCTCGCTTTTAGAACACGCGAGTTTTTGCCCCTTTGGCGTCAAAACTCACGTTCAAGACGCGCATTTTGGCAGACACAACACGCGTTTAGAACGTGCGCTTTTTTTATCCCTTTGGCTTGCCATATTCTGCCGTAAAACAACACCCAGTCAGTACTTCCGGTGCTACCCGAAGCACAAAAACTGTATAGTGCAGTAAACAGACGTGGGACCCCCCCAACACTATCACAGGTATGAAAATGATAATACTATGACGCCAAAACTTTACAAAAAAGCATAATTTTAAGGTGTAAAAGTTGCGGAATGTTGCTTTAAGAATGGGACCAGAACAATAATTGGATGAGATTTTTCCAGGACTGTACATTTCAGAAGTGATTAAAATTATTAATTTTTTGACAAAACATCAAATTAATTGGTTTCCATTGGAATATGAAGAGAATTTCAAGCAATATAGCAAAAAATGCTACAGAAAAACATCTCCGACCACACCTTTAGTGATTGGATTGTTTAGCTTCCTAAAAAATAAATGATAAAACAATATTCTTGTTGCTTTGAAGCACTTTTTAACACTAAAATAAAAAAAGGCTTGTTAAACCTGTATGATACCTAGACCATAAAACGGGTGTCCACATGTTGAGTGATTTCTTGACTCATAGTGAAACAACTTTGCTGTGATTCACTACAAAAATTAAAATCTATACAGTCACCTTCATATAAAACACCCGTGATTTCACCATTTCCAGACCTGTGCGACTGTAAACTCAGACAGTCGTAACTGAACCAGGGTCAGTGACAAGATCTTTATGACATCAGTGTTTCCATCCTGGAGCTGAGCTATGGTCTACAAAGATCTTCACAGAAATAAATGTATATAATTACACTTTCCATTCCTATGACGTGATGGGTTATGAAAAAGCAGTAATAAAAAAGTCCATTTAAATCCGAGACATTCCTGAGGGCCTTTGTGACCAATTATTCGCTCAGTTTCCGGAAATTTCTACACACTCTGGAAAAGTGAAGGAACGCACAACTGCTGCCAAGGAAACCCTGCTCCAGTCTACTCCATGCTGGCTGGACACTCCTCCCTGGGCATTCATCCCGGTGTCTGGAAAACTGGGAATTCCAGCTCACAATTTTGCCATGAGAGCTTAACTCTCCACTTGCACACAGAAAATCCATAGTGCCTGGGGAGGATTACACCAGTCTGTGTCATGCTCCAGAATTAGCCTATAGCATTCCTTTTCACCACAAGATGAGGAAGGAAAACTTTAACCCGCTAGCAGGAAAAGTGTTATCATCCAAATGTCCACCTCTAATGAAGGTTTAAAATTTAGTTCAACGAGAACCATGTGGGAAAAAACTATTTTTAAAAATGTTAAATATGGCAACAAAAGAGTTAATGTTATTCAAAAAATGCAGAAAAGAAAAAATCTTTATAGAAATAGAGATGGCTGACTTTATTTTAGAGTATCCTGCCCCTCTTTTTGTTTACAAAGTTAATTTTAAATGAAATAGTTTCAAATGTCAACCACGTTTTTAAGTTAAAGGTCCTATGTGGGATATTCATAGAAATCATGGTAAAAATTGCGACTCTTTAGCGCCATGCAGTTCAGAGTAAGTATTGCAGCTACGGTGGCCCACTCAAAAAGGCAACAACTCCAGCGTTCACTCCAGCCATCTGGTTTGTTTTTTAATAAAAAGCATGAGATTGATTTATTTCCAATCTCTGTAGCCTAACCCACACAAAGCATATAACTACTCCACCAGTTAAAAAACATTTTTAATGACTGTTCAGTCTTACTGCATAATGCCACACGTAGCCCCCTTCCCCCCGACGTGAGGACGCGCACCCCCCCACACCCCCACCCCCCCGCGAAGAGGCGGCGCGATCAGCCACCCTCCGCAGTCAACAAGCATCACAGCTATAAACATTTCTAGGGGAAACACTGCTTAGCTGTTGTATCAACCTACCAGTCCTGAAGGAAGCTAGCATAGCTGCCTGTCACCGATTCACACACGGAGGAGGGGTGGCATCAGCTGTGGCGTCCGGTGTCATGTGGATCGGCGGAGTAAACAAGAGTCTGCCGGTTAGCCATCAGCTGATCGTGGCACAGGGTGTGAGCCGCAGTGAAGATCGAAATCGAGCTAACATCAACCACTGGCTGTTTAGCGATCGGATAGCCGATGAGGTTTGGCTGGAGCCGGGGACACGCTGTGGAAATAAAGTAACTAATGCTAGCATAGCCACCGGCTAGCGGACGAACGCTGAAGCGTGTTGGGAGAGACACGGCAGGCTGCGGTAAGAGAGGAGACTTTAATAGAAGGAACTTTCTTGAAGAAGGACTTTGGAACTTATACGTTGGGACCGGATTGGGAGCTTTATTATGAAGAAAAGAAATGATCAGCTTGAGGTGAGTCATGAACAACACTTGGATGCTGGTGTCTAGCTGTTGCGGGAGGGGTTCTCATCATTTGCAGCTGCTGAGTGTTGGAAATCAATAAGACCTGACATATTTGATGTGTCTTTTGATTTCATTGTTTGTTATTCAAACTAACAAAGTTACAGCAACGGTGTAGCAGCTAGTCTCGTCTCTTCTTAGTTGCATTGTCAGACGCCATGCTTCCATGGCGCACTGCTGCCCTCTGCTGTTTCTTTCAGGTTACAGTCATAGTGCAAACGCGTAACTCAGAGCTCGTATGTCCCTAAATAGCTACCGTATTTCAAGATGGAGGATGACCATGGAGCGTCGACCACAATTTATGTATTAAAAATGTAAAATTTGAAGCTGAGAGGAATATTTAGAATTGATGTTGTTGAGAAATATTAATGAAAAAGGACAAGTTTGTGCACTGGATGCACAGAATTTGGTAGAAAACAGGTTAAAAAATATTACACACTGGGGCTTTAAATTAATGTCTTATCCAAGGGACGAATCATCCAAATCCCATAAAATCCATATATCAATAAAACAAACAATAACACTAGCGATTTGTCCATTTCTTCTGTAAAAAACAAACAAATTGAATCAAGTTTTTTATGTTTCAGCTCTATAAAAGTTTACAAACTTGGATCGAAAAAGTCTATTAACTTTGTTCCTATCATTGATTGGACCCTGCCAAGAGACAGCTGGGATTGTCTCTGGGATTGCCTGCACAAAACAGCTCCAACAAAAATAAATGAATGAAGTCTAGTTCACTTTTGTCACACATCGGCCAGAGATCTTGGTGTTATACACCGCCTGGCTGGAAAAAGTCACCAACAAAAAAAAAAAAGGTCACACTCTAATATTTCATTGGACCACCTTTAGCTTTGATTACAGCACACATTCGCTGTGGCATTGTTTCAATAAGCTTCTGCAACGTCACCAGATTTATTTCCATCCAGTGTTGCATTAATGTTTCACCAAGATCTTGCATTGATTGGTAGAGTCTGACCGCTGCACGAAGCCTTCTCCAGCACATCCCAAAGATTCTCAATGGGGTTCAGGTCTGGACTCTGTGGTGGCCAATCCATGTGTGAAAATGATGTCTCACGCTCCCTGAACCACTCTTTCACTATTTGAGCCCGATGAATCCTGGCATTGTCATCTTGAAATATGGCCGTGCCATCAGGGAAGAACAAATCCATTGATGGAATAACCTGGTCATTCAGGATATTCAGGTAGTCAGCTGACCTCATTCTTGGAGCACATCCTGTTGCTGAACCTAGACCTGACCAACTGCAGCAACCCCAGAGCATAGCCCCGCCCCCACAGGCTTGTACAGTAGGCACTAGGCATGATGGGTGCATCACTTCATCTGCCTCTCTTCTTACCCTGATGCACCCATCACTCTGGAACAGGCTCCATCTGGACCAGTTTTTAATAATGCGTTGGACAGTTCTGAACCCAGTTTTAGTCGTTTCTGCAATCTCCTTAGATGTTTTCTCTGCTTGATGCATGCCAATGATGTGACCCTTCTCACACAGACTAACATCTTTTCCACGACCACCAGATGTGACTTTCCACATAGTTGTTTAAGAAATGAGAAGCAACTCATTGCACCAGTTGGGGTTAAATAACTTGTTGCAGCTGAAAGATAATCACCCATGCAGTAATTATCCAATAGGAGGCTCCTACCTGTTTGCTTAGTTAAATCCAGGTGGCGACTTTTTTTTTTGGCCGGGCAGATTTAAATATCAAAAATAAATCCCAATTACAAAAGGAAAACTCTTTCATGCTGCTTAACCGACTCAGATTCTGCTGCTGTATCGTGGTTAGCAGGGAAGTCTAGAATACAAATCAGGAAACGGAGAAGGCCTGCTGTCTTCAATTAGCTCCTTTCGTGAGGAGAGTCGGGGATTGGGTACTCAGTTTGTCAGACGGAGTCCCATCCGGCCGGGTCTCCATGCTGCACATTCCATCCAGAGCAGAATTGTGTTCTGCCCCATTTCAGACGTAAAACGGCGGTTTGGTGCTCCATATTGGAAACATGTGAGTAGAGTGTCATTGAAAGAGCGCCGTGTCACGGCAGCTGGGGTCCTCTTGAGTTCACCCCTGTGTTTACCTCTGCTTTACCTCTTCTAATGAAATTAATTTCTGCATGCTTCTTCTTTTTTTTTTTTGCAGCCATTAAACCAACACAAGCTGCCACAGATACTCTGCCAGGGTGAACATTTGTTTTGTGCAAACACCTTACTTTTAGCCTTAAATGCTCTGGTGGGGTGTTTCAACATCTGCTCCAACACTAATCCACTCATCAGTTAAATTAAAGCTTACTGATGACAACTATAGCAGCCTTTTTCCTCCTCTAAAATACCTGGAACTAAGTTTTCCTTCCAGTTCCAAGGCTGGAGCATTTAGAGTCTGCAGTTCTCGCCAGAATATGTCATAACGAGCTCATGTGTCTGGGTTCGTTTTTCTAAAGTCCACTAAATCAATTTTCTCAGCTGCCTTCAAATGGAAGACTTTGGACAACTTTCCACATGGTTTTGTGGGTTATACCCCGACTAGTTCTCAAAGTATGTTTATTACTGATCTTTAAAAAGTAAAAAGTTAGGACTTTAAAAAGCATCACTTTGGTTTAGTGCTTTTGAAAACAAATCTTTCATACTTTAATATGCATAAAAGCAGTCTATCAGTCGATTTTTGTTTTATTTTTGTTTTATTTTTTAACAATTGTGATATTTCCTATAGCCTAAAATAAGCTTTAGGAGTGTTTTTAGAAACTGTCTAAAACTCAAATGTTACAGAAACTCCTGAAATACTATAATAATTTATTCTAAGTTAGCGATAGGTTCTTAAAAACACTTTTATATGTGTTTTTATTAGGGGTGGGACCAATTAAAAAATTAATCAGAGGCTTTATAATGAATTAATCTTGATTAATCGCACTTTAATCATTCAAGATTATTTGTTCCAAAGCAATCTTTTTTTATCAATAACAATGTTAATGAGGCACAGATGACGCACCCACACTTATGAGACACTAATGACACTAATGAGTACATTTCTGTAAACACAAGGTCTATTTGAGTACTTTGGTCTCATTATAAAGGTGACCATTGTAGGATTTGTTGGGATGTGTAAATATTAGTATATGTGTTATTGAGGAAGTGTAAATGGACATGGAACATTGTAAATGTTGTGTACTGAACTGAACACTAGGTGGCAGCATTGCACTGCTATTATATATAGAGGTGTAGCGTGGAGTTCAGGGGAAGTTCTGCTGAGAGTTACAAGATGAATGCTGCATGTATGCTTGTCCCTCCTGCTGTAATAAAGTTCACATGGATAAAGTTACTGCCTGCGTGCTTTCTACCAACAAGTTTATTTTTTCCTTTCTTTCTGTTCATCACAAAGAGCGATTTGTCACGACTCATTTAATTGTAGTTTTAGTTGTGTTTGGGGAACATAAAAAAGGTTTATATGGTCTTGTAGCTCAATGTCTATAGTTTTTTTTAGAAGTGGAGCTTGAAAATATTTATATACAGGGCATAAGTTGTGATGCTAAACGTTTTTGGCCCCAATTGGGGGACGGACAAGCTCAATAATTTTGAATGCATTATTTTTTTCTGATTAATTAATTATAATTAACGTGTTAATTTCCCACCGCTAGTTTTTATTCATTTTAAACCATCAACAGCTGTCTTGTGTTGGTGTTATCCGTTAAGATGGCGATTCAATTAATTTTAGTAATATAATTTTAAAAATTCATCAGAAAAAACATTTTGTAGTGTGTGTGTGTGTGTGTGTGTGTGTGTGTCTGCAGGGATCTGCATGTGTGTGAAAGCAAAAAGTGTAACATGGCCATCTAGTGGTAAAGTCAATTAAAACAAAGCGTCTCTATCTGCAGTGATGGAGATCTGCAAGAAAGAAAAAAAAAGAGAAGAGCAACAGAGATGCAGTAAATCTCCTCCTCCACCTGGGTTAAAGATTACACAAACCTGCAGATTTGAAAAATGCACCTATTAATCAAATTCAGCCAAAAAAACAACATCCAGATATTTTTCTTTGTTGCATTTCATTAAGCTGAACATTGACTTCTAAGTCCAGACAGAAACAAACAAAGGACGAGGGAAATAAACCAGTGAAAGCCCAATAAAGTCCAACTGTCAGCTCGTAATAATACTATGTAAACCCGCTGTGTTCCAAGGCATTAATACCTCAGCTCTCTGGGCTAACGATGGAATTCATTTAAATGAAACATTCAACTTTGAGCTCAGAGGAAGTGAAACATCTCTGCTAAATTCTGCAGCATTCCGGACAGATAATCCTCGTGAGAGCAGAGGGCTAACACTGAAAAACACAGCATCCTCTTTAATTATTTATGCAGCATGAAATATTTAACTGTAAAAAAGCATATATATAAATACTCAGTCTGCACACAGTGCAGTTTGCAGTCAGCTTTCTAACCCCTGTGATCAGATCAGAGCCACAAACTCACATATGGATGCTCTGCTCTGCGCCGATGGCCCAGCCCACAGCACGGCATGAAGGGGACCAGGGAGGGGGGGAGTGGCCGGCCGTCTCACAGACTCCCTGTCAGGCAGCGACATTGACGAATTCAGCCCTGCTCCATAGCTGCAGACTGGGTCCACAGAGTTGCAGACCACCGAAAATGCGCAAGGACAGAGGAAAAAAGATGCAGGAGTGAAAAAAGAAAACTGTCCAATTCAGTCGCCCTCCCACTTCTGAGGATTCATAAAGTCAGATGCTGCTTCTCCCCTGTCCAGCCCATCCCCAGACGGTCGCAGCAGGGGTGCACGTCTAAACTGTTTACCCCTCTACGAAATCTGTCCACGCTCCAGCACATCCTCTGATGCTGCCAAATCCTCTGCAGCGCTGCTGGGCTGTTGCAGAGACACACAGTCGCAGGCTGGCACAAGTAGATTTAGACACACTCATCATCACACGCTAGTTCCTTCTCAGGATGGGGAGGAGGAGTTTTGCTGCTTTCTAATAACGAGGAACACTTTTATACCAGGCTGTTGCTTTATTCATTGGGCTTTAAAAGCTTGGAACACACTGAGTTTGTCCCTTTTTTCCTCTCATCTTATTCACCATACTGGTTTTTCTCAGTCTGTCATCACTTAGCACTGCTGGAGTGGTTAGGACTGATCTTAAGACAGAAAAAACATTTTCCCTTTAGCTTCAGTGGCGACGTTATCAGGTCGGTGAAGACGAGGACCTCGATCAAACTCATTAAATCAAGTTTAAAATGGTTTTTCATTTTGTTTTATAGATTTAGGCTCTGTCGTGTCACTCCTTGTTCATTCATGTCTATCACATAATTTCAAAATAAATGACATATTATTGCTGTCAGCAGGAATGACTTTTTCCAGATATTTATGTTAGGTAATTAGTGTATTTTCAGCATGCTGACCTGTGCCACATTCACTTTAATCATACTATAATGGTGCGTTCACACGGCCATAAAGTATGCGTCGCCAGCGTCAAGTTTCAATGTTAAGTCTATGGTAAGGCGCTTCAGAGCTGCGTCAAAGTCCCTGCGTCGCTTTGTGAGCGTTGGTCGCGTCAAAGCTTGATACTTTTCATGCTTTTCAAGCTTCAACGCAAACGTCAAAGCAAGCAACGTTAGCAACGCAAACGTCAAAGCAAGTTCAGCTAGCTGAACTTTCTGCGTCGCTTTACAAGCGTCAACCAATCAGAGCACCAGTTGATACGTCACAGCAGAGCGAGGGAAGAAGACAAATTCAGCAATGGAGGAGAAACTTATCGCCGTTTGCAACTATCGGGAACTGTATGACCCGTCTTGCTACGCTTACCGAGATCGGAATAGAAAGGACCTTGCTTGGAGGAAGATTGCTAGAAAACTCGGCGTGTCGGGTGAGTGTTTTTTCAACGTTTATGCCGACATTGTCTCGATAGGATCCGCCATTGTTACAAACATAGAGCCGCGCACACGTTCTTTCCTCCCTTCCCCTCCCCGTGGGGCCGACGCAACCATCAAAGCAAGCTGCGCCAACGCAAGCTGCGTCAATGTCAAAAATATATAGGCATCAAAAAACGGCATGAAGTATGCGTTGCTTGACGCATACGTCAAGGCCGGTGTGAACGCACCATTAGGATGATCTGTTTAAAGAGCAAGTTCACTGAGAAAATTATTTATACTTGTTATTTTTGAAATATGATCAGTTTAACAAACAGGTTAAAATGCATGTGTCTGAGGCCTTGTGGGGAAACCAACCAATCAGCATGTCCTGGCCGAGTGGGAGGGGTCAACAGCTCATTTCACTGAAGGCCTGAGTAAGGGGATTTAGAATGGCCTGTATCAGGGCTCCTGGGACAGATGAAAGCCAAAAAAATAATTCTTATGCTTTTTGGAGGCTCAAAGCTCTGTTTTAGATTGTTGATTAATTGCATTCTAGGACACCTTTAAATAACAGAAAAAAACATTGAAATATGAAACATTTATTGAATTTTAAACATTGAACAAAGTCATTTTAAGATATTATGTAATGTACAAAAGATAGAGCTACTTATTAAGGTCATAAAGATGATCAAAATGGCTTTTCTGCAACATAAAAGCTGCTGAATACTCATCAAAACCTATTCTGAAAGATTTGCATGACATTGCTATTTTGGCATATTTTATTATACAGCTTTTAAATTCAGCATTCATTCATAATTTGATATAGTTCATTTGGGGACACAGTTTGCCACAAAAGCCACGTTTTTGAAGCATAACAAAGAAAACTGCTGTTCTTGACATAAATGTCAAGTTGTTAAATGAACATTGAGTCAAAATAAATACAAACTAAGTTTAATATCTAAGTACAGCTTTCAGCAAGTGTCTGGATATCATTATAAAACATTTAGTGCTAAAATACTTATATTTGATGAATGCTTAATAGGACTTGGCCTCAAGTGGAGAAGCTATTTTAGGAACCGTATATGGTAATTGATTCATAGTGTTTTGTGTCGTGTTTTATTCAGGAGCAGCGTCTAAATCATTCACCGGCCCTGTAACGTATGGATTCTGGGTGATTTGAGGCAAAATGCTCATATAATTGATTTTACATATTTCTTTCATTCTGGTCAGTTTAAAGCTGACAACAGAAGACATGCAGAGTGTGTTTTATTTGGTTAAAACACGCTGAAAGTCTAGTTTTTAGGCTGTTTAATCAGGTTTTAGTCTGACTGACGTACATCAAGCACACTGAACATTTAATATGAGCTGCAACAACACTCAGCAGAACGTAAGCAGTCTCCTATGAAGCTATGAGTGTCTATATATCACCTCACGCCTGACAAACACTCAGTCTAACATAAACATGACATCATCTTCCACCGGCCCGAGCCAGGCGGACGTGTCACCTGTGATGGAGAGGCGTCATTACTAACACCTCACAGTGAAAGGTGAGAGCTGTGTATCAGTTAACTTGTCAAAGGCTTGGAGAAATAATCCTCAGTCACCCCCTCAAACGCGCCGTGAGGTAAAACGCTAGTGGTGATCTTCCCAGAAATAAACCGGTATATTTATTTCTCTCCCTCTTGCAGATGACAGCCGATTAATCTCAGAGCTTTTATTGCAGAACAACCTAATACATTTAATCCATTCCCTGATTAAAATAACCCCAAAAACAAACAAGCTAAGAAGGAAGAAAAAATAATGACTCTAATAATGACTAAAGACTCATAATAAAAATTATTAACAGAAATGTATCAGATAAGTGAAGATGGATAGAAACTAATTATTTTATTAAAAGATGTTGATTATTTTTCACTGAGGTCAAAGTTAGCGAGTCAGATCTCACGTTGAACCACTGGTTTCCTGCACTAGAATATTCTAATCCTTATTTATGCTCATTCTTTTCATTTTCTTCGTTTCTTTTCAATTTTTATTTCATTAAAAAAAATTTTAAATACATACTTTTTATTTTAAAATCAATGAATACTTTTACCTAATTACCCCAAATAGGTCAAATAAAGCTGCAAACCAAACAAAAATGAGATTTTTAGGTGTTCAGGTTTATGGATTTTTGTAAGTTTTCCTTAACAAAACAAAAAACAGTGAATTCATCATAAAATATTGTTTTTTTTTTAAAACAGTCACTTCATTCTTTATACAAAAAGATCCAACTTTCTTTTACATGCTACACTTGAGTGTCACCCCAGCTGTTTGCAGAAGGAACGTGACCAAGCTTGAATGTGGTGGCAACTATAACCTTACAACAGTTTTTTTCAAACGTATTACTTCTCTTAAAGTTCCATTTTTGGATAAAAATGTCTCCCCAGATCTATGTAGCCCTTTTTTTCTGCATTCTAAATGAGGCGTGAACTCTGAAACTCCTCACATTTGCTTGCAATAAAGGCACTTGCCACAAGAGGGCAGTATAGTGCCGTTGTAACAGCAAACCAAGCCTTATGTTTCTGCAGGGACCTTGCTGGACTCTTAAGGAAAAACAGTATTTGACCCAAAGAATAAGGAAGAACATTTACTATTTTTCATAATTGACCCCCCTGGAATGAAAAAGGTTACTTTCACCTTTTAAACCTGGCGCTGGATACCGCTCAGTAATATTTATGACATAAAAAGCAAGAGGCCTTTTAAATTAGGCACAAATGTATAACTAAATATTACTTTTTTTAAGTAAAAAGAAACAAAAGACAACAAAAATTTGCTGTTGTTTTTGTTTTATCTTTTATAAAATATATATATTTACAGCTTGGAAGTTCAGACGAACAAATAAAAACTAACTGTTGGTGCAGTCATTTACATCCACATAACAAGTGTGGGAAGCAGCTGGAAGTTAATCGTGAGACAATGCTGTTCTGTTAGTTACATAAATCACAATTTGAGCTCCTGTTCAACACATTTTATTTCTACTGTTCAGTAATTGTTACAGAAACCTTAGGAAGGATTGGGATATTGGGAAAATCGGATTAAAATGTTAATATTTATCCTGCTTCGTTCACTTAAATGACCAAAAACATTCCTCAAACCATTAAAAACTAATATGTTTGGCTATATTAGCAACTTTTGCATATCTTTGTTTTTCTCTCACCCTAACGCACTTTAACTCTTTTTTTCAATAAAAGTACTCACTAAAAAGTGTATTATTAGTCCTTTAGAGGGCACTCATTAAAGGTGTGGAACACTCGTTTAATCAATATATTTGAGGTAGTGGTCTCCAGTAGGAATTCAGATAATAATTCAGAAGTGCCTGTTTCTGCACAGAGAATTCAGCTGGAGGAGTAAATTGGCTTCAGACGACAGGATTTGGAGTCTTATTTCCTGATATTTGGACGTCTCTCCTCTGATTGGATAACAGCAATGCAACTCTATCACTGACTCTGTTTGCTCTGTTTCATCGTCTATTTTCTATCAGAAGCTGATGCAGGAGATAGGTGGAGGAAACCTGGTTTCAGTGAACCACACCTTTATAGCAGATATCCTGAGTTTTTTTCTCCAACAGCACCATCTAGAGGCTTAGAAATATATTGCACCTTAAGTCTCTTTCCTTACTTCCATTACAACTGAAAGCAGGGTTTGAATTATGGGGGAGCCCGGCTCCCCCAAAAGGGTGATGGGCTCCCCCGGAAGCCCTCAAATGACACACCCAAGGAGGGCCCGAGAAATGATCCAGTACCCCCCACCCCGATGCTCAGTCGCAAAAATATCTGCCCACCAAACTGATGGAGCGCTGTGATTGGCAAGACACAAGACTGTTCAGGCCTGCTGAGGCTCTAATGGAGCGTGGCTAGACCGGCCTGCAGAGCAAAATGCTTCTGTAATGGTCTGTCTAGTTTTCTAGGCTGGCATAATTCCTAAAAGGGGGAAAACTCCAGAAATCTGGAGTGTTTTAGCTCTGTTGGCCGGCTAGAGCTGCGCATTCACGATTTAGAGGCATTTCTTCCAGCTGTAATCACGAGAGTGGCTTAAGGTGAGATACATTGGCCCTCGAAAAAATAAGTCAGGATTTCTGCTTTAAAGGAACATGGGACAGGATCTTTAAAAAATCTGTAAAAAATGAAACATGTATGTTCATTTTTTCAAAGCTAATGGGTGATGAAGCGTTATAAACCAAAAAGAATGAGGCCACCCATGTATCGTTCCATTTTCTTGAACAGGCTGTTTGCTGCAAAATGCGCTGCAGTTCGGTCACGAATTTCCCGCGCTGCCCTACGGATATGGCGTCAATTGACACTGCTTGCGCGTTCACGACAGCTTCAAAACAGAAAGAAAATGTGTTCGACACTGCAGATCGGTAGGTGGCGCTATTGCACCTTAAGTTGCTTGCCAACCGCCAAACTCCAAAAGAAGAACTGTGGGAATGGATTCTACTGCAACCAGCAAACGACCAAGCGTGGCACAAAGGAAGTTTATTCAGCGGCATCTCGTGAGTCAAAAACCAAATATGGTAAAAGACAGGCAGGGACCCGAATCTATATCGGATACGTGATTGACGAATGGAGGCTGCTTCAACTATATCTGGGACTCAAAAAGGATGCTGCCATGGCTCATTTCCTAGTGAGCAGGTAAGAAACATTATAGGTTGTGTTTAGAGATGATATGACAATGATCTGACCTCACCGATGACTCAGAGAGAGCTAGCGTGCAGTAGCATTAGCTGTGATCATGCTACAGTAGTAGCATTAGCTGTGATCAGGGCTGCAGCGTGGATTNTGTGAGGACCTGTAGTAAAACCAGACCTCATTGCAGACTACAATTCTGTGGCTGCTCCAGCATCAGATGACAGAGGGACCGGTGGTTGAGCAGATAGAAGGCCTGCCTCTCCAAGACCTCCTGCAGCTTCAAAGTATGGAGCCAAGACTCCAGAATCAGAAGTACAAGGAGAAAACGGTAAGCAGAGGGGGAAAAGCTCCTCTTACTTTTTAAAGACGTGGTTCACTGAAAACAATTTTTTAATGATTATTTCTGATTATAATCTGTCACTCTGAGTGTTTCATGCAGGCTGAACATGAAAATAGTCTCCTCCACCTATCTCCTGCATTAGCTTCTGATAGAAAATAGACGGAGAAAGTCTAGGATTAGAAAATCCTGAAAGATCCACGTCACTCTAGCCTTTTATAAGACACACCATGCCGGCAAATCAGCGCAATATTACCGCAACGTGTTTCTTATGAACGCGCCATGGCGGCATCACGTTCCGGGAATTTTGCGGCATTCGTGCCGCCACGCTTGATAGTAATATTGCGGTAATATTGGGGCTTCGCCGATCTTATAAACGCACATTAAGCCTTGGCGCAACAGAGGGAGGTGTCATGACCATGTGATGAATTAATGCCGAGCTCCGGCCGGGAACTATATTAAAATTGAAAGTAAACACGCGCTTAAGTTTCACGTTTGTAAACAGAACCAGCTGAGATGATTAACAGGACCGATGCGGTGCTCCGGGAGCTTCTCTCCGTTAGATCTGCAGCTCAGATCATCTGACAGCTCACAGGGATGGTGGAGGACACACCTGTAGCTGGTTGTTAAAATAAAAACTTAAGGAGCGCTGCTTCGATCGCAATAAAAAGCAAGTTATGTCCAAAATACACGGAAGTCCGCGACAGTGCAGAGACCGCCCCCATACCTCCTTTTTGCCCCCATCGCGTAATCTTTTATAAAACGGACATGATTGCTCAACATTACCGCCACGGTCTGAGCTCTTATAAACGACCTTAGGCTCCCTGATGCCGCATCGGCGTTGCGGCAAATTGGCGGCATTGTTTTATAAAAGAGGCTTCTGTCACTTAACATTCATGGACTCACCCATCTTGACTCACGACGGGGAAGGCTGTTGTTGGTTTAGTGTCCAGGAAACAGCGGAAAACGTCTGGGCTAGTAGAAGCTAACCATTAGCATTAGCAACTCCACCACACAGCAGAACTCCTCCAGGCTTGTGTTATTTGTGGAGATAAAACATCAACGTTGCAGAGCAAACAGAGTCAGTGGTAGAGTCGTGTTGCTGTTAGCCAATCAGAGGAGAGATGTTCACATATCAGGAAATAAGACTGCAGAACCTGTTGTCTGAAGTTACTTTCTCCTCCAGCTGATTTGTACTTCCTGATTCAGGCACATCTACCTCTGACCCTGTTTGCTCTGCAACATTAATGTTTTATCTCCACAAATAACACAAGCCTGGAGGAGTTCTGCTGTGTGGTGGAGTTGCTAATGCTAACGGTTAGCTTCTACTAGTTGAGACGTTCTCTTCTGTTTCCTGGACGCAAGTTTTGGAAACGTAGGATGTCCAAGCAAGGTCCCGTCTTTCTCGCCTCTGATTGGCTGGAAGGGCTCTCCTACGATTGTTTATTTCATTCAGTAGCAAACGTCTTCCCTTGCTTAGTCTGTCCTTTTTTCTGTCTGCAGCCAGATCTTGAGGAGTTTTATGAAGAAAATGTGAACTTAGCGCTATAATAACCATTCTGTCCTGTTTAGCAACAAACCAGTTTCAGTTTCTTTAATAGAAGAACCTGAAAAATGTCAAATGTGAACTTGTAATAAATCTTGTTGCATTTATCACACTGTTGGATTGACTTATCTGTTGGTTCTCAAGCATTGAGGTTATCTTAATACTTACTTATTTGGCTATCTTCACTTTCATAGGTTTACGGCTAAAAGGGCACATCTCTCATCATCTGTTTAAATGTTCATCATTCAATTGAATATTAATTCAAAGCTGATTATGATTTAGACCTATATTTCACCAGTTTTCATTATTCTAGAAGAGAAACAGACCTGCTGCACACAGCTGGGCAAACAGGGCAGTTTTATTATATTTCATACCAGGTAAGGCACACATATGTTTAGCCTATGTACTCTAACTGATAACCTCAATGCTTGAGAGCCAGCAGATAAAAATAAAGTCCAACAGTGTGATAAACGCAACAAGATTTATTATAAGTTCACATTTAACATTTTTCTTTTTTTTTTTTAAGAAAAAAAATATTTTGCAAAACAGGACAGACTGCTTACTAATTATAGTGCTAAGTTCACATTGTCTTTATAAAACTCCCCAAAACAGCTGTTCAGTTGGCAGCAGGAGGACAGTCTGCACTTAGCAAGTGAAAACGGTTTGCTGCTAAATGAAATAGCCAACCAGAGGTGAGAAAGGCAGGACCTTCCTTGGACATCCTTCTTTTTCAATATTTGCTTCCTGGACGCTAAACCAACAACAGCCTTCTCCGCCGTGAGTCAAGATGGAATGTTAAGTGACAGTGGCCTCTTAAATAAAACAATGACGCCAATTTGCCAGAACGCTGAGGCAGCATCTGGGAGCATAAGGTCGTTTATAAATGGTCAGACTGTGGCGGTAACGTGGCACAATCGTGTCCTTTTTACAAAAGATTACACGATGGTGGCATTAAGGGGGTATGGGGGCAGTCTCTGCGCTGCCATGAACTTCTGTTTAGCTTGGACATAACTTGCTTTTTATTGCGATGAAAGGTGTCTGTCCTCCACAGTCCCTGTAAACTGTTTGGTGATCTGAGCTCCAGCTCTAACAAAGAGAAGCTCCTGGAGCGCTGCATCGCTCCAGGTTACCATCTCAGCTGATTCTGTTTACAAAAGCTAAACTTATGCCTGTGTTTTCTTTCATTTTCAATATAGTTGCCGGCCAGAGCTTAGCATTAATTTCTCGTGATCATGACACTACCCTGTGTTGCACCATGGTGCATTCACAAGTCCAGTGTTGTGGCAATATTACTACCAAGTGTGGCGGCACAAATGCTGCAAAATTCCCGCAGCACCATGCAGCCACAGCATGTTCATAAGACACACCATGGTGGCAGTATTGATTTAATTTGCCAGCATGGTGTGTCTTATAAAAAGGGCTAGTGTGACGTAGATCTGTCAGGCTTTTCTAATCCTAGNNNACACACCTGTAGCTGGTTGTTAAAATAAAAACTTAAGGAGCGCTGCTTCGATCGCAATAAAAAGCAAGTTATGTCCAAAATACACGGAAGTCCGCGACAGAGTGCAGAGACCGCCCCCATACCTCCTTTTTGCCCCCATCGCGTAATCTTTTATAAAACGGACATGATTGCGCAACATTACCGCCACGGTCTGAGCTCTTATAAACGACCTTAGGCTCCCTGATGCCGCATCGGCGTTGCGGCAAATTGGCGGCATTGTTTTATAAAAGAGGCTTCTGTCACTTAACATTCATGGACTCACCCATCTTGACTCACGACGGGGAAGGCTGTTGTTGGTTTAGCGTCCAGGAAACAGCAGAAAACGTCTGGGCTAGTAGAAGCTAACCATTAGCATTAGCAACTCCACCACACAGCAGAACTCCTCCAGGCTTGTGTTATTTGTGGAGATAAAACATCAACGTTGCAGAGCAAACAGAGTCAGTGGTAGAGTCGTGTTGCTGTTAGCCAATCAGAGGAGAGATGTCTGAATATCAGGAAATAAGACTGCAGAACCTGTTGTCTGAAGTTACTTTCTCCTCCAGCTGATTTGTACTTCCTGATTCAGGCACATCTACCTCTGACCCTGTTTGCTCTGCAACATTAATGTTTTATCTCCACAAATAACACAAGCCTGGAGGAGTTCTGCTGTGTGGTGGAGTTGGTAATGCTAACGGTTAGCTTCTACTAGTTGAGACGTTCTCTTCTGTTTCCTGGACGCAAGTTTTGGAAACGTAGGATGTCCAAGCAAGGTCCCGTCTTTCTCGCCTCTGATTGGCTGGAAGGGCTCTCCTACGATTGTTTATTTCATTCAGTAGCAAACGTCTTCCCTTGCTTAGTGCAGACTGTCCTTTTTTCTGTCTGCAGCCAGATCTTGAGGAGTTTTATGAAGAAAATGTGAACTTAGCGCTATAATAACCATTCTGTCCTGTTTAGCAACAAACCAGTTTCAGTTTCTTTAATAGAAGAACCTGAAAAATGTCAAATGTGAACTTGTAATAAATCTTGTTGCATTTATCACACTGTTGGATTGACTTATCTGTTGGTTCTCAAGCATGGGGTTATCTTAATTCTTACTTATTTGGCTATCTTCACTTTCATAGGTTTACGGCTAAAAGGGCACATCTCTCATCATCTGTTTAAATGTTCATCATTCAATTGAATATTAATTCAAAGCTGATTATGATTTAGACCTATATTTCACCAGTTTTCATTATTCTAGAAGAGAAACAGACCTGCTGCACACAGCTGGGCAAACAGGGCAGTTTTATTATATTTCATACCCAGGTATGGCACATATATGTTTAGCCTATGTACTCTAACTGATAACCTCAATGCTTGAGAGCCAACAGATAAAAATAAAGTCCAACAGTGTGATAAACGCAACAAGATTTATTATAAGTTCACATTTAACATTTTTCTTTTTTTTTTTAAGAAAAAAAATATTTTGCAAAACAGGACTGACTGCTTATTAATTATAGTGCTAAGTTCACATTGTCTTTATAAATCTCCCCAAAACAGCTGTTCAGTTGGCAGCAGGAGGACAGTCTGCACTTAGCAAGTGAAAACGGTTTGCTGCTAAATGAAATAGCCAACCAGAGGTGAGAAAGGCAGGACCTTCCTTGGACATCCTTCTTTTTCAATATTTGCTTCCTGGACGCTAAACCAACAACAGCCTTCCCCGCCGTGAGTCAAGATGGAATGTTAAGTGACAGTGGCCTCTTAAATAAAACAATGACACCAATTTGCCAGAACGCTGAGGCGGCATCTGGGAGCATAAGGTCGTTTATAAATGGTCAGACTGTGGCGGTAACGTGGCACAATCGTGTCCTTTTTACAAAAGATTACACGATGGTGGCATTAAGGGGGTATGGGGGCAGTCTCTGCGCTGCCATGAACTTCTGTTTAGCTTGGACATAACTTGCTTTTTATTGCGATGAAAGGTGTCTGTCCTCCACAGTCCCTGTAAACTGTTTGGTGATCTGAGCTTCAGCTCTAACGAAGAGAAGCTCCTGGAGCGCTGCATCGCTCCAGGTTACCATCTCAGCTGATTCTGTTTACAAAAGCTAAACTTATGCCTGTGTTTTCTTTCATTTTCAATATAGTTGACAGCCAGAGTTCAGCATCAATTTCTCGTGATCATGACACTACCCTGTGTTGCACCATGGTGCATTCACAAGTCCAGTGTTGTGGCAATATTACTACCAAGTGTGGCGGCACAAATGCTGCAAAATTCCCGCAGCACCATGCAGCCACAGCGTGTTCATAAGACACACCATGGTGGCAGTATNGGCAGGATCTTTAAAAAATCTGTAAAAAATTAAACATGTATGTTCATTTTTTCAAAGCTAATGGGTGATGAAGCGTTATAAACCAAAAAGAATGAGGCCACCCATGTATCGTTCCATTTTCTTGAACAGGCTGTTTGCTGCAAAATGCGCTGCAGTTCGGTCACGAATTTCCCGCGCTGCCCTACGGATATGGCGTCAATTGACACTGCTTGCGCGTTCACGACAGCTTCAAAACAGAAAGAAAATGTGTTCGACACTGCAGATCGGTAGGTGGCGCTATTGCACCTTAAGTTGCTTGCCAACCGCCAAACTCCAAAAGAAGAACTGTGGGAATGGATTCTACTGCAACCAGCAAACGACCAAGCGTGGCACAAAGGAAGTTTATTCAGCGGCATCTCGTGAGTCAAAAACCAAATATGGTTAAAGACAGGCAGGGACCCGAATCTATATCGGATACGTGATTGACGAATGGAGGCTGCTTCAACTAGATCTGGGACTCAAAAAGGATGCTGCCATGGCTCATTTCCTAGTGAGCAGGTAAGAAACATTATAGGTTGTGTTTAGAGATGATATGACAATGATCTGACCTCACCGATGACTCAGAGAGAGCTAGCGTGCAGTAGCATTAGCTGTGATCATGCTACAGTAGTAGCATTAGCTGTGATCAGGGCTGCAGCGTGGATTGCTTTGCCGCAATATTGTCCGTGAGAGCGGTGGGGAGTTGCCTTTTCAGCGTGAGATATTGGAGGTGTGGCGTGAGAGCGTGTGAAGAGGGTCAGGTAATGGTATTTTTGTGTTTGTGTAACATAGCCGTCTGTGCACGCTCCCGTGCTGGGCTGCAGTTACTCGCAGAGCCGGGCGCGTCGCTCGTGAGCATCGTTTCTTTTTTCCTGCCTCTAGTTCCTTTAAGTCCTTGGAAATTTAGACTTCCAACCTTTGACTATTATCGAGTGCTATACCAACCCCTCCTTTTTTCTTTCTTATTTTAAACGTTACACTATTACAAATGTTCTTTTTATTTAACTCTTTTTTTATTAAAAAAAATTTGCCCAGACAAATATGTTCACTCGCCCTCGGTGCACTAATTCTTTGAGCCCCATCCTTATATGAAAAACTACCAGTTCAAGTTGTGGATTTTGCTCCTAATTGTACAAAATCCCACAAATGCATGAGTTATAATGCAGGAGATTCCAGTGCAAATGTTCAGGGATGTCATTCAAAACACACAACCTGGCAAAATACAATCTCAACATACAAAAACTCTGCAAAAAAAGACTTTTCCAGACTTTCCCAGGAAAATACAGAAATGTTTGACTGGACAGAAAGACTTCATCAGACCAGAGCTGCAGCCCTTATTTTAGTTTCAGACGAGCAGCGCACCTTTCACTCACACTGCCAACGCTTAAACTAAACAAACACTAGAGCTAAGCCACCGCCGTGTAAACATTAAACAAGCATTAAACCGTTCACCTGACAATGTTTAAGTTTGCTGCCAACTCTGTGACAGCTCTGCCCTTCTGTCTTCTCAACAGAGGGCTGAGTTCCATTTAAACACTGACCTCACTACTCCCACGGCTGAGAAGTCTGGCCTGGACGTCCATCCTTCCCAGACTCCTCCGCGCTCCCCTCTGGGCATCAGGTCATGACCAGAGGGAGGGTCTCTCTTCCCGTCTCTGTCTGCCCTCTGCCCTCTCTATCTGTGGGAGCATGAGTAATTCTGTCTTTAAGGAGCTGTTTGTGAGAAGACCGTGGATGCTCGGAGCTACATCGGATCGATTACATAGCGATTGTGATGAGACGGTCCTCATACACCTACGAGTATGAAAGAACGATGAGGTACAGAAACAAAAGGTCAGACAGGAAGGTAAGCAGAAGTAGATACAGTCATAGCTGTGTACCTTTTTCAGAATAAATGAAAAAACCCCAAAGATACTTCCTGGATGACGCTTTCCTTAATGTTTTACTTTGATTTTTTTCTGTGACAGATTAAAACTAATGTATGTGACTCAGCACAAACACGAGGAAGGTCAGGTCAAAAGAGCCGTTCTGTTAACAGGATTTAATTTATGGCAAACAGACGAGACATTACTGGAAGGTTTGCTATTTCTGGAACCGTCTTGCAGCAAACATCTGAAGAGGATATTTTTGCTCAGCATACAAGGTACTCACTGACCCTAAAACTATCACGTCTTCACATCCCGGTTATTAAACAGCCTCTCATGTCTGTAGGCATTAAGGAGCAGACTGACAACCACTCTTGGCCCAGTTAAGTGATGACTTTGACTGGAGGGGAATTCCACATTTCGGGACAAGACTCTGGGAATCAGCTCCAGCTCCCTAGAGTGCTGGTAAAATTTGGCAAATTTTCACTTAAACAACGGAGCTGCGACGGCCTTTTTCAGAGGATCCCTTTAGCTTTGAGATGAAACAGAAGAAGTGGCATTTAGTTCTGATCTCCTCCCGCTTCCCCTTTGCTCCGCCGCTGTTGCACCAAATGCAAGACGGTCTGTGCCGCCTCCAAAAAAGGCAGAAACATTTAGGAGTGCACATCGTCAACCCAGTTCATCTTGTCCCTGCGCAGGTCTGCTCAACAAAGAACAGGCTTTCTGGATGAGTTCTAGGGTCTGCTTTATAACAAACCACAGTGTTGTTGGGCCTTCAGTCAAAGCACCGAGGACGCCGCTGGGATGTGAGACTTCCACTCAGCACACTGTACCCAGAAGTGTTTACACAAGGCTTTCACCACAATGCACATCTTATCCATGATGGATGATGATGATGATGACCAACACGGAGCACTTATGTTTGTTGTCATGTACTGTGGCTATTTGCAAAAACACAGACACACACAAAGGTTTTTGATTCAAAAGAGATTAAAGATATCCAGGAAATTTAAAAGCACTTAAGCGGGCCAAGAATTTAAAAACACTAGGGGTGTAACAATATCCAAATCTCACGATACAATATTTATTGTGATATTGTGGGGAGGCTCACGATAATAAGACTCACAACATAAAATACTTTGACTGGAATCCTCTGTGCTGCGTTCACCGCTGTAGCCTCCATACTCCATGTTTGTTTATCTTTGCTGTGTGGGCTGCACGCACTCCCATTGGTGAACTGGCCGATGACGCGGAAGCAAAGGATCATGGTCTGTGTAGATTACTGTGCTATGCTCCGGTGGACCAGACTGAAAAGTGTTACTTTTACCTCAAGACGTACTGTACGATATCGTGACAAGACCACGACGATATTGTGGTCATTTTACTACGACGATATTGCGATATTGCCAATATTGTTACAGCCCTAAAAAACACATTTACCTTGTTGTTGAACATCTTGGGGTGTCTAATATAGCACAACAAAAAGTCTGTATCGTCTCTGCTTTACTAGGTAAATTAGTAATGTTGTAATGTCCATGGCCAAAAGCTGGTTTAACACGTCATAAGCTTAAAGACACTGCTTTACATTAGCATGTCCCAACCAAATTAAATATCTGCAATATATAAATGTAGGTGGTGGTAACACTAACCACAGAACAACGCTAGCCCGAGCTACAGCTAACACTAGCATGAGCTACAGCTAATGCTTGCCCAAAATAATACTAAGGCTAGCCCAAGCTACTGTTAATGCTAGCCTGAGCTACTGCTAATGCTAGTCTGAGCTAATGCTAGTCTGAGTTACTGCTAGCGCTAGCCCGAGCTACTTCAAACGCCGAAACGGAAACCGCAAAGAAAAATTTTGGAGCTCCACTCACGATCCAGGATTAACTGGTAAGATCCATACTTTGAATGAATGCTAGCTAGATCCACAACTTGCTACCCTTGTGATGCTGTGGTTTTGCTGTTATTGGATCTATCTGCAGCTTTTGACACGGTCGACCATGACATCCTTCTGGACCGACTGCAGCATTGGGTGAGGATCACTGGGCAGGCCCTCCAATGGCTCCGCTCCTATCTTCAGGGCAGGAGCTTCTGTGTTAGGATGAGTGAAGCCGCATCACCTTGGGTGGGACTCCGCTGGGGCATGCCACAGGGCTCTGTCCTTGTTCCCCTGCTGTTTGCGGTATATCTCCTACACTTGGGGCTTCTCCTTCGTCAGCATGGTGTGAAATTCCATCTTTACACCGATGATTGCCAGATCTATCTTCCACTCAGGTGGGGGGCTGGTGGATCTGTCTCTCCCCTTCTGGACTGTTTAAAGGACGTTAGATCCTGGATGGCTTCTAACTTTTTACACCTGAATGATACTAAAACTGAAGTCATAATCCTCAGCCCCGGTAGATTAGATGGCTCTGGAAATGACTTAGTCCTTGGCCCTTTCGCACCATATGATCTGTTGTCAACAATCTGGGGATAAAAATGGACTCAGCCCTTAAGTTTGAAACGCAAATTAATACGATTGTGCGGTCCTGTTTTTTGAATCTGAGACGCCTGGCTAGGATTAAGCCCCTGTTGTCTAGAGCACACTTAGAGTCTGTTATTCATGCTTTTGTGCAGTCCCGACTGGTCTACTGCAATGCCTTGTATACCGGTCTGAGTCAGGGCGCAGTTGCACGGCTTCAGCTTGTCCAGAACTATGCTGCTAGATTTCTGACAAGCACTAGATGCTGGGAACACATCACTCCGGTGCTGGATACACTACACTGGCTCCCGGTGCAGAACAGAGCAAAATTTAAGATCCTCCTACTTGCGTAAACGGCTCTTCAAGGCACTGCTCCCTCTTATCTTTCAGCACTACTGCACATGTCCCATCTCGGTCTCTTCACTCGGCTGAGCAGGAACTGTTGGTGGTCCTCCGCTCCAAGTACAGATGGAGGGGGGATCATGTGTTCTCGGTTCTGGCTCCAACTCTCTGGAATAAATTGCCTTTGAGTGTTAGGCAGGCGCCATCGCTTCAGGTTTTTAAGTCTTGCTTGAAGACTCATATTTATGTGATGGCATTTCAGCAATATGGATCACAACAATGCAGGGTAAACCAGCCAATTAGCATGCAGCTAATTAATATTCATGTCCTGGTCAAACTGGCTTGGTAAACCAGTTGTAGGTCTTTATTTTGGGGTTGTGTTGGGCCATTGATTAGGGCTTCTGGGCCGTTTTGAGTCGCAAACAAACTTTAATTTGCTGTATGGAGGCTCATAGAACAGTTTCCTATTGTAAAAAATAAACTCTTTCTCGTGCATCTTTAATAAAACTCATATACAGTTTGTCTGGCTGAAGAAGACCTTGAATGTTTAAATTAATACCAGAATTTTAAATTAAGACCAACAGAGTACGTGTTGTGAATGACTTTCAGCTACTAAAATGCCAAATTTAGCTAGTTTTTGAAAATGAGACCATGTTGGCCATCTTGAATCAGGTTGGCTAACCAAACCAGTTGTAGATGCACATCCAATGTTTCATTTCTAAGTTTTAATTAATCTGTCCAGTGGTTCATCAGTTAGTTGGCTAAAGGACACATTAGCAGTAGCTCAGGAGGTAGAGCAGGTTGTCCAGTAATCGGAAGGTTGCAGGTTCGATCCCGGCTCCGGCCAGAGAGTGCTGCTGTGTGTCCTTGGGCAAGACACTTAACCCGCTTTGCCTGCTGGTGGTGGTCGGAGGGACTGGTGGCGCCAGTGCTCGGCAGCCTCGCCTCTGTCAGTGCGCCCCAGGGCAGCTGTGGCTACATCGTAGCTCATCCCCACCAGCATGTGAATGGGTGAATTGAGTTGATTGTGTTGTGAAGCACCTTGGGGGGTTGTAGAACCCTAAGAAGGCGCTATACAAATACAGGCCATTTACCATTTACCATTATTCTAGAGACTCTAGCAAAAACATCATCACCTGCCGTTTGCCTTCTGGCAAAAGACCAATAACATTGACCCTGGGACACAAGAACATAAAGCATTTAAGTTTAAGTTAAATTAGAACTTCTGCACCTGTCTTACCTGGCGAACAAGGCTGTTGGTTGTGGTATCGGAGGACGTGCTGCCATCTGAACCTTTAAAGCGACCTTTCCTTTGGTTTCCTTTGCTTTGAGACTTCAGAACAAGAAAAGGACATAAAAAACTGTTAAGGACGGCGTTTTTTCAAGCTTCTCTTCATTCTAGCTTTTCAATTTGCTTCTTCTATGTGGGAAGTGCTGTTCTTATTCAGACTGATTCATAAGAACTTTAGCTGAACCTTAAAATCCAACTTTGCAAAACATAAATGTGTCAAATCTAGTTCTTTATTCTAACAGGAGGAGTTTAAATCCAAGTAATCCTGCTTAACTTGACCAAACACCAATCTCATGGTAATTTCAGCTAAGTGTTTCATAATCAATGTAAAATAATTCTGGTATTACCTGATCATAGTAATTATGTGGGTGGTCTACTTTGTCATAAAATGAGGGGTTGGAAAAAAACAGCCTAATGTACAAGTGCTCATCCAGCATTTGTTGTCAATAGCAACTGAAAAGATGAAATACATGAGGGCATTTTATTCCATCCCAAAGACCTGGGGTGTGTTAAACGTGCATAAAAACAAAGACGCAGAGAGCTTTTCTAACAACAGCTGGTCATATTATTATAATGGAGCCAGACATTAACAAATAAACACACATATAACACTAAATGCACATATTATAAATACTCATAGCTCATGCAAGTACAGATATTGAACTTTAATTATCTAAATCAGCTAAATGTATAGAAAACCCTAACCCCTTATCTGTTGTTGCTGTATAAAACATTATGAATACATTACAAATACACAAACAGTTTGACAATTAAAATAACAATGAAAAGGAAAGTGCTTTGTGTTTTTTAAAAGGGTGAACAGCCTCAACACACAGTAATCTTAAGAAAACCTTCAGGTAATGGTCCTTAAAGGTCACCCAAAGGTCACATTATAAACGTTAGGAGTTCATCTTCAGGGAATTTTTAATCTAATTAGAAATAATGAAGTAGAAGTTGTTATTGCTTATTTAAAAATGGAGGTAATTTCACAAGCTAATGGACTTTTTCAGATAGATGCTAAAACAAATAAAAAATGAAGATAATAATAATAATAATAATAATAATAATAATAATAATAATATTAAATTTGGTTCTAATGCTGTAATAAAAATAATGATATACCTCATATTTCCTTTAAAAGTCATAATTCTCAAGTTAAAGCCAGAATTCTTAAGTTAAAGTCATAATTTCAATATTAAAGTCATAGTTCAGGTATTAAACTCATAATTATGATATAAAAATCATACTTTTTGGCATCAAAGTCATAACTCTGATATTAAAAGTCAAAATTCTTGTATTAAAGTCAGAATTTTGACATTAGCATTTGAATTCTGGGGTTATTAGAATTCTGATATTAGAAGTCAAAATTCTGATATTAAAAGTCAAAATCCATATATTAGAAGTTAGAATTCTGATATTAAAGTCAGAATTTTGACATTAACATTTGAATTCTGGGGTTATTAGAATTCTGATATTAGAAGTCAAAATGATGGTATTAAAAGTCATAATTCTGATATTAAAAGTCAAAATCCATATATTAGAAGTTAGAATTCTGATATTAAAGTCATAATTTTGACATTAACCTTTTAATTCTGGGGTTAAAGTCATAATTCTGACATTAGAAGTCGTAATTCTCAGGGAAAAAGTCAGAATTCCTCCTCTTCCTGAATCGCATAGGTAATAATTTTGGGACAGAATCATAACAACATCCGTGTCTGACACACATAAACTGAGACGAACTCACGTGTAACACCTGGTGTTCTGCGCTCTCCATGGGAAGCTCCGGAGCTGTTCCTGCTTTAGTTGTCGGACTGTTGTTGACCATTACGGAGCATGACCAAACTAAAGTTCCGCAGGACCGCTTCGCTGGAGGGAGAAGATGAGTTTAGGCTAAAGTCAAAACTCATGGCGACACAGCTGGTGAGGAGGAAGGAACCGGAAACGAGGCGCTTCTACAACTCAGCGGGCATCGAGCGGTCCGTAAAAGAGAGGTTTGATATCTGTTTTCAAATTCCGATGATGATGATGATGCGAATCCTTGTTTATTATAAGCCTTCAGCATCTCAAAGCCTCCTCATCAGATCAGTCCTTCCCACACGGGCTGAGAGCTCCTGCTGCTTCATGCTCCTCTCCAACGCCACCTCCTCTGCCTCCTCACCTCATCAAAGGATGGGATGAGTTACAGCATCCAGGATGGATGAGCAAATAGGAAAAGTGAAAGTCATTTCACTGACAAACTGAAAATAGAGAACATAATTTTATTTATTTATTTTCTTTTTTTCTGTTTGATGATTTCTACTCAAAGATGCAACAGCAGTCCAGGCAGGGTGACCTGAATAGTCATTTAATACACAGCTGAAACTCGAAAAATTAGAATATGATGCAAAACTTAATCTATGTCACAAATTCAACTTAAAAGGTGAAACTAGTACATGAGACAGACTCATTACATGCAAATCCTGATATTTCAGCCTTTATTTGTTATAATTGTGATGATTATGGCTTACAGCTGACGAAAACCCCAAAGTCAAAATCTCAGACAATTAGAATATTGTGAAAAAGTTCAATATAGGCTCAAAGTGTCACACTCTAATCAGCTAATGAATCCAGAACACCTGCAAAGAGTTCCTGAGCCTTTAGATGGTCTCTCAGTCTAAGTTGAATTACTGTAATAAAGGGAATTTTGCACCATATTCTAATTTTTTAATGTTTCACCTGTAGAAAAATGGTTAAGTCACCGTATACTTTTTTATCTGTTTACAAAAATACAGCAATTGCAGTCAGATGCATCCTTGGGATTCACTGATCATGTTTCTGCTGTTACTGAACTTAACAGGTTATAAATCTGAGCATCACACCTGGATTGTGGTTCTACATCCTGCTCCTGCAAAATAAGGATTTCTAATTTAGAAACTTTTTCTTTTAAACCCGATTAGATATTAAACTTTTGATTAAATTCAAGTAGTGGGAATAATCGGTTCAAATAACATTAGCTCTAATATTTGTTCTTGTTTTTTCTGTTTCTATAGATAATTAATTTATTATTTTAAAAGTAAATTAAAATTCCAATAAGGATCAGAGCTTGAGTCTCTGTTTTTATAACTTAATTTATAACTAACAATCAAATGATTCTGTCTATAAAACAGCATCAAAATTACATCAAAGTTTGCTGTTTTTCTTGGTTGGACAAATAAAACATTTGTAGAAAATGGTTTAGCAGACACGTTTTTCTGTTTATCATTGCCCCCTGGTGGCTCTATGTGAATTTGCATGTTACTAAAAAGCTCAGTTAGCAATCAGCCACTTATACCAGTTTGTTTTTCAAAGTAATTTCAAATTTATGACACAAAACTGATGAGATGCAATAAAAAGATTAGCTCAAAATCTACACGGTAAGTGCACATCATCCACATATTTCTTGTTATATCTCCTTTTTCATGAATTTGCATTTAAATGTTCATGTCTGACTAACACGGTTTCATCTCACCATTTTAAGCCTTTGAATGACACCTTTGGCTGTTTTTCAAAATCAGGAAAACCTGCAGACCAACACATTTGCAGACTGTTTAAAAGAGCACGTCTGCTACTGGAAACCAGAAATGGATCTGGTGTCGTTTTGTGTGACAACCATAACAGGTGCAAAGAGCCACCATGCATAGATATCCCTTAAATTCAATGGGAAATATTTTTATGTTTCCTGTCCTTTTCTGCTGCCTCAATGACCCCCGCAGCTGAACTCTTATTTTGACAGAACAGTCAGTGTACACACCAACATGCCCCAGATGAAAGCCCTTCCTTCCTCCATCCTGGCAGCAGCTGCCTTGAAGAGATGCACACATGTAAAAGAAAAAAGAAAAAGCCTTTTTGCTGCTAAAGAGCAGATTTACGCACAAACAAGTATGGTCTGGTGTTTTCCTGGAAATGCCAACGGGGCTGGCATTTCTAAAATAACAGCAAATTCGCTAGAATAAGAGAAAATGCGATGGACTTCCTTCTATTGTTCAGACGTTTCTCGGGAAGCTGCAGTAAACGGTGTCAGCTTTTCTCAACGCGATAGACAAATAATCCTGCAACACTGTTGATAGAACTGACTCTAGTTTGACAAAGAGCAGAATGGAAAATTAACATAATCACTGTGCAAACTGTGCGATGGAACTAATCCCCATAGCACAAATGAGGTAGATGCTTGACAGCTGTTTGTTCAAATGTGTGGAGAGCACCAGATTTCAATCACACCAAGCTGATTAAATAATCCTCTCAAGCCCACCCACATTGTCAGTTTCACAAATCCAATTAAATAAGTTGATTTACAGTGTTTTCATTTATTTTATTGTGGTTCTCGCCTCTTCTTCTGCCTCCTTCTGCAGGCCCACTTCCACAGCCAAAGAGCGCGTGCACTGTGTGGGTCGGAGTTTCTGTCTTGCACAGTACCAAGCATTAGTCACCCAGGTTGGTGGATGAGGAGAACAAGCAGCTCAGGTGGGTGGAAATGCCCTCATATTGGATCACAGTAAGACCTCAAAAAAAAAAAAAAACAATGCCTCGAAAATAAGAGGATCGGTTTTCAAAAACGGGGCCTTATAAATAGCTACTAATACCTCACAAAGAAGGCTTACATTAAAGTTTTCATTAAGAATAACAACAAGTGTTCTAGAAAGTAGGTCTATATGTGATTCTGGTGCTTTTGGTAACACTTTAAAATAAGGGTCCCTTTATTAACGTTACTTAGTGCATTATTAAGCATCAATAAACAAAAGGTCCCATTATTAATGTAACATAGTGCTTTATTAAGCATTAATAAACAAAGGGGTCCCATTATTAATGTTACATAGTGCTTTATTAAGCATTAATAAACAAAGGATTCCTTTAATGTTAGTGCATTATTAAGTGTCAATAAACAAAAGGTCCCTTTATTAGCGTTACTTAGTGCTTTATTAAGCATGAATAAAGAAAGGGTCCCATTATTAACATTACTTAGTGTTTTATTAAGCATTAATAAACAAATAATTCATTTATTAACATTACTTTGTGCTTTATTAATCATTAATAAACAAAGGGTCCATGTATTAGCGTTACTTTGTGCTTTATTAAGCAATAATCAAAGGATTCCTTTAACGCTACTTAGTGCATTATTAAGTGTCAATAAACAAAAGTTCCCTTTATTAGCGTTACTTAGTGCTTTATTAAGCATGAATAAAGAAAGGGTGCCATTATTAACATTACTTAGTGTTTTATTAATCATTAATAAACAAAGGGTCCATGTATTAGCGTTACTTTGTGCTTTATTAAGCATTAATAAAGAAAGGGTCCCATTATTAACATTACTTAGTGTTTTATTAAGCATTAATAAACAAAGGGTCCCTTTGTTAACATTACAGTTATTGTTAACTATTAAGTGTCCTTAAGGTTAGGACATAGGGCTGGGGGGTGTCTGCTTAGTAATGCATTACATAATATGGTTATGCAGTTGTTAATACTTTATTTAAGAGTTTATTAATGCTTAATAATGCATTAAGTAATGTTAAAAAGGGACCCTTATTGTAAAGTGTTACTGTGCTATTGTGTTAGATTTAAAAAGTATTTTTGTTTCTTTGAATTTAAGGCTTTTTTTTATGTTGAAAGACATAAAATCATCTTACGCCCAAAAACTAATAAACTTTGGATAAAAAGAAGTCTGAAAATCAGTAGATATAAGCTTTTATTTACTTTTTAAACAACACAAAATACTGAAGTTTCCTTTTTATATGTATTCAGAAGGAGAGTTTTCAGTTGAAACTAACTCCAATTTCATTGTGATTTCAATTATTTCAACATCAAATTATTAGTTTTTCTGGCATATCAAAAATATTTAAGGGAATATTATTTATGTACTGTATATACTCTTTTCTCCAAAAAAAGGAAGATAAAAAAGCCAGGAGAGGTCAAATTTAATCTGTAACCCACAGTAGATTTCATAAAAGATGTAAAAATATAAAACAGCTAGATAAAAATAACAGTTTAATAGAAGGATGTTTGTAATCTAGTGCTTAGTCTACGGCTGAAGCATTCACTTAAAAGCCGCGTTTCCACTCTAGGAGTTACGGGACGTTTATGAGAGGAGAGATGCAGTGGCTTGGTCCTCTCAGCTCTGCCCTTTCGGGTTTTTTGCTAGGACATCAGCATTTTGCGACCATTTGTGACGTCACTGATCAGCACCAAAAGGCGTCCATGGACATCAATATCATAAAAGTTTCATTCTCGAGGACAGGGGCTGTGTGACGTGAAAAATGGTGTTCAATATGCCACTGACCCCTGGTTTTAATGCTTCCTGACTTTTTAGCCAGCTGACGGGTTTCAGTAACGTTTGTGTTCTCTATTGCGTTTTTTAAGCGATCGTTTTAGGACCTGCCAAGGATAACGGTCAACAGGATAAATCAGGAAATGGAAAACAGTCATTGGAAATTTCATACAAACAAGATAACTCAGTAGGCCTATTTGTTTTAGGCTAATTCTGCTTCAGAATCTGAGTTTATGTTCAAAGAGTGCAAGCAACAAAAGACTTGTCCAGCCCATCAGGAGTCCGAGGTTCTGCAGGAGAAACACGACACATGGTCTGTCGGTCTTCACTCGACACATCTCTGGAAGCTGATGATAGAAAAGAGATGGTAGTAAAACAAAATCTTCAGCTGTTGATGGAATCAAAGTAGGACGTTTTATAGAGTTGGCTCATTTGAACTCCCTAACTTCATCAAAAGCCCACGGTTCCTCCTAGAGCAGACCTGACAGCTGCTCAGAGGCGCTACTTAACCACAGGAGCACTTTGGACCGTTAATAATTAGAAGAAAACCTTATTAAATCCACAAACAAATTTCTTCAGGCACTTGTTTGGCTTTCAATTTGTGAAAATGTGTTTCTTTCATTAGACAACTCAGGGCTAAATTGAGAAGGATTTCAGATGGGTTCCAGATAGCCATGATAACTCAGAGAACATAAGTGTTGCAAATTCTTTTATAAAATTTTTATCAAAATAAAATAAAAAACAAAATCAAGTCCTGGCAGACTACTGAAGGAATCTGTGAATCTCTGCATATGTCTGAGACCTTTTGGAAAGTCTGGTATGCCTTTTGCACCTTGTCACAGCTGAAGCCCGGATCACAAGGCAGGATAATCATGCCCCTTCCGACAATTTGAAGAGTGTTGAAAGTGCTCTGCTGCTCGGAAGGATATTGGGACTGTTCTAATCCTAAATACAACAATTTTGGATCGCCTTGGTCTAATTTTTGAAGACAAGCTCCGGTGGCCTAGTGGTAGAGTTTCCGCCCTGGGACTGGGAGATCGGGGTTCGATTCCCGGTCGGGTCATACCAAAGACACTAAGCACTAAGGGGTTGGATTGGGGGGTTAAACCACCAAATTGTTCCTGAGCGCGGCCACAGCTGCAGCTCACCGCTCCCCACAGGGATGGGTCAAATGCAGAGATGTAATTTCACCAATGTGTGATGATGACTTGGAACTTTAACTTCAAACAACCATTAGACGTGATGTGTAGTCAGTCGGAAAATGAGATGACAGAAGCTCAACGCATGCTCCACTCCACCCTATTTATTTACTTTGAAGTCACGTTTTATCGTGTGAGATTTCCCATCTGAGCGGGAAATATCTGTGAGTGAAAGCCATTCATGTGGCATGTGTAGTATTTGCAATGAGCTAACTGAGCTAACCAAAGCTAACAGAGGTTTGCAGGCACTTTTAGCCAGAAAAACGTGGTTGAGCAACTTTAACGTGAAGCACGCATCAACTCACTGAGCTGCGTTGTTTCTGTGGTCTCCCTCAGACAGCGGTCAGAGATCTGCAAAGCTGCTGCTGCAGAAGGGAGGGAGACGGTACCAAGTTTCAGTACTCAGCCCTACCAACACGTCATATTTCAACCCCTTTTTGACCAAGCAGTGTTATGTTAAAAGCACAGCATTTCACCCTATTCATACAGTGAATTAAAGTACTGAGAAATAATTTTACTTACAAAAAATTATGGTGCAGTCTCAAATGGTTCGCTAGTGCTATCAATACCACAGCTAGCCATCTTTGTCCAATAATTGCACGATTAACATCCGAACATGAACACACAACACGCAACTAATGGTCAAGATCAGAGAATTGAAATGGCCGAATACTTTTAACGTGAGGCCGAGGCTGAGACCTTACCCGGAGCTAGCTGCTAACGCTAGCTCTGACAGCTCATACCTGTCAATCAAAATCGAATTATTAAAAATTTCAAGCTTTAATTACATCTAAATGGAGGAGTTACAAAAAGAGTTGTCATGACTGTAAACTAAACCTATTAAAACTAAAATGGTTTTATGAACCAGGCTGTAAACATGTTTATTCTTGCTGTGAAGTTTTTTAAACATGGGAACTTGCTCTGTTTCGGAGCAGCCCCTAGTGGATGAGGGGGGGAACTGCAATTTTCATCACTTCCACGTTGGTTTCACTTTCGACAGTGGGAGTTTGCCCCTTGAGTATTTGTGTTTCTCCACGCCACCACACACCAAAACTGGTATATCAGTGATTTTTTTTATCTCATGCTTTGAGAATCGGACAAACGATTTATAAACCCTGCCGTGTGAACCAGGCTTTAGTGACATGGCGGCTTTAAAAGAGTCCCTTACCATTTCGACTAGGGACAAGTAGAGAAATATCCCAGCTGTGACAGAGAAGATCCACTCCTGTACTTCTATGTCTGAGGAAACAAAAAGTCCGATGTAGAGGCCCATGAAGGCTGTCAGCGCACTGAGAAAGTTCATCAGCATTGCAGTTTTCACTGAAAGTCCGGAGCTGAGTAACACTGCAAAGTCTCCTAGAAGACGAGAAACAATCAAATCAAAAGAAGACATTGGCATGCATGTCAATAAAAACTAAAGGATGGCTTCTCACCCATCTCATGTGGGATCTCATGGCACAAGATGGCCACAGTGGTTGCCATGCCAGTCTCAGCGGAAGAGGAGAAAGCCGCCCCAACAACCAGGCCATCTGCAAAATTATGAAGACTGTCTCCCACGATTACCATCAGAGCCAGGAGAGGAACCCCTTGTTCTGGACACACAGACCGGGACAAATGCTCTGCCGTGCCAGAAAGCTCATTACAAAACCGTGGAGCTCCGTTTACAGGAACTGATTAGCTTACTCTGCTGCGGAGGGCTCTTGGAGTTTGTGTGTTCAGGAGATATTTCTGTGCACTCTAAGTCATCCACTGCTCCCTTTAAAAAAGACACGTTTGTTAGCAAACAGTTTCTGTAAAAAATCATGTTTTAGGCTTTCTGTGAGGATCTATTTAGACTTATCTTTGTCCGAAATGTTCTGATTTTGAAATATTCAAATGTAACACAAGCATTATGGACAATTTAATCCTCATTCTCCAACTTCCCACATGTTTTGGTTCTCTGCTCCCTCCCACGATGCTCTTTGTGCGCTGTTACATAACAACAGCGCAGGAAGTGAATTTCAGTGTTTATTGAACATGGATTTTCTAGGTTAGTAGGTAGAAGCATGGCAAATCTCTTTATTTGATATGCGGTCGGGTTTTGTTCTGATAATCCTCCAAGAACGGCCATGCCCATGTTCCCCATTGCCGGTGTGGTAATAATCTAAATAGAAGGGACGATGACAGGAATAAGGGCTTTCTGCCAGGAATATTCAACAAAAGTTCAGCGAGACTCACTAGCTGGATAGTGGAAATGGACTTGCCCCTCTGTGACTGACCGTTACAGTTTAGCTCCAAGGAAAGGTCACTGAAGTCACCCTGTAGACAAAAACATCAGTGGACCATTGTTACTCAATGTGCAATGTCATGATTTAAGTGTTTTTTGTTTTTTTTGCAAAACTCTCACAGTAGAAAAGATAAAGGAAATCATCTGCAGCTTCAGACTTTTCCCCGTGGTACACTGTTATGTTAACGTCTTTCCTAGTGGCTGTTAATAAAAACAAGTCTTACATGGTTATGAGAAGGGACTAAAAAGAAAAAGACTTTCTCAATTAGAAAAAATCCATAAATCCCAGCAATCAGGCCCAGAATCTTCCACAAATACTCGTTGTCTTCGTTGTAGAGCTCGTCGTCATGACTGTGAGGACCGTCGTGAAGGCCGAGGATCTGACAAGATGTAAGGGAATAAATTTACTTCAGCAGTAAGTTTGATGTGTTTTAGTGCTGCAGAGGTGTTGTACCTGTGGTATGAGGTGCAGGAGAGCATCTCCTGAGAGAGTTCCCACTGCCAGGCCTACAAACAGCTGCAGGATGAGTGTGTATGTCTGCTGGCAGGAGTTAAAAAACACCAGACAGATACCAAACATGGAGCCCACAGTAATGACCACAACAGCAGCCGTGCTGTAGCCGTACCCTGCAGAAAGGAGGAAACTTCAGAAAAATCTTTTCTCTCTTCAAATTATTTCTATAAAGTTCTGTTTTTCATATCTGAAAACTGACCGAATGTTTGTTGTTAAAATTAGAGATGTTCGATATTATCGGCCATTAAACTATACTAGCCATTAAAATATAATCCATATCATCCGGTTTATATCGGTATCAGAAATGAAGAGTTAGACAATATCAGTAAAAAAAAGCCGATTTCGAACATCTACGCCTAGTAAAAATGAGATTTTATAAGTGTGTCTTACGTTCTAAAGCGGTCGGTGGCGACCCTTGTGCTTTTTGCTTTGTCGGCACACAGGCTTTCCCTAGCAGTTGTTGAATGATGGCTGGGCAAATCTGTCTGAATTGCTCCCTGGAAATGGGAAAATTAAGGTCCAGAGCAAAAATATCCACCAGCTGATCAGCTGACCAACAAACCTAATTGGGTTTAAAGAAAACATAAGTTGGGATGAGCAAAAATCTGTCAGATTCAGGTTTTATCATACCTGCAGGTTGCAGGTTGCGTTGTGAATGTCAGCACATATCTTGTTTAAAATAGTTTTACCTGCGCCCAGTTTTCCTTAAGATTCCAGTGTTCGTGCGAATTCTTGGCTAGTTTCTGTGAACTTTCCGTAATACTCCGCCTCTTCCTCTTGTGATGGTGAATTGCTCCTTCGTGTCCAATTCCCAACTGATGAAGCAGCTCCTCCAGGTCTAAGTGGAGAATCAGTCACACGGTAGCGTCAGCTCTAATTCTTCAATGTGTGACAACTGGGATTTATATTGTTACAAAGCAATGAGAACAACTGACCAACATGGACATACATACAGGTCTGGATTTTAAGTATGCATTAGAATTGGGATATTGTCTTCTTGGTCAAGCTACACTCTAAAAATGAAATGTTGAATTAACTTAACCAAGGTATGTCAACTGGTTCCACTAAACCTAGTTGCATAAATTTAAAGAGTAATATACATTTAATTTCAACATAATATATATATATATATATATATATATATATATATATATATATATATATATATATATATATATATATATATATATATTAAGCAATTGGGTTGACATAACTTGGTTAAGTTAATTCAACATTTCATTTTTATAGTACTCATCAATGGCTTTACCTTCTGACATCTATGGAACTAGTGTCATTTGTAACTTTTTTTTATACTCACCATTAATCTGCAGGATATTTGTACAGTTTAAAGATTGAAAGATGTAATCTGTGAAGAAAGCAGGGAGTGGGAGGTTCTTCTGTGTGAAACAGTGTCCTAGCAGGATATGGCTGATTATGGCCGCTGCTACTCTGGGTACCGTAGTTACCCCAGCACCTGGATTTCCCTCTACATCAACATCTTGTAGAAGATGAGCTGAATCAACGCACTGAGGAATCAAACATGAAACAGTTAATGTGTGCGTATCTGTGTGGATAGGAAACATCTGTCTGAAAACACTTCCTTACTGGCATATCAGAAGCGTCCCTTTTGGAGGGGTGATAGTGCTGGTTGATGAGCTGCAGAATACGTTCGGCCTCATTGTGTGACAGGACGTTATTGTCCTCAGCTGGATGCAGGTTAGTGAGGGCCAGAAGGTAGAGCTCCAAGTTCCCAGACGAGGAGGGACGGGATGAAGGGGAGACCGTTTTTGAAACGCACAGATCTTCCAGGTTTATTATGTAATATAGCAGAACAGTTGAGATCTGCTGGTAGTCTTCCTCATTCAGGTAAATTCTGTCATCATCCTCAAGAACTGAGAGGACCATGTCGGGTGTCAGGCACTGCAAACAGAGGGATTATGAAATACATGCCCCTTCCTTCTTGGAAAAAGGCTAGATTCATTCTTCTAAGAACATTTAGACATGAACATTTAAAAGTTTAAATTATGTGAGAATGAAGTTAGAATGCCATCCTGTGGTCAAATTTGGTTACTGCAGCCCTTTTTTCAAACACACGAGACACTTTCTCGTTCCCATTCTGTGAGTTTCATGGATGTTTCCATTTACAGCTCAGCACCAGAAGATCGAATGGAGTCATACACAGTAAGTTGATAAGTAGATAAATTGATTTCACTGTAATATCGAGTTGATGGTAATTGAAAAAGTTGCTTGAAATATTTTTAGAGCTGAGAATTTGTTGCTAATTCATTGTTAGTATTGTTAGCTCAATGTTGGCTTCTAGTTTCTTTATCCAATATTAGAGTAAAACAAAAACATGCTGTGGCTTCTCAGGGGTACAAGAAATAACTTCTGGGTCGCTCCTGTTAACTGACTTCGGTTCTTTAAACCCTATGTGCCTCTTCAGGACAAAAACATTCCGTTGACTTCAATGCAAACCACAGTTTTTCATCCTGTAACCTCTCTGCAAAAATAATTATGCATATTAGGGTTTCATTTTTGATTAAAGTATTTGTCATTTTTACTGTTCACCACCAAAATCAGTCATTTTTCCATTAGTGGCAGCAGCAGAAGATCTAAAGAAAATGCCACGTTTTCTCACAGGGGCCCACTAATGGAAAAATGATTGATTTTGGTGGTGAAAAGTAAAAATAACAAATTTGACTACTTTTATCAAAAATGAAACCCTAATATCACAGAATGCATAATTATTTTTTGCAGAGGCTACAGGATCAAAAACTGTGGTTTGCATTGAAGTCAACGGGACATTTTTGTCCTCTAAAGTCTTAAGTGTGTAGTGTTTTTTAATTCATAGTGTTCCCTTTATCTATTTTCAAAATTCCAAATGAAATTTCAAAATTTGTCAAGAGAGAGGTTTTGCGACAAAAAATGGTATCATATGCACAGACACTGTTAAAATGGCGTCCAGATGAATAGGGAAAAAATGCCCAAATGGACAAAAATGTCCCTAATGTGGCAAGGTGGACAAACGAGGGCCCGGGCGGGACACGAACCACGTGCACTAACCAGTCAGCCAAAGGGATATCCCTGTGGCCAAGCAGCCAGGGCGCATGATCAATCGGGATCCAGTGACAGGATGCTCACACCGTCACACTAATGAAGCCTGAGGGTTAAACAACTCTGGAGCTTTTTGCTTGCCGGTGTTGAATCACAAATGCCGGTGCAGCAGCGTTAGCTCGCGTAGACTCAGCACAGATAGTAAACAAAGACTACGTCCCTCTTTGGCAATTTTGAAAGGTGAAAAACTGACAATCCCCCCCAACTGGCTGAGAAGGAAATCTGTCAATGTAAAATTCATCCAACATGATAGAGACATTGGACTGTTTTGTGATTATTTCACTGTAAAATTCAGACATATTGTACCTTTAAGGAATAGGTAATATCCTGCTCCTGGGTATAATGCTAAGTAAGAAGTTGCTCTAATAATGACAAAAATTTGCTTTCAAGGCTTGAAGCACATAATCCCATTGATGGACAACCTAAACAAACAAGCTGCACCTCTAATCCACTCTACGATTATTATGTCAAACCAAGGGATGTCTAAATCCACTCAGCATGAATAAAGGTCAAGGTCAAGCCTCCATGCACACACGCATTCCAGTCCTAACAAGTATTTTTGGACAGGACATGAACTTAGTTCTTCACATACTGATTATGTCTCGATGAATTAATTTTTTACATTAATAATGACATAGGTCTTACTTTTTCACACTTGTTCTGAGTCATGCCCGTCCTCTCTGCACAATGCACATCTCGAAGCAGTTTGTTAATCAGGACGCCGGTTTGGTTCTTCTGGAGCCCAAGCTTGTCAGCTCTCCCCAGGGAAAGGTCCAAGGTCCTGAGGGCTTCCTGCAGATACTCCTGGTCCTGTGCTTCTCCCTCTAGCATACGAAGATGCAGCAGCAGCAGCAGCACCAAACATGGAGCAGTGCTCCTAAAGCGCATGTTCCTATCAGCGCTGTCAGACTCCCTTAGACTCCCAGGACTTAGACAAAGAGAAAGCAAGAAAATCAAGAAGGAGATTTTTAAAAAAAGGATAAATGACAACATCAAAAAGCTTCTGAAAGGGAAGAGCAGCAATGTTTTGTTGCTGAGGGAGGCATCAACAAGGGTTTAGTGATCAACCTTCAGCTGAACCAGTCCTTACAGTCTAACAGTTGGTGAAAGCCTGGGCCCCTCTGTGCACAACAAAAGGATTAGTTCAGGCAAGTGAGAGGGAACAAGGCTGAAATTGGGGGGCATGAAGAGACGAGACTGAAGAGAAAATAATTAGTATTGAGAGAAAACAGGAGACAGGGAGAAGCTGCTATTGGAAGTCCACATGTGACACATGGATGTAAAAGTCATGTACAGGTGACAGGAAGTGCATTCTTTTTCTAAAGTTGTTTTTTTTAACTGCAAGATGAAATAATTTTAGCAGCATTGACAGTTTAAAAAGTACATGAGCTGGTTTGAATGACTAAATGTGATTTGAGCCTCATTGATGCTCAGATTTGCGCTTTTCTATAGTTTTATTTTTACAATCTGTGACTCATCAAAGATCAAACACACCGAGCAAAACAAAGCAAGCTTACCGGTATATCCCCACGTGGGATATCCTGCAGGACAAATCAGCCCAGCAGGAAGAAGATAAAAAAGTCCTGGAAACTGCAGCAACACCTGATATAGAATATGAGAAGCCCAGTCTGGTCGAATGGTCTCGTCTGCCTTTTTTAGCTGCTGGAACCACGTTTGTTCTCCTCTGAAGTCTGACCTCAAAGCTCTTGTTTGGGGAGAATTCTTGAGGATTGGTGTTGTTGGTAAAACCTTCTTACAAGAAAAAAAAATTGATTAAGCTTCTAAGGATTAGCGGCGACAGCCTTGGAGGGTTGCTGTTACCATGGAGATCCCAGCATGATTTTCAATAGCAAGGTGATGGGGGTGTCTAGCCTCTGGTAGAGGTGATCGAACAGGAGGGGCCTGGTGGAGTAACTTGTAACAAACTTATATCTTAAATTTGGTTGAGTAACAATCAGAAGTCCAGGAAAATAATCCTTGGCTGCTCATACTGAGCCAGAATCCTCTGGAGGTTTCTTCCTGTTAAAAGAGAGTTTTCCTCTCCACTGTCGCTACATGCTTGCTTAGTATAAGGATTGTTGTAAAGACACTGACACTAGTCAGTGACTTGATGCAATCTGCAGGGTTTCTTATATAGGAAACGTTTTACTATAATGAACTGAACTGTATTGGAATGTTTACTTTGCAAAGTGCCATGAGACGACTCTTGTCGTGATTTGGCGCTATATAAATAAACTGAATTGAATTCAATTGAACACGGCAGGATTTGGAGTCTTACTTCATAATACTCGGACATCTTACCTCTGATTGGCTAACAGCAATGCAACTCTACCACTGACTCTGCTTTGCAACATTGATACTTTAACAACTAACACAAGCCTGAAAGAATTCTCCCATGTTGTGGAGTTGCTAATGCTAACGGTTAGCTTCTGCTAGCCGAGACGTTCTCTACTGTCTCCTGGACGCTAAATCAACAACAGCCTTCCCTGTCACGAACCAAGATGGGTCAATGCTAATTTGACATTATGAGTGCAATTGTCTGGCTCTTCTATTCCAATTGTCTATTTTCTTTTGGCGTCTAGTGCAGGAAAACTATTTTCATGTTTAGCAATCATATTTCAAGGGTTAGGTGGGTGGGTCCATGAATGTTCATTTTTCAATGTGATGTGCATTTGTCTGGCTTTTGTAATCCGAGAGTTTCTCCGTGTATTTTTTTAATGCTGGAAATAGAGGTAGAAGACAGTTTTCCTGCATGTTAAACTCAGAGTGGCATCATATTTCAAAAATGACAAGTAAATAAACTGTTTCTCAGTGAACTTGCTCTTTAAAGCAGTTGCTGTCAAACCTATTGCAAAAGGATCACCTTAGAAACTAATGAGCTACAATATGCAAACTGGACCAAGTTAGCCAGTATTTTAAATAAAAGCAATCATGACACTCATTAAACAGTAATGTTGATAGAAACAGAATAAAACAAACAAATCAATTTATTTAGACTTATTTAACATTTATTTACATAATCACCAGGAAAAAAGAGAGTGACCAACAGCCTCTTGAGAATATTAACAAACGATTTGCAATAAAATCAAGCTAACCTTTTGTGAATTTAAACATGTACATACATATTCTTGATTGCACTGATTGAAAAAGTCCCCAAAAATGTGTTCAAATTCATTAATCTCATTTTTATTTATGTGCTTTTAAAAAAAAGTGGCATGTAAAATTTTGTTCTTATTATTATATTTTTTTGCTAGTCTTCTGAAAACTATGAAAAGAACACCAGAGGATTTCTTTGAGATCATGTTCATAGTCTTTTTGGTCTCGTGTTTTCTATGCTTGTTCATTCTGCTCTATGTTGACCACCAAGCCTTTAGTGTCCACGGGAACTCGGTTTGGATTGTTGAAGTAGAGCTTGTTGTCAAACGTGCACTCTCCCAGGACAGGTGTGGGTATTCGTATTCGATTACGGAACAGGAAGCAGGTGCCAAGTCCAATTAAAGCGATTATAATCAGCACTATAGCTACAGGGATGCCAGCAGATCCATGGGAAACCTCTTGAAAAACAGGAGCTAAGGAGACAACACAAGCGGAACTTCAACTTGAGACATGCCTTGGAATAAATTTGATCTCATGTCCATTTACTTACCAGCAGATGGAGGCTTTTCTGTGGGTGTTATAACTACAAAAATAAAGCAAATGGCATAAGAAACTGTTGGGTCAATCAATCAATCAATCAATCAACCAATCAATCAATCAACCAACCAACCAGTCAGTCAACCAACCAACCAACCAACCATTCAGTCAGTCAGTCAGTCAACCAACCAACCAACCAACCAACCATTCAATCAGTCAGTCAGTCAGTCAGTCAGTCAGTCAGTCAGTCAGTCAACCAACCAACCAACCAACCAGTCAGTCAGTCAGTCAGTCAACCAACCAACCAACCAACCAGTCAGTCAGTCAATCAACCAATCAATCAATCAATCAATCAATCAATCAACCAGTCAGTCAGTCAACCAACCAACCCATCAATCAATCAGTCAACCTTTTTTTACATATAGCGTCTTCCACTGCCTTTACGGAAGCCCAATGTGCTCAATGACTCATATGTAAAATGACATGTTGAGAGATAAAAAAAGCAATAAAACAAATTAAGATATGATTAAAAGGCATTCACACAAAAATAAAATAGCTTTAGTAAAATTAAGAAAAATTAAAACAACCATTTAAGATCGTGAACCATGTTACATAAAAACCAGACAATAAAAATGGACGACTCTTAAAGACCTGCACTGATGCGGTTTAACAGCAAGCGGCAACTCATTCCAAAGAGTTGGCGTTAAGAAAAAAAGAACAGTAGATGTAACTCACTTTTAGGTGTTTTGCAGATGTAAGATTTATATCTTGAGCAGCTGCTTGTGCTCCACTGTCCAGTCTCAGAATGGATGGTGACACACATCTCTGACTTTGGAAACCCTGCATTCCAGTTTGTATAGTCCACAACGTTGTTATCGATCCACATCCAATCACCTGAAACATAGAAGCAGGGCTTACCTGAGTAAGGCAGTACTTTAAACTTGAAAGCTACATTAAACGTCAGCTCAGAAAAAGTAATCTCTCTTTTCATGTACAACAATTAAAGGAGACATATAGCTAATGCCTTTTTTCTTAACTTATAATTGTTTTACGGTTGATACAAACATACATGTTTATGATGTTCTTTGAACAAGATCCATGTTACATGAAGCAATTTCAGCAGATTTATTCCTGCTTTTTTTAGTACCTTCCAGAACGAGCCATTTCAGGGTTCTGTCCACTTTAAGAAAACACGCTGAAGCTGGCCACGCCCACCCATTCTCCACTCACGCTGCTATAAGCCGAGAAGCTCCGACATCCGGAATGGGCTTGGAGTAGAGCTGATGCCACTCCAGCAGCAGCAGCTCTACTCCAGATGAGAAGTGTTTCTATGCTATGCTACACTATGTTTGTAATGTCACAAATGGGGACTTTTCCAAACGAGTCGTTTAAGGAACAAAATTCCTGAAAACACTGACAGAAATTAAATTGGTGTTTTTTTTCTTTGTTTTTTCAAGATTGTAATGTCTATAGAGACAGTGGAGACCCACACGGCAGCTCAAAAGGCTGTTAAAATGGGAGTTTTGCATAATATGACCCCTGAGCCGAGAGGAGTCAGTCGAGAGGAGCCAGTTGAGGTGGCTCGGGCATCTGGTCAGGATGCCTCCTGGACGCCTCCCTGGTGAGGTTTTCCGGGCACGTCCAACTGGGAGGAGACCGAAAGGAAGACCAGGGAATGCCTTGGGATTGCCCTGGAGGAGTTGGACAAAGTGGCTGGGGAGAGGGAAGTCTGGGCATCTCTGCTTAGGCTACTGCCCCCGCGACCGGACTCCGGATAAGAGGCTGAAAATGGATGGATGGATGGATGGATGGATGGATGGATGGATGGATGGATAGATGGATGGATGGATGATGGATGGATGGATGACCCCTAAGCTTCAATCCAGTATACTCACCATCAAAGGACTTGTGCAGACCAATCCAGAAGGTTTTTGCACCGTCCTGCAGAAGGTCTAGATTCTGTTGTATGAACGTCTCCTCAACAGGGTCCTCGATACTCACCAAAGATGCACCTGATAACCGCAGCAACCAATTAGAGTTCATACATAGAGACAAAAATGTATTAATAAATCAGAGGCATTCTTCACAACATACCCATTCTCAAACAGGAAACGGTGGCTTGGGCCCAGTTTTCTACCATTGAGCTTATAAAGGAATAACAATGGCTTCTGAAAGGTATCCAGTTTCTATATTTCTTTGTCTCTGGACAGTTCCCAGGAAGTTGTGGTGGTTCAGTGGGAGCTACCTCTGGAATAAACAAGACGTTCCACCCCAGTGTCATGAACTATTAGTGAACCATGTGTATTGTTTGTTCTAAAAGGGCAATAAAGTAACAAAGTGATTGCCTGACCTGGCGACCTTTTGCAAATAGAATAGTAAGTGTTGGTGCACAGTGCTGTCTTCCATGTTTGGTCCACGTCTATGTACACACAGCCATAGTTGCTTTTTGGCTCATTCTCACCCCATTTGGTAGAGGTGAGACGCCAGTTATCAACCCACTTGAATCGTCCTCCAGTCTGAAAAAGGTATGGGTGACATTTTTGTCATCTTAAAAACCTTTAGAGCTTGACGCTGCATTATTTAAAAGCAGATGAATACCACATTGTTGTTGAGACCAATCCAAATGGGTTGCTTGTGCTTGGAAATCAGGAGGGTGATGAATGCCTGGATTACAGGGTTCAGTATACTGGCCAGATCTGCATCATCTGCCTGGCACTGTCTCCGTGCTTCATCCCATTTCAGTTTCTCGGTCACCAGCTGGTAGGAGTCATTGCCAATCTTGTGGAAGGTCTTTGATGACACAGTGGTGGCTGGAACCGCGATCTGGGAGTCTGAGAGGACAAGACACTTTGGTACTATAGTCAGTGGCTAAAGGTCTAGTTGTAATAAGTCAGGGCACCAACACTCAAGTGTCTATTTTCAGGTTAGGCGTTAATAATGATTGTAGGTTGAATTTTCTGGGCATAAAATCAATTTTCTTCTATTTTCTTTAGGTTTGGTCACAAACATTACCCACTACTTTTTCACTTTTCTGTTCTGATGCTTATTTGTCTTTTGTTTACCTTTCCGTTGTACTTTTTGCAACATTTCTTTTTGGTTTGTACTTGTATTAAAATTTTAAACACAGTTGACTGGAAACACCCAACTATGTTTTCCCACATTTTAACTAGTCTATTGATTGTTTCTGATGCAGCTTACAAACACATCATTTTAAATGTAAACTTTTTTTTTTTTGCACACTTACATGCTTAATGTTAAATTTATATTGTTGCATATTGATTAGACAAATGTACTCTTTATTTCAGTCAAACCTAAGTAACTACAGTAATTGCAAAAAATGTTTTGGTTGCTTGGTTGGTTAAAGGCATACTAAGCAACTTTCCCATATTTTTAAATAATTTTCTTGAGCCAATATGTGCTGAAATTACTCTTTACAGGGTGAATGAAAAGTCTCTCATCAGTCTCCGCCCATAGGAGCAGGATACCTCGTTTGCAACTTCAGCCTCTCCGGACCGCTGCCTTGAAGTCTTAAAAAGTAACGCTTTGCGGCAATCCATGTTTCTGCCTCACAACAGATGAGCTATACTTGGTAAGCGTTTATTGTAACGTGTTAATCATGGTGGAGCCTCAGAACAAACAAAGAAAACATTGATCTGATGAAGCGTCCGACCACAATAGGAGTCAAACAAGAGTAAACATTGGGAGTTTTCAGAATTGCGAGAGCTCAGAGACACGATTCCTGCATGTTTTAGATCATTAACACAGCTGATTTGTGTGATTTAGTGATGAACCTCTCCTGTAGACACTAATGAAGGCTGAAGCCAGAATTCTTAGGTAAATAATAAAATATTGTAATAGAAATATTTTATCACATAACATTTTTTACCTACTAGACCCGACAGCCAAATAAACACCCTCCAATATTGGCATTTCTAAATTTTGGCCAGGGTGACACTTATTGGGCCTTGAAACTGTAAGTTCTCACCAACATTTTTTTTACAGATGAAGCCACGTGTTTCACCACAGTCCTCCACCCTCCACTGTCCTTTCAGTTTATTGGTGCTGCCCACCATGATGACACAGTCAAAAGCCTGTCAAAAGACAGTTTTTTAAACTTTAAAACTGGTTCAAAATGTGCAAAATTGTTGCTTAATTGTTTCGTTTAATTTTAGTACAAGTGGGAAAATAAAAGATGCAATAATAACCTCAGTGAAATAACGTCCATCAGGCGATGTCTTGGGATGGCCTTTAGCCCAGTTGGTGTATGAAACAGCTTTGCCGTCTGTCCAAATAAAATGCATCTCCCAGTTGACGTCATTCATGCCGATCCACAGATCATCATTGTAATGTAACAACTGGGTTGTTAAGAATGCTAAAAAAATCAGAATCGTACTGTTATTGGTCATGTGAAAGGTAATATATTTACAAACAACAAAAATTGTGAACCTAATCAACAGTAACATGCATCAACACTGATAGTATGTTTGACCTTGCTCCATTTTGTTGACTACGGACACCAGATTTCCTCCCTCTTGGATGCAGTATGTCCTGGCATCCCCCCAGTTCTTCTTGTTATTGCTCGTAAATAATTTGTAGCACTATGTGAAGAAGAAAAAGTTGTTGTATTAGTTTCTAATGCCCATTAAAGTGTAGGGTTTTAGCACATTTTACTAAGTATAAGAATTGAAGCCAACCTGACCTTTTCTTGGTATTGGTCTTTGATAACGATGACTAAAGTCACTCATCCCTGACTGAGACAACAGGTCCATTTTCACTATAACTACTTCCAGATCATTTTACCAGACCTTCATGTATGCATAAATCTCCGTTTTACCTGGCTGGCCTAAAAGGACAGCTTTTCATTTTAGGAGACACAAGTACATACCTTGGGGTATGTACTTGAAAATAGGGAGGCTAAGTCACATCTATCTACTTCAGGTGCTTGGGTCTCACACTAACAAAAAATGAATAGAATAAAAGATATTTTCTGATCCAGTTTGATATGTGCTATGGATTTTCCACTTCCATCCATTTGTGTTTTTTTTGTTCAGGGGACCCATGAGCTGATTGGATAGAGAGGAGACTTAGGCTCCCTAAGGCCTGCTAGAGTCGCTGGGCGGCACTTGTTGTTAACTCATGCTAATTGGTTGTGACTCAGTGGGGCACAATATTGGTTGTCATTGCCAAACAACCGGCATTTGTAAAATTGGAAGAGTTGCTGGTGATGCAGCATGGAAGAAAAAAAAAAAGCAGTGTTAACGCCACGGTTCGAATTATGGGGGAGCTAGGGGGAGCCTGGCTCCCCAAAAGGGTGGTGGGATCCTCCGGAAGCCTTCAACTGACACACCCAGGGGGACATCGAAAAAAGATCCAGTTGCAACTTACATTAGGTCACTTATATGGACTCTTAGCGTACCAGAACTTTTTTCTAGACTACCCACCCACCCTCGTCTCACTGGGCTCCCCCAGAAGCCTGTGTGTAATTCGAACCATGGTTAACACTTCTTAACAATCCCAATTTCTGAACACCCAAAAATGCTATGGAATTCCCTCCTCAAGTTGTAATTTATGCCACTTTGCGGTGTTCTACAAAGCACCATAAAAAACAGTATTTCTTCTTGGGTCTGAACACTGATTTATACTTCTCACAGTCACTCCCCTAATGCGTTCTGTGTCCGGTATAAAATATGGCATACTTTGATGGAACAAAACGTCTTTAAAGAAGTGGAACACTTGTTGAATCAATGCATTTGCAGTGGCCTCTAGTAGGAATGAATGCCTTGTAATTTGTTCTACTAAAGTAGCCCACATCACAGCTGAGCTTCAGACGGCGGGTTTTGGAGTCTTGATATTTGGACATCTTGGATTGGATAACATCAACACGACTTGCAATGTGAATGTTTTATCTCCACAAATAACACAAGCCTGGAGGAGTTTTTCTGTGTGGTGGAGTTGCTAATGCTAACAGTTAGCTTCTACTAGCTGAGACATCCTCTGCTGTTTCCTGGACGCTAAATGAACAACAGCCTTCCCGTTGAGAGTCAAGATGGGTGAGTCCATGAATGTTAAGTGACAGTGTGACGTAGATCTGTCAGAATTTTCAAATCCTAGAGTTTCATCGTCTATTTTCTATCAAAAGCTAATGCAGGAGATAGGTGTAGGAGACTATTTTCATGTTCAGCCTGCATTAAAAACTCAGAGTGACTGATTATAATCAGAAATACTAATTTAAAAATGGGTTATCAGTGTTCCACACCTTTAATGTTATTAATGTCTATGGCTGTGGCCTGTTCATTGACTTTGTCAATTGGATGCTTTTATGTATTACCTTTCGTTGGAAGGAAACCCACTCAGGGGAACATCCCCCTTTAGGAACCGTTGTTGGTGCCATAGTTGTGTTGACAAAATTACTGCTTCTTTTGCAAATAAAGGGAAGCTCTGCACCACAGTTAATGTCGTTCCAGAATCCTAACAGCGTAGTTTGTAGAAGAAAATGACAGGAGGAAATAATTATTAGTTGATACTTAAACCAACTGATTCTTAAGGGCTTCTGAATCAGACCTACCCATGCTCTTGTACATAGTCACACAGTTTTCTTCATTGTTTGCAAAGTTGGGCTCGTTGTGTTCCCATGCAGTGTAAGTCACTGGTGTCCCATCCAGCCAACTAGAAATACAAAAACATACAATGTTTACAGTGCACAAAGACTTGATTGAGTCCAAATGCTAAAGACCAATATTCTGAGCGTTTCGCTTTAATAGTCTTGTTTGATTTACCTGAAGGATTTATCCAAATTCACAATCATGCCAATGTAGTACTGGTTCAATGCATCTTTGGCTATCTGTGTGAACATAAACACAAGAGGCTTTACATTACTTAAAACCTAACATGTGTTAGCCATTTGAACCAGTGGGCTTCGGTGTACGAATAGATGCAACATGCTGGTCATTTTGACCTCATCTGTTTTATAATAAAATGTATTTCTCACTTGTTTCCAGAGGAACTTCCTCTCACTCTCTGCTGTTATGACTGCAAGTTCACCAAAGTTTTTTTTGCAGTAGGCTCTGGCAGCTTCCATTGGTAAGGTGTCAGTATTGATGAGGTAATGACTGTCGTTGTATATGAGCCATCCATCTTGTGTGGTGTTGTACTCTGCAAGGAGAACAAACAGCTGACAGGAATTCATGACCTAAGGGGACGGTGGCTCAGGGGTTAGGAATTGTAATCGGTGGGTTGCCAGCTTGAACTCAGGCTCTGTCAGTATCAGTCGTTGTGTCCGCCTTGCCTGCTGGTGGTGGTTGGAGGGACTGTTGGCTCCTGTATACACCAGCCTTGCCTCTATCAGTGTGCCACCAGTGTGTGAATGGGTAAATGACTGACTGTAGTGTTCCTTGCCTTGTAGTGTAAAGCACTTTGGAGTCCTCTGACTCAGACAGGCCTTATACAAGTGCAGGTCATTTATCATTAACCATCCCAGCTGCTGTCTGGTGCTGAAGTTGGGAACATCTTCATTTTTGATAAATTGCTAACACCAGACATTTTTTTTAGATCTCATCTTGTTTTTATATTACAGTTGAAAATCATTCAGGCCATCACTGAAACCTACTTTCAACAACCAAGGCAGGCTCAGGTTTGGGTGTAACTCCTGAAAACACAAAAACCACCGTCGTTACAAACCCAAACTGAATTTTAAAGTATAGATCTCAGTCAGTGGAATTCACTAAGGTTTTACCTTTACGTATCTGGCAAACCCAGTCATTATAAACCTCACAGTGCCGATCGTTCCAGTGATGTACATAGTATAACTGGACTTCTGCACAATGCTCATTCTCATTGTGGTTGTTTGGTTCTCCAAAGCCCCAGTTTTGATAGCCAAACTAGGTCAGAGATTTAGGAAAAGCACATAGTAACGCCTGAGTTTAAAACAAGCAATGATCAAGCAAGTACATTTTTTTCTGGACTAAAATAAGATGCTACTTACGTTTGAATCGTCACTCCAGGCAAAACCTTCATTGGTACCCTTTAGTTTGGCACCTATCCAGGCTGGGTCAGACATATGGTATCTTTAAGAAAGCAGAAAACACAAAATGACCTATTCTCAGTTCAACTGCATGATACTAGATCTGACATATGCAAGATGTTAATGCAAGTAAGCATACGCAAAGTTTTCAAAGTCCACCGCACTGTGTACACTCATCAGGTGTCCACCAATGGCCTTGCAGAAGTCTTCTGCTTCCTGCCAAGTCTTCTTATTTTCTTTCATCTTCCTGTAAAGCTTTGTGATGAATGGAAAAAAATATATTTTCAGGTTTATAAATCAGTATACATATCAAATGATTTCAGTTTGTTCTCCTACTTTGTAGCAGACATTCCTTTTGGCGGCAGGGGTCCATCCAGATGGGCAGTTCTGAGGTGGGGTGGTTGGAGGAACTGTGGTTACTGGGGCTCCCTCTGCCAGCTTCTTACAAATATACTTCTGTTTGTTGTTGCAGCTGATAACATCCCATAATCCAGCAAAAATCCCAGTTGTCATGGTAACACATCCCTGTTTCCTGCCTTTAGTTGAACATGCAAAGAAAGAGGGTAAAAAGCACGATACTCCCACTAAACAAACTCATAAAAGAAGCTGTCAATGAAGAAGTGAACCACAGTATTTGTATAAAGCTATGGCTAACCGGGAGGACGTTTGCTTTACCTGGCATGCCCATGTTGAAATGAGTGAAGGTGACTTTTCTCGCGGTTGTCCATTTGAAAGTATGTATGTCTTCCATGTTGGACAAACCTGTCCAAAAGTACTTTTCTGGTCTCAGTCCCACCAAACTGACGAGGAAAGCGTTCTCATATCTGAACAAAAGTAAAGTCTTTGGTTTATTACTGAGGTTGTTCATTTCTAGTCATTTGTAGCAACTAGTTAACAGAAAATCTATGTAAACACTTTAAAGGTGTTGAACACTCGTGTAATCAATACATTTCCAGTGGTCTCTAGTAGGAATGAATGCCTTGTAAGTTGTACTCTGGGGAAGAAAAACACTGGTGCGCCATTTTCAGGAACTAGAAGTGAGCTACATCACAGCTGAGTTTCAGACGGCAGGATTTGGAGTCTTATTTCCTGATAATTGGGCATCTCGCCTCGAATTGGATAACAGCAACTCGACTCTACCACTGACTTGCAACGTGGATGTTGTATCTCCACAAATAACACAAGCCTGGAGGAGCTCTACTGTGTGGTGGAGTTGCTAATGCTAATGCTAGCGTAAACTAGCCGAGACGTTCTCTGCTGTTTCCTGGACGCTAAACCAACAACAGCCTTTCCTGTTGTGAGTTAAAATGGATGAGTTCATGAATGTTAAGTGACATTGTGATGTAGATCTGTCAGGATTTTCAAATCCTAGCATTTCACCTTCTATTTTATATCAGAAGCTAATGCAGGAGACAGGTGTAGGAGACTATTTTTATGTTCAGCCTGCATGAAAAACTCAGAGTGACCGATTATAATCAGAAATAAGATTTAAAAATGTTTTTTCAGTGTTCCACCTTTAAGTTAATTATAATCTTATGAGACATAAGAAAATATAAATGCAGGATAAAAATCAACTCGTTACCTATCACTGATGTCCAGGAGGTTGGCGCCAGCCACTGAGCATTCCCGCTTCGCTTCTTCGAAGGTTTTCGTTTCAGCTCCTATGTTATAACAATAGGCGCCAAATCGGACAGAACCCTAAAAAAGAAACCCACTGTGATCTTCTGAAGCAGATAAATGTTTCATTTTGTAATCCAGCGTTCTCAACAGAAAAATAACTCACAAGCTTGCATCCTGGGTTGGCTTCCTGCTGGGCACCTTCAGATGGTTTAATAGAGGCCTTCTTCTTACAAATATACCCATACGACTTCTCACATATGTGATCTGCCCACTTTCCATCCTGTTTGAGAGAAATAAGGGAAATTAGAAAAGTAGAGCAGCTGAATGTTTTTGCATTTGAGCAATGATGAACGTTACTTTTCCCCGGATGAGGACACAGTCCTCCAGGAAGCTGTTATCATGGGATGGCTCATCATTCTGCCACTGGGTGAAGGTGACGTGGGAGTGATCGGACCATTCGAACAGCATCTGGTTCTTCTGGTCGTTCAGGCCAATCCAAAGCACGTCTGTCTGGACTGAGATGTAAATAATGTAGAGAAAAAGTTAAAAGGTTCATCTTTATTCTTAAAATAACATTTAGACTTTTTTTTCCTCAAATTTTTTTCTTTTGAATTGAAACTTTATTGTCATTGTAACAACTGACATCGTACAACGAAATTAGGTGCAATGTTCCAGTCCAGAATAAAACTGTCACACTAGTTAAAACTAATAAATAAGATAAAATAAGAATAAAAACAATAAGCTAGGCTTAATAAATACGAATAAAATAAATAAATAAATAAGAGAGATTATTGAGCTGAGCATTCTAACTTTATTTTGGAACTAACATTTTTGACATTCTTTTCATCACTGTATTACCTTTTGTCTCTAATTCTTCTACACTTTAGAAATTTTCTCTAATATTCCCACATTTGTTTAGAAATAACATTTGGAAATTTTTCTCAATATTTAATTGTATTTTATTTTATTTTCAACATCCATCCATTTTCATCCACTTATCCGAGGTCGGGTCGCGGGGGCATCAGCCTAAGCAGAGAGGCCCAGACTTCCCTCTCCCCAGCCACTTGGGCCAGCTCCTCCGGGGGAATTCCAAGGCGTTGCCTGGCCAGCTGAGAAACATAGTCCCTCCAGCGTGTCCTGGGTCTTCCTTTGGGTCTCATCCCAGTTGGACATGCCTGGAAAACCTCACCAGGGAGGCGCCAAGGAGGCATCCTAACCAGATACCCGAGCCACCTCAACTGGTTCCTCTCGATGTGGAGAAGCAGCGGATCTACTCCAAGCCCCTCCTGGATGACCGAGCTTCTCACCCTATCTCTAAGGAAGAGCCCAGACTCCCTGCGGAGAAAACTCATTTCGGCCGCTTGTATCCATGACCTCATTCTTTCGGTCACTACCCAAAGCTCGTGACCATAGGTGAGGGTAGGAACGTAGATCGACCGGTAAATCGAGAGTTTCAACTTTATTTTGGAAATTAACATTTCAATCTAAATTTCAAACACTCTCTCTTTATATTATTTTCTATCTGTACGGCTCTGTAGCCTTTCTAGCGCAAAAGCTAAACCTCTTATAGAAAGTTGTTTCCTTAATATTTAGCTCCTCCCGGGAGGGAGGGCCCTGGTTTTTTTTCAATAATTTCGGAAACAGATAGATAGAAACTACTGGTATCGCTAGGAAAAAGTTCCGGTAAGCTGAGATGTACGCTGATTTAAAAGTATCGCCCCACATAAAGCAGTGGCTCCTCCCATATTTCAGTCACAGTGACCTATTGCAAGACACCAAACCTCGAAACTATAATTCGCAGAGAAATTAGCAAAGAGAAAACTAGCAAATAGTGAGAAGAAATAATTGACCTAAACAGAGTAATAACTCCTCAGAGGGTCAACGGCATTTTAACTGCATATGAAGATAGTTTCAAATAAAGAAGTATGTTTGGTTGTGTGAATTTGTGTGCTGCTTACGGTAACCAGACTGGGATACGATGAAGCTCTGCTCCTCTATATTGTGTATACTGGCCAAATCTGCTCCATCCTTGTGGCACGCAGCCAAAGCATCCTTCCACATCTTCTTAGTCCTCTCCAGGTAGTAACAGTCTCCTCCGTAAGGAACCCAGTGACTGGGACAGAAGCTGGGTCCTTTACCTCCAGAAACAAGATCAGTTAACTATAAATACCACAACTTTAAGAAATACATTTCAAATGTGAAATTTACTTGGTGGCAGAGGCAACGTGGTTGAGTTTCCTTTCCGACAAATGTAACCAATTTTTTTGTCGCAGGACCTGCTCTCCCATTTGGATGCTTTTGCAGCATTTAGAGCTGCGCAGGTGAACCCAGGTGTTAAGGAGGGATGACCTGTTGGATTCATTTATATCAAATCATGTTAATGTTCTCCTGTGCTAATTAAACACATCATAAACTAATATCCTCACTAACCAGGAGCCCAGTTTAAATATCTGAATGGGTTTCCGTTGCTCCACTGCCATCCACTCTCAAAATCCAAGCTGTTCAGCCCGATCCACAAAGAAGCTCCCAAATGATTGGTCAACCCTGAGTGAACACAAGCGTTACGGCCCGGTTACAATTCAGAGGCATCGTTTAAGTAGCTGGCAGCAGGTCGGCTTGCCTCTTACCTGAAATGAACGACTGTTCGTGTAGCTCCACGATGCTGAGGAGGTCGGCTCCCTGCTGCTGGCAGCTCATCCTGGCCTGAGGCCAGGTCAGCGCTGCCAGTGAGTTTATCTGATACTGAACCCTCGTGACTGGGTCTGTGTTCCAGCCGAACGATGCTAAAATGTGAAAAAATGCATAGATTTGACATCCTGTGGTAACTAAAAGTGACTAAACATAAAGACAGGAAGGAAGTAGTTTGAAATGTTTCAGTGTAAAATTAGAATTCCTCTGTTTCTTCCTTTTTAAACGCCATACGTGTGTTTTTTATGTCACCTATGCAGGAATTTGAGGTAGAAATGTTACGTTCCACTTACTTTTGGTTGCACAAAACCCCCACTTATTCTCCTTGTCGTAATCTCTTGTTGTTGCGCACCACATCTGTCCATCTGAGCGGCCGTCCTTCGTGCATTCAGTGTACCATTTCTCCTGGAACTTGAAAGGGAACTGACAAGGTGCTCCGAATGTATTTCCCCCTACAGTGAAAACCTCTGAGGAGACAGATTTACGGATGGTAGGAATCATCAAGGACATGTAGTTCATTCTCTTTCTACCTGTATTTTTTTCTTACAGGTTTTAGTTTTGCTTTAATTTGGCTTTTTTAATTTTTACTTTGCAAACAGATCCCTTTAGGAAATCTTGGATATTCATAAGACCTCATTAAATACCTTAAAATAATTGTGGAAACATCTTAAGACATTTCCAGATCTGGAAAAACTGAAGGGTCTTCTATAGCCACCAATGCAGAAACATTTTTTATTGCAGACTCAAGACTCCTACCTTGGTACCCCTTTGAGCAAAGGTCCCCCTGAGAGCCAAAAATCCTCCAGCGACTCCACACCCCCGAGCCTTTGTAGATCATTACATTCTTCTCATTATTGTTGCCATAGTTTAGGTGTAGGTCCTGGTCTTTAAGACCAAAAAGAGTCTCGTTCTTGCACTGCCAGTGCTGAAGAACACTGCTCTCATTGCATTCGAAGAGGAGCACCTTCACCCAGTCTTTTATCTCTGCAGCACCCAGACACAATTTGAGGGACAAACTAAGAAGGCGAGACTCGGAGGCCCACCGAAACTGCTGCTGCTTGGCTTGGGAGTCACATTGAGCCAGCGTTACAAATGTGGCGCTCTCTGCTTTTATGCACTTGTTGTGGTCCTGGTTGAAGATGAGGAAGATGCCATTATCTGGAGAAGAACACAACCAAAGTAATTAACAAGTCAAAGTTATTTGAAATTAGAAATGTGTTGGAGACACTTACCTATGTCAGCAGAGATGGAGACAAGTTGCAGGAGACAAAGAACCAATGCAAGTTTTGACCAGGATAGCATCCTCAGGGTGTTGTCTGGAATTAGCTTGAGGAGAGTTTTTCAGTCATGAGCGTATGGGTCTGGTGTGTGCACAACAGAGAGCGATAATGACACAAAGCCATAGTGATTCTCTCCTCTTAACTACACTGATGGATATCCTGTCACATGGCTAGCTGTGGTTGGTCGGTTGGATGTCTACAATTTCCAGGAGCTTTCACTCACGGAGGAGGAGGAAGTACGATTTCACTGCCAAGTCATAAAAAGTCAGCTTACGGTGTTTGGTAGAGGGAGAGAAACTTAAAACCTTCATTAGAAAATTCAAAATAACTTTATCTAAGTGCTTATTTTTGGGTTTTAAAATGTTATCATCTGAGCAGATCAGACAGGTTTACTTCCAGGACTCTCAAAACGTGTCGGGCTCCAGGTTAAGATTAAAATGATTGAAGTCAGTAGGCAGAGAGCAGGAGGAAATCCTGCTTCCTGCTGGGGGAAGTGAGTGAAGACCTGACCACTGTCACATTATAGCTGCACAAGATCTCAGAATATATGTTTTTGGGCCTTCAACACTTTTGCAGCAGCCTGCATCCGTGGTTTCTAGGGTACCGCTTTACTGGTGATGAATTAAGGCACATTTAAAAAATATATTTATGAAGCTTTTGTGCATTTCCTTTTCACAACCATCATTGTTGAGCTTAGACGTGTTTCTACGTCCCTCTGTAAGAAAGGATGTTCGCCCATTCAGGATTTGTGATGCTGCTACTGAACCAAGTTTCAGTGAAAACTACAACATCATTTTAAAAATGAAATATTGCATTTTAGGAATAAAGTGATCTTAAAGTACACATTTGATATTTTGCCTTTGGACTATTTTCAGTGTAAAAACAGAGTTGTTTTTTTTAAATGTGCGGGAAAAAGCTGTTTGTCATTTTTCTACTTCCTAAAAAATGATGCGGCGCAGCGACACCGTGTCCTCGGCAGGTCTTTTAACGGGATGAGAATGTTTTGCAGAAGAATGACAGGAAACTGTTGCTCCTGGGGAGCAGTTTGGAAGAAATGGGATAAATTCCAGTATAAAAGGTTTCGGCAGAGGTCAAAAACATCCACTCCAAACGAAAGTTTTAAAAAGAACAACTGAAAGGTAAAATATTTTAAAAGGTTCTTTATTTTTTACCAAAATAAACATATCAATAAAAATGAACAGTGTTCTATTCGAGTTAACTTAGCAAAAAATAAAAAAGAATATCTCACAAACAACATGGATTTATTATTACATGTTCACTGCACTTTATAATGGTAGGAAAATGTGCAATTAATGTTAAAGTGACATCAGAGGTTTAATCTCAAAGTGCCATTCCTGCTGAGGGTGAGGGGGGGGGGGGGGTGTACATAAACATAATAGAAAGTAACACAAATGTTATTTGACACATAAGTTCAATTAGCTTGGAGCTCCCTGTCGGCCTGTGAAAAATAATTTTATTCCTTTTGTTTAAATCATTTTTGATTTTCTGGGTTTTCAGTTTTTAATTTTATAAATTTAAAAATGAAAATCATCAGAATGTAACATTTTTTCATTTTTAGGGTTTTTTTCTTCAATTTTTTACATAAATAATTGGCGATTTAAGGTTGGCCTCTGCAGTTGAAATATTCTGTCTGGTTTTTTAGTTTTTAAAGCACTTTGGGACTTTTATTTGAGAAAAGGATTACTAAAAATAAACGTACAGTTGAGAATACATCCTCGACTATCCTGACAGTCATCAAATATAAATATTTAGTAACAAAACTTTTGCAGTAACTGATTTCAGGTTCAGACTCATAATGAGCGGATACTACCTCCCTCTGAATCCCTGCATTTCCTGTGTCTCGCCACCTCCTTTTGATGGTCTCAAAAGAACATCCTCTCTGTGTTGAAGACCCTCAGTTTGGTCATGAAGTTGAAATAGACAAAGGCCAGACAGACCAGCAGGTTCTTCATCAGATAGAGGACGGGGGTGACGAAGCCAAAGAAGGCGATGAGACCAACACGAACGAAGAAGAAGGGCAAGTCCTGTAGCGCCACCCCGAGAGCGGAGAGCAGGGGCGTGTGGGGCATGACCACCACGCGAAGGCAAGACACGTAGCTGAAGACGTAGATGGGAAACACCCAACCTGAGTAGTACACCAGAGGATGCCCCGCCACTCTCACCATCTCCACTGTGTCCATCCAGAACATAAAGCTGTCCACAAAAACGTCCGCTCGAGCATCACTGACGCACAAGAACCTCAGCGGGCCTGTGTAGGTGTACGGAGATATACGATACGCCGTAGTGCTCGCTGATTGTGAGCTCAATCCAGAGACGTTAAACGGTCTGCCAGGGACCGTTGGTATCCCAGGGACGGTACCGTTGGGCTCTATTCGAGCTCCATTCTGGTTCCTGTCATTGAGTTGGCTTGTTGCACCTGGCTGCATTGAAGTCGGTACACCTTGTCCTGGTATATTTTGTCCGGGTACAGCTGGCCCCGAAACAACTGGGGAGATGGGAGTTACTGGTGTTATCTGCTCCACGTGTGTGAGGACGTTGGAAGGAATTTCAGCATCTCTTCCTATGGTGTTAGCTGGAGAGAGCAGGAAAAAACAAGCAGGTTAAAGGTCAACTTCACTCACTTTTTCTATGCATTTGCTGTGGTCTCTTAGCCTGGCCAGCCATCCTTTATGTGAATATAGAGTCTAGCTGCGACCCATAGACATTATTCAGTCATGGGGCGAAATCTATGGTTGTCTTTCAAACTGACTCCACATGCCACTGGACAATGAACAACCCCACTGTGCAAAGACCTAGTTAGGACGGCCTACAGACATGGTCTAGACCAACGGACTCAATATAGACATGATCTGCACGTTCATGTGACGTTGACTGTTTGCAGGGACGTGACTCACTGCTACGGATGCCTGTCAATGGGGCAGCCCGCCATACACTGTTGAAGAAGATGCAAATACATCCTTTTTCTAAATAAAATGGTAAATGGCCTGTATTTGTAAAGTGCCTTCTTAGGGTTCTACAACCCCCCAAGGTGCTTCACAACACAATCAGTCGTCCACCCATACACGCACACATTCAAATGCTGGTGGGCATGAGCTACATCGTAGCTACAGCTGCCCTGGGGCGCACTGACGGAGGCGAGGCTGCCGAACGCTGGTGCCGCCAGTCCCTCCAACCAACATCAGCAGGTAAGGCGGGTTAAGTGTCTTGCCCAAGGACATAACGACAGTGACAGACTGAGCGAGACATGAACCTGCGACCTTCCGGTTGCAAGGCGGCCACTTAACCCCTCTGCCACCATCGCCCTATAAAAATAAAGGACTTAAGTACCTCTATCTGCTCTTGACTCAAAATAAAAGCACAAGTCTAAATAGTCCAAAAATGATGCCACGAGCTGTCGCCATCTTTGTTGTTTCGCTCCATCGCATCATCCCGCCTACCAAACCAATACAGCACTTTGATTGGCATAACACAATACTGATTGGGCCAGTGGTGGGCCTGCGAGGCTCCATTGGAGCGTGCACGGCTAGACTGACATGCACAGCAAAATCCTTTTGCTCGGCTACTGTGCGTCTAGATTTCTAGGTTAGTGGTTTCTAGTATGAACAAATACTTTGTGAGCACTCCTGTTTCGGGGAATAGAAGTTTGTTGGGGGGCAGGATTACAAGTTTTATTCATTGATATTCATGATATTCAAACGACTTGCCTCTAATTGGCTAACAGCAACGCAACTCTTCCTCTGCATTTGTTTTTCTCTCTTTTCTTGAGTAAAAAATACAACATTGATGTGTTATCGCCACAAATGACACCAACCAAATTGTCTTCCACCATATTTTAAAGTTAACCAGTTAGCTTCTACTAGCCGAGATGCGTTCTGCTCTCTCCTGGTCGCAAATCCAATACCGTGTTCCGCGGTCGCAAGCCAAGGGGGTGAGTCCATGAATGCTAATTTTCCCTGTGACGTAGAAGAGACCGGCTTTTTCTGACCAGATCGTCATCAGGTAAAATGGGTTAAAGACCATTTTCACGTTCAGCATGCATATGCAACTCAGAGTGACCGGTCGTATTCCATGGCATGACATGGCTTCTCGGTGAACAACAACTATTATAGATAAGCAAACGCAGAGCAGCAGAAATCAGCAAAATCTCATACTTTACATAAAATATTACAAAGCAGACATCTAAAATGTTGAAATAAGGGTATTTTGATACTGAAAAAGTGTTCTGTTAGTAACACTAGTTTAGCATCTTTGTCAGTGAATGGTTGTGTGTTTGTAGACGCCCTCACCCTGTCCCGTCAGTCGACAGTGGCGTATCCTCTCCACAACATCGATGCAGATTAATGAAAAGAAGACCAATGAGACAGGGACCTCTGTGAATGTATCGTGTTTCATTTTGTTGTTTATCTGAACCTGGACAAACATGGAGATAAGAATTAGATGAACAAACGTTTGACCCAACCTACAGCTTGAATGCACTCAAAGCTGTATGTTAAAACATGCAGCTGTGGTATTTGCCTGAGTCAATCACCGGCAGGGGAGAGAACAAAGCAGAAAAGTTGGTCTTCTTAGCAGAATTGATGGCTCCTTTGGAAGATAAGAAAGGGCCAACGGGTCAACTCGGCCTTTACGCGAAAGCTACATGAAACAGCAAAATGAGCTGGGGCTGCAAACAGCAAGGAAGTGAAAATGTGCTTAATGGACAGATGATTTGACACCATGGACAGGAAGAGGAATCAAGCTGCTTATCTGTAGCTTCTTATCCATTATGTTCCTCAGAGAACCAAGAGGATTCTCACAAATCATCACTTTTCATTCGCTGACAGGGGCTTCAAGCTTTTCGAGTACAAACACGACCTCCCATAACGCTTAAAAACCTAAAATCCTATGAAGGTACAGTATGTGTGTATTTTTCAAGGATGAAAACGAAATTTTGATGCATGTCCTGATCTGTTCTTTCATGTTTTTATATGTCTGTATATATTTTAATTATCTAAGCCGTTCATGTTCAAAGGTATACAACATACAAGCAGATTCAGTCTAGACTGGAGAACTAAACTCACTAACACTCTTCACTTTGCAGCTAGACGAGGAACAATGTTTTCTGTGCATTGAAGTTTCAGACGTGTGGGTGAATGAGACGCTAAAGCAGAGGAGTGAAGCTCACACCTAGGACAAGCAGAGGTTCATTACCAGGCCTAGTGGAAATAGAAAGTGCAGAATGTGATGGAGAAGGGTCACAAGGGTCGTAATCTACCTAGCAACACAAACCGTCTGTACTCTACACCTGGTACACTGCATACCTACACTGAACAATGTGTGTTTGTGTGATCGCTCTCTCCTTTGCAACATTTAGACCAAATAGTTCAACATTGATGATTCTTTTATTTCTCACTTGGGTCATTGATGGTAACGATATGAATTGGAGCAGATATATATGACATAATAAGTGATTAAAATGAGAAATAACCTTGTGGATGTTATACCTCAGAGCTGGCGATGAGAAACGCAAAGCAGGGTAATGTGGACAGGATCACGTATACAAGAGCCACGGGCCTCCTCCAAAAGACAGGAAAGACATCAGAACGTAAGAGAGGGCCTCGCTAACTTAGTCAGGTGGTTTCCAAACCAGCCACAGGCCTGTTCAGACTCACACAAGCTGGCAATGAACTTACCACTTCTTCCTCCCAACGATGAACTGCTTCTTCACAAAGACCAAATACTTTAGCGGTACCCAGATAAACAGGGCGGTGGAGGTGACGTAGGCAATGGATGAGGCCACGATTAGCCAGTAGGCCGTGCTACCGTCCCCGGGGGGCTGCGCAGACGCTTTCACCTTGGCTACAATGACGGCAAACCTCTGCATTACGATGAAGAGTGGCACACACAGGCCTGCAAACTGTAGCACCTCGCAGACGGCGAACTTCAGCGTGCTCCCTGAGCCCATCCTGTGGCAGGTCACAGAAAGAGAAAGAAGGGAGGGAGACGGGGGGCTGTTGTCGCACTGAGGCGACCCCTGTCCCTCTGAGGGCTGGTCCGGCCTCGGGCTGCTGCATTGTCTGCCTCCACCAGCATTTTCCACACACCACAGCCCTGGGCTCTCTCTGCTCACCCAACTGCTTACACTGCACTAGGCTTTGTATACCTTGATGTGACGATGTTGTGACTTGCCTCTTTGTCTCGTTGGATACACAACAGAAACTAAGCGTCTAAGTTTCTCCCCACCTTGAAGGAATATGCCCGCAAAGCAGCAACTTAACCAGAATCATTTTGATTTAAGACATTTTTCCAGTCAGGGATTCTCTAGGAAAAATTTCACCGCATTAACATTCAACTTTTGTTCTTTATATCTTTATAATCTAACTAGTGTAGGAGTTTCCACCTCCTACACTAAAATAGTGTTTGCTTTAACTTAAAATGCTGAGGGGAAAAAAACTGTCTTCACTTTTCTCTGCTGCCATCTAGTGGACATTTATCATTATAACACATGAGAAGTTGGAGACTGATGTTGGAAACTCTGAAATCCCAGTTTTCTGTATTGATTCACAATATTCTTGTTTCTTAATTATAAATTATTAGGAATTTATGTGCCTTGATATTAAATAACTCTATTTGCATGGCTAAGAGTCTTCCATAGTGTTCCTACATTCTTCAATCCAATGTTGTTGCTGCCTGTTGTTTTGTGTGCAGAACAACTCCTCAAAGCAGGGGAACATCGAGAACTGCAGACATCAGAGACCGGAGCACTTGACTGAGTGACTGGTTAAGGATTAGGTGGTCCTCACTATATCAGGTTGTGTCTTTAGTTTACACACAAGTCTGCATGGTGTCATTAGGAGGGCTAATTTTAGATTCTGCAGCATTGCACTTTCTCAGGGAGCGCCTCATGAGAGCAGAGCTCAGTCTGATATTTGTAGACCGGTTACCCTCTACCCTCCTTTGTTTCACAGCTTCATTAGTCAAACGTATGGCATTCTATATTAATGACCTGAATTGTGTCCTGTTGCACTTGTGTCATTGGCATTGTGAGGTTCCAGATATACCAGAGATGTACACTCTTACCTCTGTCTGGTTAAGAAAATCACAAACTGTTTGATTCTACTTGGTCATTAATGCCAGCTGTGAGATTCTTCTCCCGTGAGATGAAATCTGCACAAGTTTGATCTTAGCTAAATTGTTTTTAGACTATGCAATTGCAAAACCACTTTGATACTCAAGCGAGAGGCTGTTTAGCTAATCATTTAGCAGAAAAATAGAAGTTCACTGCAGCCCAATATGTTTGCATTACCCCAGACTTATGTTTTTGAGTTAATCAGAATGTTTCTTAGAAGAAATAGAGTCATTGTTGTGCTTAAGCTGCAGCAGCCACCTTGGATCAGATTGAACCTAAAAATCAATCAGTTGTAGACAGTAGCGCCCCCAAGGGGTGCCCAGGGGGGGCCATGGCCACCCCAAGAAAATTGCTGGTCAGCCCACTGGCCCTCCAGCAAAGGACCCCCCCCCCCCCCCCCCTTTTTTTTTTTTTTAATAAATCATAGTCAGGTTCTTGCAAACCATACATTAATTCTTTTTGATCAAAACATGAGTGTAAAATCCTATAAAAGTGTATCATAGAGTAAACAAATAAATCATAATAAATTATTTTGATCGCTGCTGCTCATCCTTTTCAAAACAAAAGTATAAATCTTCATAGTTTTTGTGGAAACAGCAACATGAAAACATAAAAAAATAAATGTTGAAATAATAATTCAAATATGTGTTTGAAGTGTCTTATTATGAAATGTTTGTGTTTCTCAAATCTGAGGTAAATGTATTGGATGCATTTTTTTAAAAAATGAAAATGAATGAAAGAGCAATGGAATGCACAGCTGCAGGCTAAACTCTCCCAGAGTTACCACACTGACCAGTTTAGTGCGCCACCTCAAAATTCTCACTGGCCCCATCTGCTGCTTGCTAAAGGTAACTGCAGTCGATCAGCGGAATCCCAGATTTTAAAGACACACTTAAGTTTTTATGAATAAAATTGTGTTATGATAATTTTATTGCGCTTTTATTTTTACATGCTGAACAATACATTAAAAACAGTGAATATGTACATTTCTTCAGATATGATGTGTAAAGGGGGTTCTTTAATGTCTTCATTTGTACAAAAACAATCAAATTCCCTGGATTTAATCGGTCAATTGTTTTCCAGTTTGTTGGTCTTTTACCTGAATAGTAAAAGCCATTGAGTTTATTTGATCATCAGCATTTTTTATTTGCCCTCACATGAACACAAATCCATCTATCCGCATCAATGCTGGCAGAATTCAACCATTCTTGAATTACAATTAAGAGCCACACAAAATTACTCAGAGAGCTACTTTTGAAACTAAACATATGAATTGCATTTATTCGATACATAGAATTTAGATCACAAAAGATCTCGTGCTCTTATTTTGACATGCCACAGCATTCCTGGTGTGTTTTGGTCTGGAGATGAACAATAAATGCAAATGTTTCAAACTCACTGACTGAGTAAATCTTGATTCAATATTGGCAAAAAAATCAGATTATAATTTTTTCCTTAAAGTGTTTCTGAAAGTTGAGCCCAGACCAGTGGGGCCTGCCTTTGAAAAACCAGAGAAATCCTCGTTTTATCATCCATGTTTTTTTATAGTATCCGTTTCAGGAAAAAATTCACACCGGTGAACCATTTTAACCAAACTCAATCATAATCCACCAGCAGGCCACGCACTTGCCTGCTGGAGTGAGAGGGGATCTCCATGGGCGGATCGATGGATGGGTGACCCCACTGCTCCCCTCCCTTCCAGCCCCAGCTGTCAGCTCCCTTCCTGACTTCCCCTCCCTGCCCCCGGTGCCATGGCGTCCAGCGAGGAGGACGGCACGGTTGAGGAGAAGGAAAACAACAACAAGAAACGCACAAAAAGCGCCCTCGTAACCGCATGGCTCACCTTCTACAACATCGCCATGACAGCCGGGTACGTGCTGCCTATAAATAAAAGCAAGGAGGTTTTGCTGCTCCCTTATAAACCTGTAAGCGTGTGTTGCTGTTTATAGGACTGTGTGTCTGCGTCCAGCCGGGAAAAGTGCCTGTTCAGCTCTGAGGGGTTTAGCAGCTGATCAGCGGGAGAGTCGGTGGAAAGCTGAAAGTAAAAGCCGGATTGAATTGAAAGCCAGAGTTGGGTTGGGTGAGAGTTAGAAAAATGAATGAACGGCGGTGGGTTTGAAGTGACGGGCTGGCGCTGCTGCCGTGTCCAAATAGGGCTGACTGCGTGCTGTCAGCGTCAAAAGGCCCAGTGTGCGTCCAACAGTTGCAGTGATAAGTATAGCCGGATTGCGCTTCTGACACTGGAGCTCAGGTCTGGGACTGCGAAGTGCTCAAAGAGCAGATTTTTAATAACAACATCTTTGTGAAGCGGAAATAGGCAGGTGGTGTTTCTATGAGGGAAAAACAGACGTCAGATTCAGATCAGTGATGTGGCACAGAAACTGTCAGATGTATTTAAACTTGATCTGTGAGCAACACTTATAGTGACAGCTTGTATTATTTTAATATTATCAGAAGATCTTTAAATGATCAATTTGTTCTCATTTTAATGTGTGAGAAGTAAGAAGAAGATCATAAAAGTACGTAGTTTAAAAATTCTAACGTAATTTCAAAAATATTTAAATCTGACTTTCTCACCCTGCAGGCCATCTTTCATAACTTATATTTCCACCGAGTGCCTCCCCGTGCCTCTACAGCAAGATGAATCATTTATATTAGCCTAAAGCTTTTGACCAATAGAGTTGTGTATCCACAAGAGGGAGCTGTCAATCAACAAGATGCGCCCGGTTCCCAGCATGCACTGCAGGGTGACATAGTCAGCTTAGCCCACTGACCTAGCTTGAATGCTAACTCAACCTGTATTGAATTACAGGTAATGCCAGTTTGTAAACTTCAAGCTAACTGTGGAATAGGAGAGAGGGGAACGAGAAAGGAAGTAACTAGCGGTCAACCTTACATCAGACTAGTTTTAGACTGTTGTAGCATTAGCAGAGGTTTGCTAGCATCTCGAGTGCCAGATTGCTGCCAGTTTTAGATATTTTCTGCTTGCAGATTTGATTAAAATGAATGTTTAGCAGCTCCTGTAGAACCTAATGAAGGCTGAGGAGATAATTCAGCGGTTAGAATAAGGTGTGTCTGAGCAGGAACATATCAATAAAATGCAGCCACAGCGGCCCTTCATTAGCACCATGGTGCTATTTATGCGTAGTATGAGGCATGGCTTTCAGATCCTTCCAGAAGGGGAGGGGGAGTCGTTCAATTTTCCTCCTCTCCTTGATGACATCAATGGACCACAGTTTTAAGTGTGTTTAAAAACATTTGGTTTGAAATTTTTTTTTCTAAGCATGTCCCCTTAGGGGCTCCGTACAAACCTGAGAGGGAAATCCACATTAAAGCAGCCAGTAGTGCACGCTACTGTGGAACGGCATGGATGAAAAAATAAGCAAATTAAATGTTGCACAATTTAAAAAATATATATATAAAGAATACATAATTTATTAATATAAAAATGAATGAGATGACTTATTTTCTTTGTTTATAAAAAGTTCAGATATGTTAGGTGATCATATTTGTATCTAAAGGCACATAAATCTATGTGTAGGTTTACATATGCATGTATATCTATGCTTATAGAGATCTGTGTCAATAATTGTGTGTAGGTATTTGTGTGAATATATTTATGTGTATTTTTCTGTGTATATGTGTAAATAAACTTACAATTTTTGATAGGAAATTGAATATAAATTTAGGGGCAGGACTATATTAGCCACTGCTTCTCACTACTCCCTTTTCAAACATTTATTTTGTTACAATTTTATTGAATGTTTCTTAGTCATATTGTTTTGTTGTTGTCGTTTTCTGTATTTCTTTTGTTGACGCTTTAGTTATTTGAAATGAAGCAAAGCAAAGAAAGAAAGAAAGAAAGAGAAGAAAGATCAAGAGAAATGTTAAACCTGCTGCTGCTTTTCATTAAGGTTTCTATGGTAACCCTAATTGATTTTTTAAGAGCAAAACAATGAGAAAGACAGGAATGTGGACTAAAACAAAAACATCAATCAAACAGTTGCTGTAAAGAAGTATATGTTTTATTTCTTTAACTGATTGGCAGAAGACTCTAGTGGTCTCATGTGAATTTATATGTTTCTGTATGTTTTATGTTTTTTTAAGAGAGTAATTTTAGCTGGTCTATGGAAACTTGGTGGATCACTCTGCACTCCCATGAGATTTCAGTCATTTTATATGGAACATGCAAAAATGTCCAAAACTCATAAGCTATAAAAGCCATCAGAGGTATCAAAAATGATCTTTTAGACATGTAAAGTTCATCTTTTGTGATCTGTTTAATGATGCTACTAATGAAAAGTTTTTCTGAGCCACAGAAATCCAAATAGGGCTGAGTTTTTTCACTGGCTCTGTCATAATCACAGCTTTCCCCGTGGGAATGTGAAATTTCTCACAGGTTTGTGTGACAAATTGCACATTTAAGCTGTTATGTGTTGTCTGAGGTTTGATTTTTTTCAAAGCTGCAGGGTGTGAAATCACAAACAGGATACAGGGCTGCTTCAGTGCTAATGCATTAGCCCCTGTATACTTGGAGTTTTGAATATCTTTATTGACAAGGATGATCCTGCTTTAAGGCTGCAGACATCTGCAAAAGGTAGCAAGCACGTATGCGTTCCTTTTTTGTTGTTTTTTTCTAACTTTGTAGGCATACAGCAGTAAAATGTTTAAAAAGTGAATGAAATTGTGTAATATTAACTTTTTACCTGTCTTTTCCAGTATTGCAAATTTGATCACATGCAAACAGCAATCAAATTTTCAAGTAAAGGCAATTGCACAAAAACTGCAAACACAATATCAGTATGGAAGAAAAACAGTCTCACCAGAATGGGACTTTTTTTTTTTACATTTATGACATTGAATTTCTATTCTGTGAAACTATGTATTTGAATATTTTTAACTAAAAATGCACCAGCAAAAATGTCATCCCTAAAAATTCAACAGCAAAAATTCAACAACTCGATCGAGTGACGATTGCTTTGGCCTGGGTCACCAGGAGGTCACCTCATTTGTTGATGAATTTTTGCTGATGAATTTTGTACGTTGAAATTCTGTTTCAGTTGAATTTTTACGGATTTCCCTGGTGTATTGTAAGTTAGAAAAATTCAAGTACATAATTTCACAGAATAAAAATTCAATGTCATTAATTCAAAGTCTAGAAAACATCATTATCTGGTGAGACTTTTTGTTCCATAGATTTCAGTCATTGCATTTTGTTTTATTCTTGTATTTTATAAGGAAAGTCACAGCAGTGTAAGAAGATATGATTGATAGAATGTGTTTAAAGCAGAAAAAAGGTTATTTTGTCATCAAAAATCTCATTCATACATTATTTGTTGTTATATTATCGTGTAAAAACTATAGGTTCAGTTGGATACATGAATATTTTTTTCCTTAAACATTATCTAGAATAGGAGCCATGGAAAGAGATCAGATTAAACAAGGATTACCAACCCTTTACTGTGGTTTATTATTGCTGTTTTCTTTCATGTCATTTTGCCTTATGGTGGTGAAGTGTTCACTGTTAAATCACAGAGCTTTATTGTTCCTGTGTAATTAAACATGCACCGATTCTTGTTTGGGGGCCGATACCAATTTCTGACTATTATACAGCTCTGATGTGATGATTCCAATTTTGTCTGACTCTTATTTATTATAACTTTAATGAGTCTTTTTGTCTGAATAACGTGACAATTATGATAGCGAATGATTTGTTATGCTAGCGTGATGTAGTGTTTAGTGGTGGTGAGTTCATAGACCGGTAAAAGTGTTGAATTTTTGATTGCTGCTTGCCAAAGATGTTTTAACGTACTGAAAAAAAATGATCTAATTTCTAATTTTCAACTGATCACTCCCTATATTGAGCAACTCTAACTTCTTTTGGGTCTTTTCATTACGAAAAGCTAATTATGCTGGTATTTGACTAGTTCCTCCACTTCGGACAATTTTGAGGACACCCTTGATCATCGTAATGGCTCTAAAGACTATTTTTTCACATAATCCTGCCGCGTGTGGTGCGTTTAGTGTGCTCAGAAGGACTTCAGGACCACTTTGTTTATGAATCATAAAACATAAACAGCAGATTTGAGGGTGCTTGTTTCCTCTGAAGTCACGTTTGATCTCGAAAGGTTTTCCGTGATTTCCCATCTAATCTTTTGTGTTTTGAAAACTGTCCAACAATTTTGAAATCCAGCCGCGTAAACCGGGCCTTACAGGTGCAATAAGAAGCATAAAATAGGTACTCTGTCTGAGGCTGTGTTGGTTATACATGCATCTTTAATTTATACAAGGAATTCACGTGTTTTAGGTTTGTTGATGTGGTTTTCCTTCCTGCAGGTGGCTGGTTTTGGCCATAACAATGATGCGCTTCTATATCCAAAAAGGCACACACAAGGGTCTCTACAGAAGTATAGCGAGGACGCTCAGGTTTTTCCAGACTTTTGCATTAGTTGAGGTAAGACCGTAGCAGCAGTCTTCTTTATTCCTGGACAGACGGTTAACGTTATTTGGTACTTATTGTGTATTCATCCTCCAGGTGGGACATTGTGCCATTGGTAAGTGATGATTTTGTTCATTGCTTTCACTTTTCATCCCATTTTCTGGTGTTTATGTTCTTTTTTTTTACCTTTTGTAGGAATTGTGAAGACGTCTGTGATTGTAAATGGGGTTCAAGTGTGTTCGCGGATTTTCATGGTTTGGTTCATCACCAACAGCATCAGACAGGTGAATATTTATCAACTATTTCTGACCTGTTGGTAGCAGCATTTGAAAGTCATTTTTATACCACTTGTTGGTTTTATGGATTTCTACGTGTGTAATTTGCCAAAAGATCCAAAATGAAGAAAGTGTAATCCTGTTCCTGGTGGTGTGGACGGTGATGGAGATTAGCCGATATTCCTACTACACGTTCAGCCTGCTCCACCACCTGCCGTTCTTCATCAAATGGGCCAGGTGGAGACAGCGTTTGTGTTATTGTGTTGCAGCATGGATCTATTGACTCTTACCTCTGGCATGATCAGGTTGCTGTGAATCCCTACGGTTTTTGAAACAAGAACTGGTGCAGCATGCTTGCGTCGTGTATCAGCTCACATTAAAGAAAAGAAGTATGTTTCCTTTTCTGGCACTGTTGGTGGATGGAATAACAGTTAATTTAAGATTCTGAGTTTCTTGTTTTAAATTAATAATAAAAAAACACTTTCTGATCTAATTAAAGCTGGATTATGTAGTTTAAATTTTAAAGTAACTTTAACAATGCTTAAATTTGACTATCTGACCCTGTTCTATGATATAAAGTTGGTAATCGCTTATAATTTACGTTTCCTCTAAGTCCCTCCCCTAGCCTTGTTTGGCAAAGTTTCTCTTGAACAGGTAAATACTAACTCATTTATTATGTTTTAGAGATATGTAACTAAAATTTTATGAAATTTTTTTAACAAAACAGTTTTTATAGATATAGATTCATATAGAGTTTTATAAAAGAAATAATTTTGCATAAAGCTGTTGTATGCTGCTTTACCGTATAGGCCAGGGGCCACCAATCTGGTGCCCTTTGGCCCCATGGTGCCCCCAGGAACCTTATAAGGTGCCCACAGGCCTTTTCTTCAAATAGCACAAGTCTAAAATAAAATTTAAAAATCTGATGTTATATTTTTTAATCACAAATGAATTCATATAGATTTAAAATCTAAAAATTTTCTTAAAAAAACATTAAAATATGTTTATTATAGAAGTTTAGTTTACTTTGATCTATTCTAGTTCAAAGGTCACTATTGTATCAACCTGGTAGCTCTTTGTGTGGCTCAATACCCATAAAGTCAGTTTCACAAAGGTTGGTGACCCCTGCCATAGGCTAATATGGTGCTAGCTTGAATGCTAACCAACCCGCATTGAATTAATGTCAGCTAACCGAGGAAGAGGAAGGAAGGAAAAGAAGAGAATTATCTTTTGTGTTGGAGCTAAGTGGTTGTGTAGCGTTTAACATTACGCTACATCAGACTATTCTAGCTCTCTCTCTGCTATCCCTATGGGCGCGGTATGATGCTTGGCTTTCAGCTCCTTCCTGCAGGGAAGCAGTCTGCAGTCGTACCCTTCTTGACGTGACAGCGGGACGACTCATGTAAGGAAGGTCTGCTCACCTGTTCACCGCTCATCATGCTCTTCTTAGATCATCCTCCAGTGATCCTACTGGAACCAGTTAGAGTTCCTCATCATTTCTTTAGTCCCACTGTAACACTGACTGTATCAGTCTCAGACACCATGGGCGCTCAGGTGTTAGTAGAACTAACTGTGCACCTTCACCACCCAGCTTCAGCTCTTCCGTTTTTGGGTCCGACCGTTAGTAAATTTAAGCCCTCCGTCAGATTTGTGCCTGTTTTAGCGTCATTTTTATTTACTAGATTACGAGTAATAGAAATGCTGATAAAACACCCAATTATACAAACAACTAAAACTCGAAAAAATATGAATTCTGAGCAAATTTCCTTTTATTTCAGTAATTAGCCTGAGAGACCATTTAAAGGCTCAGGAAACCTTTGCAAGTGTTTTCTATTTACAGCTATAAATTTTAGTTGATTGGGGTCTTGTTTCATATCACACACTAACATTTTAGTTTAGAGCAGTGTCATGTTTCCTGTTTATAGTTCCTCCTGTTAGCTGTCCGTTTATTTCAATGATTCATTTTTATAATAAACAATTCAACACACATTTATTATATTCAAGTCTATTTAGTCATTTATATTTTAGTGTTGTAGTAATTCATAATAAATGAAGTAAGTTCTAAGAGGAGATCCCATTTTTCTTGTATATTTTTATGAAAAAAGTAACAAAATTGTTACTTTTCCTGGTAAATAGTTACTTTTATAGTCACTAACTCAGTTACTTTTTGGACAAAGTAATTAGTAACTATAAATAGTTACTTTTTAAAGTAACTTTCCCAACACCGCCAAACCGTGCATGCAGCTAGGGGCACGTGGTGACAATCCTCTCTCTTCCTGTCCCTCCCTGAAGAGCCCTACTTTGGTTAGGGTTAGGGTTTGGATCAAAGATGAAAACCATGACCCAATTAGAAATTAACACAGATGCTTGATAAAATAAAGTCACTGAAGAATTCCGTAATTAATGTGCCGAGCGATTTTCCCAAAATAATTCCAAAGAACGTTTTTATCAAATTCATTCATTTTTTTGCCTCTCTTTTCATTTTTCATCCCACACTTGATGCATAAACAATTAAAATAGTTTAAAAGCTAAAATGGGGAATAGTGAAGAAATAAATACGTCTTATAAATTAAACAAACTAATTACAAATAGTCTATTGAATGTGTGCCTTGTTTTATGTCTCTGACATGTTTGACCCAAATCACCAGAATGGGTTCCTGGTGGAACGAGGGGAGAGTAGAGATGATCACTATCACATGACCAAACAAATACCACATGACCAACCTTCCCCCAAACTAGACATAAACATAGATTTACTCATCGGCCGATACCGATGTTAAAGTCGGTATATCGTGCATCCCTCGTTATTCGTTTCATCAATAATGCTTTCCTTGTTTTACATTTATTGGTCAGAAGGGCTTTCTCCCATACATGAGCTTTATTTCTTCATTTAATTCTTCTGGTTCTGTATCCAGATTGTGCTGCCAGGCTTTACCGTGAGAGAACAGCTGTAAGGTTTGTGCTAAATCATGCCTTCTTTCTGCTGTTTGTGAGTTCTCGTGACGTCCGCTCTCAGAGGAGCTCACCTGAAACCGGAGACGTTTGGAGCTGCTGCACACACCGATGGCAGCCCAACACATGTTCTTCATCTTACAGCACACAGAGAGAGAGAGTCTTCAACATCCTGCACAGAAGTGGACGTCATTTAATTACATCACGTCAGCTTCAGAGAGATCGGTCCAGCTCTGTTCCCACTTTTGTTTCGTCTCTGATCCTGATTCTCGGTGGCCGTGCGACTCTCTCCTCCCCGCCCCCCACCCTTCACATCTTTCTTTAAGCATGGAAGAGACGCCAGGCCCCCTCGGAGAAGGGCTCATGTTCAGCTGCTCCTGTTTTAAAGACCATCTGTTTTGGTCATGGAATGCTCGCTCAACGTTTCTCTCACATCCGCCGAGACGCTCCCTCGGGCCTCAGCTAAACGCAGGATCCCTGCGGTGCTGGATCACGGAATGTTGTGTTCCATGTTTGTACTCGACAGCGCTGTTGTTGGAAAAGTTGGCACTTGGTCTTACAAATGAATGGAAGATGGCAGGAACTTTAATGCTTTTTGGTGCATCCTCATCCATCCCATAGAATACCCGCTCTCTGTTAAACAAAAGGTGTAACAAATTTATGGACAATCTTTGCATTTATTTAAGTTAGTTGTAATTGCAAATTCAAGTTCAAATTACACCAAGATGATCCACCTGTCAAATCAGTTCCCAAGATTTTGGTTCCCACACATCATCAGCTTTTAAAATCAGGCAACAAAGATGCTTAAAACAAAAACGTTATTTTTCTTTGCTGAACTGATCTGATGATCAGTCTAACGTCCACATTAGCTTCAGGTTTTTCAGATATTGATTGCTGTTTTTTTTTTTACCACTTATTCGTTGAGTTTTTATCCCTCATTAATCATTTATTTCTATAAATCTAATAGTCATAGGGAAAACAGCAGTTTGCTGCAGAATCTGAGGTCTCTAAGGTCTGGGTGGCGCCCAGTTCAGAAGGAGGTTTGTTAGAAATTCAAACTCAAATGACAAAGAAACATGTTTCATAAGTCAGAGCTTACTACAAAAAGTTAATTAGACTAAAAATGTAACCAAATTTCAAAATTGCACTTTGAAGTGTTTTAATGTAAAATAAGATGAACTAAAACATCCATCCATCCATTGTCTTCCACTTATCTGGGGTCAGGTCACCGGGGCAGCAGCCTAAGCAGAGAGGCCCAGACTTCCCTCTCTCCAGCCACTTGGACCAGCTTCTCTGGGGGAATCTCAAGGCATTCCCTGGCCAGCCGAGAAACATAGTCCCTCGAGCGTGTCCTGGGACTTCCTTTAGGTCTCCTCCCGATTGGATGTGCCCAGAAAACCTCACCAGGGGGGCGTCCTGAAAGCATCCTAACCAGATGCACATCAACTGGCTCCTCTCGATGTGGAGGAGCAGCGGCTCTACTCTGAGCTCCTCCCGGATGACTGAGCTTCTCACCCTATCTTTAAGGGAGAGCCCAGACACCCTGTGGGTAAAACTAATTTTGGCCACTTGTATCTGCGATCTCGTTCTTTCAGTCACTACTCAAAGCTCGTGACCATAGGTGAGGGTAGGAACGTAGATCGACCAGTAAATCGAGAGCTTTGCCTTCCAGCTCAGCTCTCTCTTCACCAAGACAGACCGGTACAACGCCCGCATCACTGCAGACGCAGCACCAATTTGTCTATCGATCTCACGCTCCATCTTTCCCTCACTCGTGAACAAGATCCTGAGATAACCAAACTCCTCCTCTTGAGGCAGGACCTCGTCCCTGACCTGGAGAAGGCATTCTACCCTTTTCCAACTCAAGACCATGGTCTCGGATTTAGAGGAGCTGATTCTCATCCCAGCTGCTTCACACTCGGCTGCAAATCGCTCCAATGAAAGCTGGAGATCATGGTCTGATGAAGCCAACAGGACCACATCATCTGCAAAAAGCAGAGACCTGATCCTTAAGCCACCAAACCAGATCCCCTCACCACCTTGACTGCACCTAGAAATCCTGTCCATAAAAGTTATGAACATAATCGGTTGCAAAGGGCAGCCTTGGCGGAGTCCAACTCTCACCTGGAACCAGCCTGCATTGTGGACCAAGCTCTGATACTGGTCATACAGGAACCTAACAGCCCGTATCAAGGGGCCTGGTACCCCATACTCTCAAAGTAGAGCCCCCTGAGGGACGTGGTCAAATGCCTTCTCCAAATTCACAAAACACATGTCGATTGGTTGAGTGACCTCCTACGCACCCTCCAGGACCCCCCTAAGGGTATAGAGCTGGTCCAGTGTTCCATGGCCAGGATAAAAATCCTTTATAAAGATAGTAAACTTATGAAAAATAATTTTTGCACAAGTTGGAGTGCTCATAACAATCATGCATATGAGTGTTTGTTAACATCTTTGCTATCTCTTTGCTTTCGTTAGTCTCCTGCAGGTTAAATTTTAAAGGGAATGCTCTGTCCACTTTTTGCTGCAGATACAACTTCTTCATTGTTTTGTACCCGCTGGGAGTCGCCGGAGAGCTGCTCACCATTTATGCTGCCCTACCGTTCGTTCGCAGATCAGGAATGTACTCCATGAGACTCCCCAACAAATATAACGTGTCGTTTGACTATTACTACTGCCTCATCATTGTCATGCTGTCCTATATCCCACGTAAGTATTTGGTTCCTTTTCTGTGCACAAAGTGGGTTGGGAGTCTTTTAAAGACCAAGTTCACTAGTTTTTTTAACACATTTGCTGTGGTCTCTAGAATAAATGAATGCCTGGTGAACCGATTTATGTGGGAAAAAAGCTCTCGCAGTCCTGCTTCAGGATGTTTACATTAGCCAGAGGAAACGGGAGCAGAAAACAGCAGGTTTTGGAATCTTATTTCCTGAAATTTGGACATCTCACGTCTGATTGGCTAACAGCAACACGACCCTACCACTGACCCCCATTTGTTTTTGGTCTTTACAAGAGACATGACTAACAAAGTTCTAAATCCCTCTTACATAAAGCAACAGATTCAGTACCTTCCAGAATGAGCCATTTAAGGGCTCTGTCGCCTTAAGAAAAAAAGCTGAAGCTGGCCACGCCCACCCATCCCACCACTCAGGCTGTTTTGGGGGGATAATGCTAATTTCCCCATTTGTGACATCACAAACGGGGACATTTTGAAACTGCTCGTTTTAAGCATGTAATTCCTAAAACCAAACACTGACCCAAAAAATAGGTGGACAGGATTTTTCATGTGTGAAGTGCTTATAGAGGCAGTGGAGACCCACGTGGCAGCACAAAAGATGCAAAAGGTGACTTATGCATAATAAGTCCCCTATAACCCTCCCAAGTTCCTAATGGGGTCAAATGGACCCCAGGTGTTTGTTTTTCTTCATTATTTCTCCAGTTTCTTCACTAATCCCACTACAACAAGCCCTCTTGTAAGCAAGTTCAGAGTCTTGGCTCAAATTCAGTGTTTGTTATTTTTTTTGAGGCTATTCCCGGTGGGATCCAATACCCAACCTCCCCAAAGCTCAGACTGTCACCAGTAATTCTGTCTGTCTCTCTCTCTGTGTGTGGTGGTGGTAGTACGCCAACATATTTGTGTGCTGTCCACTAACCCTTCCACGTTTCTAATGAAGTCCAATGGACCCCATGGGTTTTTATTTTTGAGGATTGAGCACCACCTCACCCTGCTCAACCATCCCCTGTCCTGGAGGGGTCCCTCGAAAAGACAGCGGGAGGGTTATAACATTATTTACTTTAAAATAAAATAAAAAAAACAGGCTTTTTAAGTGTCAGACATTTTTTATCTGGGTCTAATGAGCATGGGTAAAACAAACAATCTGAAGTTTATTTGCAAAAGAAAATAAAAGGAAAAACATTTGGTTTTTTATAATTTATATCAAATGTGAACACAAGCTACTCAGTTTAGTTTGGAGCCAGCAGGGAATTAGATTTACAGCATTCACCATCAACACCTACAGCACAACATCCAGACCAGAGGACTCATTAGCTACATAACAGCACCACCCTCAGGCAGGATGGTGCAGTCACACTCACACTCTTGTTTTTTTTTCTCACTCCAATCCTGGTCTATCAATTTATTTCTGAGCCTGCTTGTCTGCGCGGGGTCGCGGGGGGGGGCTGGTGCCTGCGTCCGGTGGTCTTGGGGCAGGCAGGCGGGGTACACCCTGGACAGGTTGCCGGTCCATCGCAGGGCATCAACACAAAGACACACAGGACAAACAACTATGCATGCACACACTCACAGCTAGAGAAAATTTAGTGACCAATCAACATGACAGTCATATTATTGGACTGTGGGAGGAAGCTGCAGTCACCAGTCTGTGTTTTGCCGGAGTGAACCAATGTGTGCACAAGAGCATGCTAGATCTATGTCCCAGGCCAGGATTTGAACCTGGGACCTTCTTGCTGCAGGGCAACGGCGCTAACCACTGCACCACTGTGCAGCCCCCAATCCTGGTCCGAAATATTAAAAACATTTGTGATATTAAAATATATTTACATCTTCATTTTAGTAACTGATGTCTTTTCATCTGTGGATCCTTTGTGTATTTCAGTGTTTCCTCAGCTCTACTTGCACATGCTGCGACAGAGGAGGAGGGTGCTTCACGGGGAGGTCATAGTGGAGAAGGACGACTAGACGAGCGCCACCTGATGAATTAGTTTGAGACTGCCTGCCTCCACCTCCCCCTCACCTCCGCTCCACCTCCCCAGCTCACCTCTCTTTTTTTGGCCGTCAACATTCTTAATTCCACGGGACCCGAAAAACAGCTGACCCGTCTGACGGAAGCAAACGATCAGACAACAACAACCGAGTCCCGATGACTGATTCTGGAAGCAGGAGTAATCCCTGCCTGAGTGGTTATTTGGCAAGACGTTTACAGTCCAAAAAGAAGTTCTGGAGCTTGAGACAGAAGTTTGATGCCGCGTCTCATTCCTCTTCTCACCCATCAGCCTTACAGCATCTTGTTGCACTGGAGAGAAACTGAGCCACACCACTGCACCGGAAAAGGAAGCTTGATGCTGTGTGCTCTCAGTCACCCCCCTATCCCATTAAATTACCAGATCTATTCTTTAAAACATTTCCCGCCCAAGACATTTCAGACACATAGCTGCACGAAACAAGGTTCAAACAACAAGACACAATCAGAGTTTTACCATACCTCAACAATAAACCTATATTTGGACAATGTGCTGCTGCTTTTGTGTATATTTGTGTTGTGTAAAATGTGAAATGAGCGGTTAAAACGAAGCATTTCTCTCTTAATCTGTCTCACTTCGAGCAAGCACGGCTCAAACTTAATTCTTTGTCTGCTTGGCTCTGCTCCTGCATTCTTTCATGTTTTGATGTTTACTGTGTCGAGTTCATTTATCCGAGTCTTTGAAGAAGTTCAAGCCAGCAGGGCTTCTGTATCTGTTAGCACTCGCAGTCATCGGTCTGTGTTTTGTTTTGTTTTTTAAAAGAATCGTAGAAAGGTAGTTAGACTCCCTCCTACCAACGGTGCTATCGTGAGATCTCCTCAATCTTCTGCGCAGCTGACGGAGCGACTGTGATTGGCCTGAAGCAGGAAAAAAACGTAGGATGTGAACGGACTGAGTGAATGAATTGCATAAAGAGAATCAACAGTTCTGCTTGTGATCTGGGAGAAAAACAAATGTTAAATTTCACTTTCTGGAGAGAGGAAAAAGAAAAAGCGATAAAAATGTGAAAAAACCTTTTTGTGCAACATGAATAAAGTCAGTTCTTCAACAGTGAATGGAGTTTTGTGATGAACTTCGCACTGGATGTTTTACTATAAAAGCTAATATTCAAAAAACAAAAGATTTTCTAGATTTATTTGGTTATTTTTATTTATTTCAACCTGAGTGCAGAAAACAGCACGATTTCTATTCTTAGAACAGCTTTGTTTCCACAAATTAAAACAATGTAAGAATTAAGATGTCGACAAATATTCAGATTTTCTTTTGTAAATGTATTCATACTTATGCATAATGAGATCAGTACGTAGACATTCATGAGGTTAGATAAGTTTCCTTAAAAACGGCATATCCACGTCGTGTTTTAGCGCGTCATTTTGCACCTTTTATTTTCTTTTTAAGACAAGAACGTACAAAATTACAGTCCTTTTGGCTTCATAGCATTTATATTTCCCTACAAAAGTCACCTAACTAAAAAGACATTCAGATATTTGGTTGTACGAAGAGTACAGACGTATAAAATGTGTTTCGTAACCATAAAATAGATATAAAAATTTGACAAATAAACAGTTTCTCCTCCTTTTTTATGCCCTGTTGTATTGCACTTGGCTGGTAAGGATGGACTGGCTTGGCTCCGGAGGAGACGGCATCAGGGAGACGTTTGCTGCTGCAGCCCTGGGTTTGGCCCTTCGCGCTCGCTGTCCGGACTGTCCACATGCCGCCTCACCCGGCGCCACTCGGACGAAGAAATAGCTGCTCGCTGTTTGCTTTCATTCAACGTGTCGCTATGTTCTTGCTATGAAAGACAGGAAAAAGTTTGATACAATGAGTGGTGAAAACAGACAAAAAAGAATGACATTTTTACAAAGAGACGTACAGGTGTCCATTTCCTTCTCACAGATGTAGCTTATGTGATCTTGACAGAAGAAATCGTTCCATAACCCTTCGTGGATGAGACCAGCGCAGTCTTCTCCTTCGTGGTTGTGACCCCAATTGTCCGGCTGTCCTGGCTGCCACTTCCTGCAAGCAGGCAACAGGGGACAATCGCAATTAATATTTACAGCCGCAGCTACCTCAACAAGCAAGTGAAAAAGACTTTAATCATGTATTAAACCCATGCAACCCCACGGTAAAATGTTGACGTTTTAAACTGACATGAACGTCGGTTCGGTCCCATCCACCCAACGCCACACTTTCTCCTCATCCCTGTCCGTCAGACCCATCCAGAAGGAACCTTTTCCAACCGCCTGCTTCTCCAGCCATTTCTGACAGAGAACAACAATCAAAAGATGGACTCACAGCACAGAGTGGATTCCCTTTACCTGGCCAGAATGACACCTCACCTGCTCCTCCGTGTCACTGATGATCAGCAACGATGCAGATCTTGATTCACAGCTCTCCATTGCATCATCAAAACTGAGCCGGTCTTTTGAGAAGTAGTAGCAGTTGTTTCTGTAGTTCACCCACCGAGCAGGGCACCCTGCAACACATTGATCAATCTTAATGAATAATTGACAGCAGTTACTAGCTGATAGAGTAGAAAGAATAGTGTTTTAGAACGGATGATGAGAGTGTAAGTCATGCCTGGAGCCCAAAGAACAGGAGCCACTGTGACATCCTGCAGCGATGGTCCAGCAGGTTCTACGTGACTCTGCATTGGGATTCCTGGTAGTCCTGGTGCTCCCATAGGTCCCGGAGGCCCCACTGGTCCGGGTAGTCCCCTTGGTCCTTGTTCTCCAGCTGGTCCATTTGGTCCATGGATGCCTGGTGGGCCTTGTGGCCCTTGAGGACCAGGCTGTCCATCTCTTCCAGGTAGGCCGGCAGCCCCTGGTTCTCCTTTAGCTCCTGAAGGTCCAGCCCTGCCACCTGATCCCCGAGAACCTTTTGATCCAGGGCTTCCAGGCACACCGGGGAGCCCCTTTAACCCTGGAAGACCCGGTGGTCCTTGGCTGCCCGGCTCGCCTTTGGGTCCTCTTATTCCTGGAGCTCCTTTATCACCTTTTTCTCCCTTTTGGCCCCTTTGACCAGGTAGTCCTGGAGATCCTCGGTCCCCCCTCGACCCTCTGGGACCAGGTGGGCCTTAAAAACATTGTAGAATTATTTCATGAAAGAGGACACAATCGAAAATGTACTTGCCTGTTGTAGCACTGTTGCACAGAATTTCTGGACAAAACTAGAATTTTTTGTTCTTCTAAATTTTGTGTTAACCAAAAATCTAACAACTCATTTGTGTTGCACGTCGACAGTACCACTTAAAAACTCCCCTTTTGTACAATTCACAAGGCAACCATACATTACTCACCCTGTAAAATGGTAAAGTTGGTGATCAGCTGTGAGTGCTTGGTATCCACCATCTTCATCTCCTCCATGACAATAGAAAGGCTGGTGACCTCCTTGTCCAAACGTGCAGCTAGCTCTTCCTGTTGTGACCTCAGACTGGAAGCATCTGTCCTCACATCCACCACAGTGCTGTTCAGGCTCACCAGGAAGTCCGAGTGACGACCAACAGTCTCCGAACAAGTGCGCAGGTCATTAAGGTTAAGGTTTATGGCACCGAGAAGCTGAGTGGAGAAGCTGATGTTGCCAGTCACACGGTCCATATTTTGCTCCAAATCATCTAACCTCACCTCCAACCTGTCAAACTTAGTGGAAGTGAGGTTGTGGAAGTCTCTCTGCTGGTCCATGATCTCCCTCAGGGTCTGGTCATGAACCTCAGCCAGGCTGCTGGTATTCTGGAGTTGGCTGGTCATTAAAGTGAGCTGTGCCCCCACATCCTCCAGGGTGTCGTTGTTGGCTTTGGCTAAAGCTGAGGCGTTACTGGCCACGACCTGCAGGTGGTCCATTTTACTGCGAAGCCACTCAGCATCAGAGCGTGTCTGTCGGGACGTCTGATCCAGGTTCTGGTAGTCAATGCGCAACTTTTGGATTGCCCGGCTGGTTTCATCAACTGAACGCTGCAGAGTTGCGATAAGGCCTCTCTGCTGGGCTTGAGTGAGGTTGAGATTGCTGATGCTGAGCAGCGCCTGGCTTTGCAGATTGACCTGCTTCTGAAGCTCCTTCTGCATCCTGTCCGTGTCCTCCTGTAGACTTTTGATGATGCTGCCATAGGACTGCAGAGTGCCATTGACAGAGCGCAAGGAGGCTGTGTTACTGTTGAGCAGTCCCTGAATAGAGCCTTGGTTGTTCTGAATGTCAGAGCTAGTCTTCTGTAGCTGATTTAGCTTCATTTGACCGCTCTGGATGTGTTCTTCCACCACAGACAGTCGTCTCTGTAGAGCCCAGATGTTGTTCTTAAACGCCTGGATCTCAGTGGTGGTATTGTCTGACTTCTCTCCTGCTTGATCATCTGAAAGTGAATATTTACTAAACAAACTGCACAAATCTCACTCTAGCTTTTGTGCAAACTCAGAGAAGTACGTACCAAGCTTTTTTAAATCAGTCTCTACAGCAATTATCTTTCCTCCATAGTTTGCAATACCTTCGGATACACTGTCGACTTTTTGCACCACTGCAGAAACAAGAAAACACAAAAGGTAATACAAAGGTGAGTCTTATAAAACTGCACATTTTTATTATAGGACCAAACAGGTTTAGAAGTGCCTGCAACCACAGACATTGTGTTTTAAGTGGGCTCAGGTAAGGAACCAATGAAAATCTTAGACAAATACTATAAGAGATGTCTACATGTCTCGTAGGCATGTAATAAAAGTAGACTCCATTAATGTAATCTCTTGGATTAGACCAGATTTAGTCTGTGGCAGAGGTCAAGTGGAGTTTAAATTAAAGAAAAAGAGGTTAGAAAATAGACGAATGGAGGGAGAGACTGGATCAGGTAGTCAGCAATGCAGACTGAGATGGGGATACACGGAGGACACTGCAGGACCCTGGGGGACAGGAAGTGACCTGATGGGGCTCTTCAGTAAACAGACGGATCAAAGACAACCCACTGGAGACAGACACTGTTGCAGGGAGGATCTTTGCGCCCCCACAGGCGACACCAGTGTTCATTTCCTCTGGAATGTGTCTGGGATTCCAGGGAAGAAGCCCACTTCTCCCACCAGCCTCGCCAGGGGGGACACAGCCTCAAACTGGGAGCAGCATGAGCTCCTCTTCTGGGAGTCTGTTTACCCCAGTAGCTAAGACAACAGCAAAGTACAAAGGCTTTCACTTTGTTACAGAAAGATGATATCATTTGTAGCATTCATCCATGTTCTACGGGATCAGATTGTTAATATCTAACCCAATAGCATCTTAAACCCCAATGAATCTGTCCAACTGCCTGTGTTTTCATACAAAATATGAACATTTTCGGGAAACTTGGAAATATGGGACAACCCCAACCCATGATGATTCAAAATGTGATTAAAACCGTGGGATTATTCCGTACTTTCCCCTCCAATACAGATGGTTTCCTAATCCTAACATTACAGGGGGATAAATCACTAGTTTGATCACAATACAATATTATGTCAATACAGTGTATTGCAGTTCGATGTTTTTTTTAACAAGGTGTTTTTTATTATAATTTTCAAAATATTTTTAAAACAGAGACAGAACAAGAACAAAACCTTCTCCCCACCCACCCCGCTACACTGGACCAAATTTAAAAAACAGAAGTAAACAAACCGATTTCAAAGAGACACTAATCACAAATAGTCCACAGGAACACCATCAAAATATAAACATAAATGATAACCAGACAACCGGAGCTGTGCCTAATCTCCAGGTGAGCATTGCTGGGTTTCACACTCTGGCGTGGGTCTCCTCTTATCTGTCTGAGCGTTACTTCTCTGTGACCATCTCCAAGTTTCTGTCCTCCTCTACCTCCCTCGCCAATTGGCGTTCCACAAGGTTCTGTGCTGGGGCCTCTACTGTTCCTCCTTTATCTGCTTCCTCTCCAGCACATCCTGAGCTCTTTTAAAGGAATCTACCATCTTTATACAGATGACATCCAACTGTACATCGCCTTTAAGCCCCATGAGGTGTCTAAGCTGCAGCTGTTTAACACCTGCTTAGACTCTATCAAAACCTGGATGGCTGGGAACAGCTGAATGAAGATAAGACTGAGATCCTCATCTGTGCCCCAGACAAGCTGGTTCCCAAAGTCAGAGACTCTCTTGGTCAGCTTGCTTCTCACACCAAACCCTCTTGGTGTGACCTTTGACCCAGCTCTCACCCTGGATTCTCATGTCAGTTCTCTTGTTCGCTCTTCCTTCTTCCATCTCAGGAACATTTCTTCTTCTTCTTCTTTGACCTTTCAAATGCTCAACATTGTACACACAGAAACCTTGAGTTCCAGTATTCAACCTTTGAGGGAACATAATGTCAAATTGTTCCCCAGGAAGGCAAATTTTACTTCATCACATAATAAAATTATGTTCATGTACTACAGGACATCATTGCATCAGACTGCAGTCATTTTAAACATATACATAAAAATGCATGACTTTGTCCAAATGTTGCAGTAATGAGATGTTTTGTACTAAGTTTGAAATCTTTCTAGATTTTTCAGTTTTTTTAGCTGACTTTTAAAATTAAACATATTTCAAAGTTTTTACCAAGCAAGTGAATGGTAAATTCAGTTGGAGCAAGCCAATTAGTTTAATATTATACAAGCTAATGGATACTTTTGTTGTCGCTTTATTTTACCACATGGCCTGTTGAATGATCCTTAGCATGTCACTGCTGCTCTGTAAATCAGCTCATTTCCACTCATCAGATCTAGGCATCTTGGGATCTAGCATGAAATCAACTGGTGTCACAAGGAAGTATGGACTTTGGGTTTCCAAAACTCAGTTTGCATGCATGTTTGAATTCCAGCAATTCTTGAGGTTAAACTGCATCCAAACAAAGCAGCCCCACCGATGTGGTTAGCGTGGGTCAGTGATGGAGAACAGAGAGAAACACACATGTTAAGTGCATACAGGGGTCTGGGTCCCACTGCATAACCATCTGGAGGTGGGAGTGTGTTTGAACTGTGGTTCCCCTGACAGAGCGGCACGTCAGTGCAAGTAAAAACCCAATTTCAGCGAGTTCTTCTCGAGTTGCACCGAGTTCACCCGCTGCTCATCTGGGATCAATTAGGCCTGCAGTGTAGACCAGGAAGGACTGAGTTCGCTCAAGATGTGAGGGGCCATCATTGTGCAAAGATACACACAACGATAACCCCTAAAACATGCTAACTTCATGTCATTTTCTCCAATTGAACTAACAAGGGGACATAACATAGACACGTGGAAATGTTTAACACAACAACAGCAAAGACGTTAAGCGTTCAATCCCACAAAAGATGATGGGACCCAGTTCTGAACTGGAAAAAAGAGGAAGTTCAGCTCCGGATTGAGGTTCTCCAGAGGTGTGAGCTCTGGGGGGGTAATGGAAAAATACTGAGAGAAAGTTTTGGGGTGGAGACAATAAAAAAAGAGGACCCAGGCGGGTTTTGTTCACTCAAATGACAGGAATTCAATTACTCCTCGTGGTTTGTAACAGTGGAGACAAGTTTTACGGATGTATTGAGGTTTGGAATGTTTTGTCGCCACATCAGTACAAGCACAGTAAATAAACTTGACTTTGTGGAGAGTGGATTTAACCTACTTCTACTGATGGCCTCTTAAACACAGGCAGGAAGTCTAATGAAGGATAACAGACCGTTTTAAATGTTTTACTGCAGTGAAACAGAATTCTGTGTCACAGATACAATAAAACCAACTCAAATAAGAGGCAAAAGTAATTAATGTAGGAAGAAATATTCCACAAATACTGTTTATGTGTTGAATTAGTTTTGATAAAAATGAAGGCCAACAAATACATGCACAAATCTTTGCTCATGCTCTATTTTCAACCTCAGCTCCTTTTATCTACTCATTCCTAATTTATACAGCTTCTAATGTAACTTTCCTCTGTTACAGTGATAAAAAGAAATGATTTATGAGATAAAATTATGAGAACACAATTCTGTGATTTCTATTAAATCTACCTTAAGAGGCTTCACTCTGCTGTTTGTGCTTGGCTGGATGCTTTTTATTGTGCCAGATAATCAATAAAGTTAACTACGCAACAGAGGGAGTATCTAGGACTGTTCTTGAGTTACAGTAACTCTCTGACATATTAAGGCACTCTAACCTTCCATTTAAAGGTTGAATCTGGAACACGGACACTATGGCGACATCTAGTGTTCAGAGGTGGTATTGCAACAACAGAACAAATTTTCCAGCCGTCGGGTGTTGGTTCACTGCTGATACGTGAAGTGAGCAGCCAGCACCATGTCCAGTGACGAATCGTACAGGGTAAGGATTAATTTCTACTACGTTAATTTTACAACAGTATTTACTGTTAAAACATCTTCTGTTTTTGACTCATATTCAACAAGATAAAAAGGACGTGTATGCACTGTGCATTTTATGAGCACAGAACTGCCAAACTACATATGCAATAACATCAGTTTCTAATAGAAATTCATCTTTTGAGATCCCAAAGTCGGATTTGCAGGCAAGTTATCCATCACTTTGGGCCATGGCAGGAATTATTTTCTTTTTTCGTAGGTCTGACAGCCTTGTTGTCATCGTTTCCATTTCAGATCTAATGTGCATGAAGCAGTATTGCAACAGAAGTCCTACTTAGCCCTGACGAAGGACTCTCCAGAGACAAAGAGTTACGTGTATGGTCTCATTGTTTTCACAGATCAGAAAGGATCTTGGCAGCATGCAGGGAAACCGAATGATATGTTTGGATGCTTTTTCATCACAAGAAAATGAATCATCGCAGCGTTTCAGAAAACAAAGCAGGGCATCGTTTAGCACAGAAACGTAACCAGAGCTTACCTTTGTACCCCAGCACAGCCACAGCGATAGTTAGGAGAGTACACAGCACATAAAGCAGAGCTATGGAGGTCTTCAGAGCCCATTCGTTCTTACACTTGGTGCATTGGGTGGCCTCCTGGATCCCTGCGTGAAAACAGTGGACACCACGTGGTTTATTTAACGCCTATTGAGTCTTTTACCTGAGCAGAAACACTGAACATGTTTGAAGACCAACAGGAACTCTTGGAGTCCCACATCTGGAAAAACAGCCCCGGAGTCCACATTAAAGAGACCAGCCAACCCCTCAGGGCCTGGGTGGTGAAGGGGCAGGGGACACAAAAACAATCCCCCCCACTGACTCGTATACTGTTGTTTTCCTAAAATCGGGTTTTCACTCCACAAGCTCTTTTTCAGTCACAGAAATTCTTCATTTTAGTGCACATTTGTGCAGCGCGAACTCCCATGCATCCTCCCAAAGCCCTTGGCTTGTGGGGACACTCTGGAATATTCTTCTCCGAGGATAGTTTTTTTTTCTATAACAGATGAATGGCAAGATCCACAGAGCTAACGGGAACACAGCTGTGTTTCATTTTCAATCCAGGAAGTGTGTGTGTGAGGGAAAGGGTTGGGGAGTGCAGTGTGTGTGTCTGTGTGTGTGTGGTTGAGTTTTATGCACCTGGAATGAGACTTCCTTCAGATTCTTAGAGTATAAAGATGTCATTCAGCATCGTAAGAGAATCCTAAACACAGACGAACACAAGCTTTCGCCATTAAACAAAACAGCACAATCCATTTTATTCACGTGTTGTTTTATGTGCTGAGGTCATGCTTAAATGGATCAAACCTGCAGCTCTGATTGGCTCTGCAAGGCCCCACCAGGAGTTTAGACGCCAAAGTTAAAAGCCTGACTTGTTCTTATAGGTGTAAAGGGACTGTTAATGGCTGCTGAGAGTTAGGCCTTCCAGCTGGAAGGGAAGTGGAACGTGAAGCTTACCGTGGTAAAACTGGGGAAATAGAAACAGGTTTACTTTTTCAGCAAATCATACCAGCTCACAGGTTACTGTTATTTTACTTAAATATGTTTCGATTTGCAGGTCTGCCAACTGGAGAAAGCAAAGGTTTGTCCTGAATTGGACAACAAGCAAAGATGGCGAATTTTTCAGCACCACAACAATCAATGTGGTTCTGTGTTTCAGTTATGCACGTAGTAAAAAAATATCTCAACCTAAATATACAGTAAGGAACTTTTCTAAGAAAAATCCAGTAGCGTTAGCAGTAGCTCAGGCTAGCATTATCAATGGATGAGGCTAGTGTTAGCAGTCGCTTAGTATAGATTTTCCTAATGATTATAATATTTAGCCATTTTCTACATTTCTCACTTACATGTCTGGATTTTTTGCTCATTTCTCCACATAATAAATTAATAAATAATAAATGACTTAAAGAAAATTTTTCATTTTTGGGGAATTTTGCCCTACTTGAAATAAAATTTCAATTTCTGTATGTGAATATTGAGCCAAACAAGAACCTGAATCTTTAAAATCAGTAAAAGCGGCACAACCAAGCACAGACAAATAACAAGTGTAGAGCGTTTATGAAAATTCCTCTTTTAGTAAAGATGGAAACAAACCTTTGATTATGCAGGTCTGATGCTATTTATGAGTAGCCTGGCAAGCCATCCTATATACACTGCTCACAAAAATTAAAGGAACACTTTAAAGAAACACATTAGATACATCAGATCTCAATATGAAGTTGGATATCTATACAAATAACGACAGGGCAATGTCTTAGGAACAAAAGGATGCCAAGTCTTAATGGAAATAAAAGTTTTCAGCCTACAGAGGGCTCAATTGTGTAGACACCCTAAAATCAGAGTGAAATGAAGATGTGGCAGGCTGGTCCATTATTTCAAAAACTTAATTTCTGCAACTCAAAATGCTTTTCAGTATCTTGTGTGGCCCCCACGAGCTTGTGTGCATGCTTGACAACGTCGGGGCATGCTCCTAATGAGACAACAGATGTGTCTTGTGGCATTTCCTCCCAGATCTGTGTGAGGGCATCCCTGAGCTCTTGTACAGTCTGAGGAGCAACCTGGCGCCGCCTAATGGACCGAAACATAATGTCCCACAGATGTTCTGTTGGGTTTAAGTCAGGGGATCGTGAAGGCCATTCAATTGTTTCAATTCCTTCATCCTCCAGGTACTGCCTGCATACTCTTGCCACATGAGGCCGGGCATTGTCGTGCATTAGGAGAAAACCAAGACCTACTGCATCAGCGTAGGGTCTGACAAAGGGTTCAAGGATTTCATCTGATACCTTATGGCAGTCAGAGCACCATTTCCTAGGCAGTAGAGGTCTGTGCGTCCCTCCATGGATATGCCTCCCCAGACCATCACTGACCCATCACCAAACCTGTCATGTTGAACGACGTTGCAGGCAGCATAACGTTCTCCTTGTCTTCTCGACTCTTTCACGTCTATCACAGGCGCTCAGGGTGAACCTGCTCTCGTCTGTAAAAAGTACAGGGCGCCAGTGGCGGACTTGCCAATTCTGGTGTTCTTGAGCAAATGCCAGTCGAGCTCTACGGTGCTGGGCAGTGAGCACAGGGCCCACAATACCTGCTGATGGGTTGTGGACCTTCTACGGCCCTGTCCAGCTCTCCGAGAATAACCGCCAGTCTCCTGAAATCTCCTCCATGTTCTGGAGATTGTGCTGGGAGACACATTAAACCTTCTTGCTGCAGCACGTGTGGATGTGCCATCCTGGAGAAGTTGGACAACCTGTGCAACTTCTGTAGGGTTAAGGAATCGCCTCATGCTGCCAGTAGAGATAATTACTCAAGCCAAAACTAGCACGAGTGGAAAACCAGCCAAAAAAGATCAAGAGGGAGAAACTTGAAATGACCTCCACATGTTAAACCAGTCCTGTTTTGAGGGTTTTGTAATTGTTGCCACTTTAGTGCACCTGTCGTTAAGTCCATGAACACCAATACAGCTGAAAGTGATTAACAACGCCCTCAGCTGCTTAATCAACCAGAAAATTATCAGACAGGTTTAACTGATTTCATGTCAGGCCCAATAAAAAAAGTGTTCCTTTAATTTTGTGAGCAGTGTATGTGAATATAAACTTTGCAAAGCAAGAAATTGGTCTAGTTCGCTAGGCTAATTTATGAGGGGAAACATCTCTAAACATTTCCAACTTCTATACAGGTCCAAACACTGCTTTACAAAACACTTTTTTAATAACCTTCCTTCAAATGGCCAGGAACTTATTCATTATATGTACAGCTGATTCATTTCTACAAACAATCAGATTGAAAATGGCAGCAAATCAAAATGAGCACACACAAAATTAGCTACAATTAAATGAATATTCATGGATGCATTTCATTCAAAATGGAAGTTTCACAAAATAGCACTTAATTCTGAAACTGTGTGGGATTTAAAGTGATTACATTTAGAGAAATATGTTTTTAAAAATAAAATGAATAAAAAAGTCTCTGCCGCCATGACAAAATTTAGAAACTGAAATATTTCAAACTGACAAATACAAACAAACTTTGGTTTGACGTTACACACACAGTGGCAAATTTTTAATGAAAACAAAATAAATGAGGAATAAAAGAAATAAAAAAGATCATAACTGTTACTGATGCTTCATCTTTTCATCTTGGCCTGCAAAATCAGACGCGGTCAAATCACACAACTAGATAAATAACCAGTGTTAGGGCGGTGAGACCACAGGCTGACAAAAACACTTTTCCTCCACATCGGAAGACAAACATGAACATAAAAAGTTTTATACTCCAAAAAAAAGAACATTCTCAGAGCTGGGTTTGGAAATCTTAATGGATTCCTTTTGTCACTGTGTGTTTTGGCTCAGAGTTCCTCATTGTTTCTGCAAACCCACCATGTTGTTATGGTCCTGAGACTGTGTTCCACCTTCGTGGTAGAAAAGCGTCTCCACGCCTGTGTCATTCATCATCCTCATCTCCCTAAAACAAAGGAATACCCAAACATCATCTTTTTCTGCGCTACGTAGACCTCATTCATTTAAACACTGTGTTTATTTACAGTACATAGCAGCAGGGATGCCATAGAAACGTCTGACAACACAACATTATGAGCTTAGGTCATGAAAACTGTGATCTGGACCTCAACGCGGCCAAGCACGCTCTCCAGAAACGAGAGCGTGATCTACACCAAACGCAGTGAAGGGAATTACATCTGGCACCAAAACCAGAGAGGAGCTCAACTGGAAACTCAACAGAAGAGCTTTTTGACCTGAGTAGCAGCTGCAAGTCATATTAAAAGCCATTATTATTTATTTGTTTATTTAGCTAATGATCTCACCCTGCTCCTAGAATAAAAACAACAGAACCCAACAATGGTAAATGGTGCCACTTTAATCCTTCTGACACGCTCAATCCAGTCATGAATCAGCTAGAATTGTGTAACACATCATATTTTCTGCCAAAACTGAACTTGTCTGTTTCCTGTTGTTGTTTTTTTATTAGCTGTAATAGAGCAAGCCATCTGTCCTACATTACTCCAACACAAATAAGATGTTTTACAAGATCTTTGATGCACTGCACTCTGAGCCAAGTCGTTTTTACACTCGCAGAAGAGATGATGAGCTCATAAATGAGTCATTCCCAGCTCAATGTTCACAATGGAACCTTAAAAAGGCTTTCTATTGATCATCTGGTGGACTTTGTGAGGGAGGAAGTGGTCTCTGTGTTTGGGCTTGAGTCCGTGACTTTCAAATGTAGCTTTGAGTTTATTCTTTTAGGAAACTTTGAATATTTGTGATGTTTAAAGGTGCAATATGTAAGGATAACTAAGAATGATATGAACAAATATCCATTCATCCATTCTCTTCCGCTTATCCAGAGTCGGGTCACAGGGGCAGCAGCCTAAGGAGGGAGGCCCAGACTTTCCTCTCCCCAGCCACTTGGACCAGCTCCTCCAGGGTAATCCCAAGGTGTTCCCTGGCCAGCTGAGAAACATATGGCACTTACACACTAGCACCGGCTCGGACCGGGCGGGATTGGGTATGTTCCTTTCACATCCGGGTGGCCCGGGGATTTTTGGGGCTGAACCGTACGTGTTTTCGGCCCTCATCTGAAGGTGGTCTGCTTTTTGTCGAAACCGGGCCAACACACCCACTGCCGACTCATTGGTCGACTCAAATTCACGCCTACCTTTAGGGGGAACCTCCGATTAGCGGATAGAATCCGCCAGCTGGGGCTTCCCGCATGCGCGCTTCATTATCACTCTGAATGCGGAGGAGTTAACAAGCCTCTGACTGAAGCTGTTTTATCCGTTTCCGTCAGCTGTGATGAGCGCAGCGCGCGCGCGCGCACACACACACACACACACACACACACNGTGCATCAACAATCAGCGCTCTGCCACTCTCCATCCTCTCTGCCTAAAAGAAGACCCGGTATGCTGAGAGTCCAAATAAATAATGTAATATAGGTAGAAACTGTTTTTTGTTTCAGGCTCCCCCTGGGTGTGTAATTTGAGGGCTTCCAGGGGAGCCCGTCACCCTTTCAGGGGAGCTCCCCCATAATTCGAACACTGGTCTTGCTGAACCACCGTTCTTCCGCACTTCCCTGGGTCCTCCACTCATGTATTTAGCAACAGAACACCACTGGTGTGAGAGGATCGCGGCTAAATAATATCAGAGAAGGAGAAACAGCCAGCTGCTACCACTTCAACTTTAGGACAAACTACCAGAGTCCCAAAAAGAAAAACACCATTTGAAGTCACGGACAACAAAAGACAGAAAACGGTGACTGGTGTTTAGCGCTATCTAGTTTCATCCGGCATTGCGAGTTTCCGGTTCCGGCAGAAGCATCTCATGAAAGATACCTGAGGGGAGGGGCGAGTGTTCCGTGACCGTGTTTGCGTTCAAAACCTAGCTTGTTTGCAGGTTCGTGGTAAATCCATAACATTTTTCCCATTTTGTTGACTGGAAGTGTCCCCCACCTGCAAACGTGCTTTCGCCTTCATGTCAACACCTCCACCACGAGCCTTTTCCTCTCACTCTTTCAAGGAGGATAGGTGTGCTCCATTAATCACCACGCAGACGGAAAATAAAGCCTGCAGGTATTTACGTCTCTCCATGAATCACATGAAAAGTGACTCTGCGGTTTGTTTCCCCACAACAAAAGATCTGTTTGTGACCATTAGTCACATCAACCTCCACGGTCTGCCTTCATCTGAACGACAACCACAGAAATCACAGCAATAAGAAGCTTGTGAGCTAGGTGCTAACATGCTAACAGTTACTGACTATTCAGACAGAAGAGACAGATGGAGGAACAAGGAGCATGACTGTACTTGTTTAGCTATTTTTGACCCACAATAGTAAAAAGTGTTTAATGGAAGTAATTGGATGCCCACACGTCAATCTTTCTAATAAAAGTTTTGATTTTACTCTCATGAGTTTGGATTAAAAAAACAACAAAAAGGGCACAAAATCACTGATTAATGTACCAAAGAGACTTCTCCACAATCTTGGTCCTGAAGACCTCCTCCTGGTCCAGGTTGACGGTGCAGTAGCAGTCCCTCATCCTGTTTGGTCCTGGGTATGGAGGGATGTTTTTAGCTTCTCCTGCACAAACAAAACAGAAAAAAAGTCATTTAGAGGCAAAAATATCAAGATCCTTCAGGGAACTGTTGATTACAGATTCAAGACTTTTCAAAGCTGGGGGAAAATAGAAAATTTAAGTTCACACACCTCTGAATAATGGTAAATGGTAAATGTCCTGTATTTGTATAGCATCTTCTTAGGCTTCTACAACCCCCCAAGGTGCTTCACAACACAATCAGTCATCCACACATTCACACGCTGGTGGGGATGAGCTACGATGTAGCTACAGCTGCCCTGGGGCGCACTGAGGGAGGCGAGGCCTGCCATACACTGGCGCCGCCAGTCCCCCCAACCACCATCAGCAGGCAAGGTGGGTTAAGTGTCTGGCCCAAGAACACAACAGCAGCATTCTCTGGCAGGAGCCGGGATCGAACCTGCAACCTTCCAATACAGGTCCTTCTAAAAAAATTTGCATATTGTGACAAAGTTCATTATTTTCTGTAATGTACTGATAAACATTAGACTTTCATATATTTTAGATTCATTACACACAACTGAAATAGTTCAAGCCGTTTATTGTTTTAATATTGATGATTTTGGCATACAGCTCATGAAAACCCAAAATTCCTATCTCAAAAAATTAGCATATCATGAAAAGGTTCTCTAAACGAGCTATTAACCTAATCATCTGAATCAACTAATTAACTCTAAACACCTGCAAAAGATTCCTGAGGCTTTTAAAATCTCCCAGCCTGGTTCATTACTCAAAACTGCAATCATGGGTAAGACTGCCGACCTGACTGCTGTCCAGAAGGCCATCATTGACACCCTCAAGCAAGAGGGTAAGACACAGAAAGAAACTTCTGAACGAATAGGCTGTTCCCAGAGTGCTGTATCAAGGCACCTCAGTGGGAAGTCTGTGGGAAGGAAAAAGTGTGGCAGAAAACGCTGCACAACGAGAAGAGGTGACCGGACCCTGAGGAAGATTGTGGAGAAGGACCGATTCCAGACCTTGGGGGACCTGCGGAAGCAGTGGACTGAGTCTGGAGTGAAATCATCCAGAGCCACCGTGTACAGGCGTGTGCAGGAAATGGGCTACAGGTGCCGCATTCCCCAGGTCAAGCCACTTTTGAACCAGAAACAGCGGCAGAAGCGCCTGACCTGGGCTACGGTGAAGCAGCACTGGCCTGTTGCTCAGTGGTCCAAAGTACTTTTTTCGGATGAAAGCAAATTTTGCATGTCATTGGGAAATCAAGGTGCCAGAGTCTGGAGGAAGACTGGGCAGAGGGAAATGCCAAAATGCCTGAAGTCCAGTGTCAAGAACCCACAGTCAGTGATGTCTGGGGTGCCATGTCAGCTGCTGGTGTTGGTCCACTGTGTTTTATCAAGGGCAGGGTCAATGCAGCTAGCTATCAGGAGATTTTGGAGCACTTCATGCTTCCATCTGCTGAAAAGCTTTAAGGAGATGAAGATTTCATTTTTCAACACGACCTGGCACCTGCTCACAGTGCCAAAACCACTGGTAAATGGTTTACTGACCATGGTATTACTGTGCTCAGTTGGCCTGCCAACTCTCCTGACCTGAACCCCATAGAGAATCTGTGGGATTTTGTGAAGAGAAAGTTGAGAGACGCAAGACCCAACACTCTGGATGAGCTTAAGGCCGCTATCGAAGCATCCTGGGCCTCCATAACACCTCAGCAGTGCCACAGGCTGATTGCCTCCATGCCACGCTGCATTGAAGCAGTCATTTCTGCAAAAGGATTCCCGACCAAGTATTGAGTGCATAACTGAACATAATTATTTGAAGATTGACCTTTTTTGTATTAAAAACACTTTTCTCTTATTGGTCAGTTGTAATATGCTAATTTTTTGAGATAGGAATTTTGGGTTTTCATGAGCTGTATGCCAAAATCATCAATATTAAAACAATAAACGGCTTGAACTACTTCAGTTGTGTGTAATGAAT
>SSNS01000018.1:3163830-3223546 GCA_006937985.1 Aphyosemion australe
CACACACACACACACACACACACACACACACACACACACTGACGCCACGCAGCTTTTTGTTTAATAAGGAAGAGACCGCAGAATTATCAGCGCTCCTTTGACCCACCCAGCCGTTTTTCTGTTCCTGTCTGCTGTGATGAGCGCAGCGCGCGCGCGCGCACACACACACACACACACACACACACACACTGACACACTGCTGCCACGCAGCTTTTTGTTTAATAAGGAAGAGACCGCGGACTTCGCGGTGACCCACCCAGCCGTTTCTCTGTTCCCGTCTGCTGTGATGAGCGCAGACACCGGGCAGAATTCTCCGCACTCCTTTGACCCGCCCACATCACTGATATATTCGCGCCAAATTTTCGCGCGCATTTCTGAGACCGCCTATCACGTCCGCATTCCAAAGGGTGTCCTGGAAGACGTGTGTAAACAACCTGGCGGGGCCGGGGCCGACTGAGGCCGACCGATCGGAGCCGACCCGGTGCTAGTGTGTAAGTGCCAATAGTCCCTCCGTCATGTCCTGGGTCTTCCTTTGGGTCTCCTCCCGGTTGGACGTGCCCAGAAAACCTCACCAGGGAGGTGTCCAGGAGGCATCCTAACCAGATGCCCGAGTCACCTCAACTGGCTCCTCTTGATGTGGAGGAGCAGCGGGTCTACTCCAAGCCCCTCCCAGATGAACGAGCCTCTCACCCTATCTGTAAGGGAGAGCCCAGCCACCCTGCAGGGTGCATATCATGAAAAGGTTCTCTAAACAAGCTACTAACCTAATCATCTGAATCAACTAATTAACTTAAACACCATGTTTTGACACCAACCTTCGCAGTTTGGAGATATTTCTCAAGTGATAAAAACAGTTTCTGACCAGTGTTTTTGAGTGGCCTTCAAGAGACATTGATTGGTCAAAGACAACACCCAAATTTCTCATGTTTGACTTGACAGCAGAAGCTAAATGATCAAGTTGTTGACTAATCAGAGGAGCCATGCTCTCAAGGGCAATGATCAGACATTCAGTCTTTTCAGAGTTTAACTGAAGGAAGTTATCTTCTAGCCAGCTAGTGATCGCTGATAGGCACTCTAGTAGTTCAGCCAGTTTATGGAGCTCAGATTCCTTAAAGGAGCAGTACAGCTGAATGTCATCTGCATATAGGTGATAAGAGACATTGTAAAAAGCATCAATTATCTGTCCAAGAGGGTGTATATATAATAAAAACAGGAGTGGACCTAAAACAGAGCCTTGGGGTACCCCACAGAACATGTTTGTGGAATCTGACATGATTTGGTTTATACAGACACTGAAACTTCTGTTAGAAAGGTACGATCTGAACCAGTCTAGAACAGTTCCAGAGATTCCCAACGAGTCATGAAGTCTGTTAATTAGGGTGCTGTGATCAACAGAGTCAAAAGCTGCAGAAAGATCCAACAATACTAAGACTGTAAATTCCCCGTTGTCTGCAGCCATCATGATGTCACTGGAAACTTTAAGCAAAGCTGTTTCTGTTGAATGATTTTTACGAAAACCAGATTGGAATTTATCAAGGTTGTTGTGAAATTCCAGAAAAGCAATCAGTTGATCGGCCACGACTTTTTCTAAGATTTTAGAGATAAAGGGCAATTTAGAAATGGGTCTGTAATTATTAGGCTGAGAGGAGTCCAAACTGGGTTTTTTCAGGATCGGTTCAACAACAGCATGTTTGAAAACAGAAGGTCCAGAGCCAGATTGGAGAGATAGATTAATAAAATCCACAATGCATGGGCCAATTTGGTCAAAGACCTTAAGAAGCAAAGTGGTTGGGAGAAAATCAACAGGGCAGGAAGTTGGTTTCATGTTTTTCTGAATGAGACAGATGTCCTGGAGATTTACAGGAGTAAAGAAGGACCATGACTGGGAGGGAGGTGGCTGGATGGGAGAATGGGAAGAGGATGGGGGTGAAAACTTGCCCTGATATTTCTGATTTTATTCTCAAAGAATGCAAGAAAGTTGTTCCAGTCAGACCTTGAGAATACAGGCATGTGAGGGGCGTGAGGTGAAACAATCTGGTTTATGGTGTCGAACAAGACTTTAGAGTTATTTTTGTTTGAGGAAATCAGCTGAGCAAAGTAAACAGCCCTGGAATTTTTTGATCGTCTCATTCAGAGATGTTATGAGTTCCTTAAAGTGCAGCCTATGAACCTCTAATCTAGTTGACTTCCAACGCCTCTCAGCTTGGCGGCATGTCCTTCTGAGACTGTAAATATTTTCATTCATCCAAGGACTTTTTCTTCTGTGAGACCCAATGCTTTGTCTAACCGGAGCCACATTATCTAAGATACAGGAACATTGCTGATTAAGCGAATGGATAAAGGAGTTTGGATCATCACCATGAACTAAGCCGCTGTCAAATAATGCAGAAAATCTATCCACTGCTGACTGATTAATGATGCGTCTTTCTGATTTCAGTTTGTGAGGGACAGGATCAGTGTTTGATTGGACATTAAAGAGAATGCAGCTGTGGTCACTCACATGAACCTCTTCAACATGTAAATGGTTGATGTTTAGTCCTAGAGAAAACACCAGATCCAGAGTATGACCCATTTTATGTGTGGGGCCTGAAACGTGCTGCTCAAAGTTAAAAACCTCTGTAATAGATATGAACTCTACTGCTGTGCTACAAGCAGCGTCATCAATGTGTAAATTAAAGTCACCAAGAATTAAAACCTTTTCTAGTTTGAGCGTTGATGATAAGAATTCAGCAAATTCAGAGAGAAAAGGGCCAGCTGGACCGGGAGGTCGATAAATTAAAATACAGTGAAAAACATTTTGTAATCCAACTTTGATGACCTGACATTCAAAAGTGGTAAAAGAGCCACTTTTCATCAAATTACAGACATGTTTGTCCTTAAAGATCACAGCAAGACCTCCACCACGACGTGACGAGTTTTAGGTACATCAGACACCCCAAGATGCTTATATTCAACAAGTTAAATGGTTTTAAATTCTAGAACACCTTTAAATATGTGGACTCTGCAGGAAAGGCAGATCATCGTCAGAATGAAGAAAAAAACTTTTCACAGCTGAGTTTGTAACTCATAGTTGGAAAAACAATATTAAAGATATTTTGTTTTTGCTTTTCATCAAGATTCCTTAAAACCTCTAACAGACTTTTTATGTGTACTTCTGTATTTTGCTCCAAAAGAACATCCAAAGAGAAATGTTGTGCATCCATGCTGAACACCATCCACCAGTAAGGCACATTTTCTTCTCACAGTGGAGGTCCTGGCTCTGAGGATATTTCCCCTAATAACCGTATAACATCATGGGGAGTACATTACATCCTGCAACATGCTCACTGTGCTAAGTTCAAGGTTGGACCTGAAATCTTACGCAATCGGTAGAAGTGCAGAATTAGGGCCAAAGTGTTGTGAGTTCATAAAATGGCTCTAGGGCTTTGCAGGAAAACCAACATGATCTCAGCTTCTTGTGTGGCCTGATTTAGGCTCCTTCTCTTGTATCACCAAGGATGGAAAACATTCGCCTCCATCACATGGGACTAAAAGTCCTAGTCCTCATGCCAGTCACTAAATGATAGGAAAACCAGGAAGATAAAGAAAATCAAGGCCAAATTTTGTTACTAAACAAACTAAAAAGATGAAAAACGGGAAAAAGCAAAGGAATGGGGATACAAGAACTGGAAAGTGCAGTGATGGATGAAGTGGAAAAGTTAGTCACCCCTGTCAAATACACACACGATTAGCCAAGAACCTCTCAGGAGCCGTGACCTTATGAAAACTTTAAAAGAAGAAAATCTCGCACACATCAGACCTCAAAAAAGGTGCCATGTGGTCAAAATGTGAATCGAATTGGATTTTTACATCTAGCACCTCTCAGATTTCCAAATGGCTGTCAAATCGCTGTAGGGGAGAACGTTTTCAACAGTTTTCTTCCAAGTCCTTTTATTGTTCTGATTTAGAGACGTGTTTCCACTGATCCATATTAGACGTATTTGTGTTTGTCAGTTCTTTTGTTGAGGCCAAAAACTCAGTGGTGCCCCCTGTTGACCAAAAGAATTGGGGCGTGGCACGAAGTCAACCAAGGACTCTCCTTCAACAGTAATGTGGCCATTGTTGCCTTCTGATGAACTGGAACGAGTGATGAGCTTGTGAAACACATCAACTTACAAGGAATTCATTCCTAGAAACCACTGCCACCACCAATGTATTAAAAATATGAGTAAAGTTGACCTTCAAACTTTCCCATATTCTGTAACAAACTTCACAAAACCAGTAAGCAAGTAAAACTCCCATCAATAAATCTTATTTATACCGTGATATTGACTTTAGGCCATATCGCCCAACCCTGGTCAACATGTTGCATCTGGAATCCCTCAACAAATTTCAAATAAACAACAAGTGTGTTTCCTTTATCGGAACTTCGGGGTAAATTTACAGAAAGTTCCCGACGTGCGCTTGTCTTCACTTGACCGGGCCGGCCGAACGGCCGTTTTCCAGAACCTTCTGAGTACCTGATCAGGGGTAGATACTCAGAACGGCCCGATAAAAGGCCCGGTGAAGACGCTGGGCGGGAACGCTGCCGATTGGTTGTAACTCAGTCGGAAATTATGTTAACTCAGGAGGAAATAGGAAATGCATATATGTGGTGGGAACCATTATTTAGGAAAACACAAGTTGTTAGAGAGACGAGCGATGGCAGCCATCGCTGCATTTAACAACATAGCAAACATAAACGTGCCGACTATTGTTGCTTCCTCCATTGTGTCGAACTTTGTTTGCTGCTTTTGCCGCGTTTTGCACTAATTGATGACGTAACTCATTGCGCAGCGTTTGCGATGTGCTGACTTTTAATCTATCCTTACAGGGTCAAATATATATCTCCATATATATTATATATCCAGGACTGGGGCTTCGGCTCTCCCAGTCAATTTCACGCTGACAGATTTACCCAGAAGTTCCGATAAAGGAAACGCACCTAATGGTAAAGGCAATAGGGCTGCATGGTGGAGCAGTTGACAACACTGCTGTTTAGCAGCACGATGGTTGCGGGTTTGAATTCTGGCTGCAGCCTTTCTCCGGGTAGTCCGGTTTCCTGCTCTTTAAGGCCGGACAAATGGGCAACAGCAAGTTTATCCAAGGCTTTTGCTTCCTGCTGCTGGAAGTTGGGTTTCTGTGAATGGATTTTACAGCCTTTAATCAAAAACAATAAGATAAAATATTCCCAAACGCCCCGGGAATGCTTAAGTCAACAGTAGGACCTGGAGTTTGATGTTTCGGGTTAGATTCCATGATAGTGCCCCAACAAAAAAAAACCTAGTAATTCTAAGCAAAACTATGCTTATTCAGTCTGCAGGAGGTCAAGTAAGCAGAAAGATAAAACAGATCCACAAAGAAAACAAGAACTAAAACTCGTTCAACCAAAAAGACCAGCTGATCCAGATTTTAGAGACGTTTTAAAATAGTTCTCCACGACCTCCTGCACCGCTGCACTCCAAGAGGCCCCCGTTCAGCTCTGCACAGACTCAGCTCTCGCTGCAGTTACACAAACAGCTCGTCTTTCTAGAAATTTTCATCAACAAAAGAGTTGGAAGCGGGGAATGGTCTTACTCAGCTTGGAGGTTTGGGACCCACGGAGTGACTTGGGTTTTAGTTACAAAGCAAAACATCAGAGCTTAAGCTCTCCAAATGTTCCAGCTCTCGCCGAAGTGTGTGTGTGTTTTTCTTTGTCTTTGTGTGTGTGGCCCGCTGGTTAATGACCATCACATTAGCATTCAGAACCTGATAGCCTGCCCACGCTCAAATCTGAAGGAAATACAACGCCGTCGGAAAAGTTAGATTGAACTGATTCCAGGAAAGCAGGAAGCAGTTTTTTCCCAACAAAGTGAAGCACCTCAGTCAGGATTTTAGAAGTTTCTGCCAGCTCTTAACCTGCAAGAGAAACAAAACGGAATTTCTTCCTGTAAAAACTCACATTATCCTTCTCTGATCGGGGATCCTGCTGGTCTCTTCAGGTGCCAGCCCAAACTACAAAGACCCCCAGTGCTGACGGAGCACTGGCGAGCAGTTCAAACAAAAACAAACATCTAAATGTCACTAGATGGAGAAAACCCGAAATAAAACAAATAGCATCATGCTGTCCGTCTGATGAGCAGCTGGAATAATAAATCACTCAAACGGTACTTGTGCCCTTTTCTTCTCTTTTATGCTAAATCTGCTAAATGTTTTTGTCGTATTTCCTACTCAATCCACTGATTTTAGCTAAAACACTTCCTGTCTGAAAATAATTGGTAACATTTTGTAGATAAAATTAAATGTATTTATAAACTGTATTAACTTTTGATATTCATGTGTAAATGAAATAGCAACGTCTCTAAATATGGAGAGAAAAAAGTCTCAATAGATGTGTGTGTGTGTGTGTGTGTGTGTGTGTGTGTGTGTGTGTGTAACTTAAGTTCTCTGTGTAGATAGATCTATGCATGTGTAACTCTTGATTTGTAACTTTTGTTTACAGGATCATGAGATATTCTATTTTTCCACAGAAAAACACATTTGCCCCTTCAACACAAGTTTGAACTAACTTCAAAAAATTCAGATTTCCCAGCTTTCACCCAGGCATTCGAATGCACCATGTACGCACAAATCAGTCAGGTGAGAAAAGAGTCTCAAAAGGATTTTTGTACTTGTAAACTGATCTGTGTGTAATGTAGTTTTGTCCGTGTGTACCAGTCGACTTGTGTGTTTGTATTCAATGATTTGTATGTGTAGGAGCTGAATTTGTTTTGTTTTTTCTTTTTCTTTTCTTTTATTTCTTTTTCTTATTTTTTAAGTTACACACAAAAATGTAAACACAAGTTACAAATCAAGAGTTACACATGCATAGATCTATCCACACACACAGATCTATTTACGCACACACAAATCTTTTGAGACTTTTTTCTCTCCATACTAAACTGAATTTTGAAGGTCAGTCATGCAGGTGGGAACATTAAAGCAACATTCCGCAACTTTTACACCTTAAAATTATGTTTTTTTGTAAAGTTTTTGTGTCATAGTATTATCTATTATGTTCATTTTCATGCCTGTGATAGTGTTGGGGGTCCCACGTCTGTTTACTGCACTATACAGTTTTTATGCTTCGGGTAGTGACGGAAGTACTGACTGGGTGTCATTTTACGGCATAATATGGCAAGCCAAAATTTGCGTCTTGAACGTGCGTTTTGACACCAAAGGGGGCAAAAGCTCGCATGTTCTAAAAGCGAGCGTTATGTCCGCCAAAATGTGCGTCTTGAACGAGCGTTTTGGCTGACATAATGCGAGTTTAGAACGCGCATTTTTTTATCCCTTTGGCTTGCCATAATTGTATAACGTAGACTCGCTGTAGCATTGGCAGATTCACCAAAGAAAGCTAGAAATCCCTTATCAGAGGAATATAGGAAAAGAAAAGAACGTGATAGAGCAAGAGCAAAGACCAGAGTTATTATTGGGCTGTCTTTTCCTCGCTGGAGAACTCTTTTAGAAAGAAAGGCATGTACTACGGACTCCAACCTAGCCGTGCTGCTAATGGCTAGGTAAGTAATAAATGATTTCACCAGGGTTATTGTGTTTGGTTGGGTATAACGTTGTTATACAGTCCTGATAAAACTATTTATTCAATGTGTGGAGGTGGAAAAGTTTGTTTTCGTTGTTTTGCCTGACATTAGGAATGTAAACATGCCTTTTATGCCCGAGAGAGAGATTTAATGTTACGACAGTGACGTTACGCAGCAAGCCTCTAGAGGGCGACAGAGACCATATAACTGCAAAGTTGCGGAAGGCTGCTTTAAAGTCTCAATCTTTGCTCCTTGTCCATCAAACTTGTCTGTTACACTGTTTTCACTGTATTTAAGACAATTCTATACAGATATTTGAAGGGAGCTTTTATTTATATCTATTAATATTCTACTTCAAAATACCACACGTTATGTTCAAATTAACATCTTTATTTCAGTCAGCTGACATTTATTTCAAATAATTAAACTTGTTTTTAAAAAAAATTCAGTTAAAACAGAATAATCCAGCTTTGACGTCTCTATATTGAGTAAAGTTATAAAAAGTTAAACATTATTGTCATTATTGCTCTAAATTAATAAATAATAATAAAAAAGGCAGAATACCTAGCCTAAACCTACCAAATTAGCATGAAAGTTGTGTTTTAAAACAAGAGATTGTGAAGTCATTTTCACTTTCACACTTATTTTAAGTTGAAACAACATGTTAAGTTTTACAGTGAAGAGATTACGGCACAACCATTAAATTGGAGACTTTCACGCTTCATGTCTTCCTGACATTTAAATGTACTGACCCACACTTCCTGTTCTGCCACATCAAACCCTGAAGGAGTGAAGGAGCCATGTGGATATCTGGGAAGCTTGGCAGGAATCTGTTTGGGAAAATCTTTCTGCAGCACTTCTACAGACCGCACCTCCATCGGCCAAACCCGTCACCACGGTGACCACTAACACCACCATCTGGACTAACATTTTCACCAGGACCAAGGGAAGACAGAACATGTGCTTGATGAGAACAGACTTTTAAACAGACCCAGACCTGAAGGTAACATTATGGTGGAATCGACCACAATGGGATTTTAGGTTTTGGTGTAATAATCATTTCAAAGCAAATCAAACATAAATAAGTGCATGCTTGTGAGTTATTGTGGTCTAAATCTACATTAATCACAAATGCATGCATAGTTTGGGATTTCTGCAAATTACAAAAATGCACTGATTCTGGATTTAAAAGCCAATGCCAATTTCTGAATTCTACCAGTTCTGATTTGTGAAAAATGATAATTAACAAAATTATATAAGAAAGATTAATTTGAAAAATGATGATTCTGTAGGTAAAACCCTTTCACAGTGAAGATTTTCTATAATTCTCATTATTTGGGTCAGATCTTTAGAGTTTGAGATTGATTAATCATTTATTTAGTCAAAGTTGTTTTATTTATTTTTTTGCATCATCATAAAATTACATGAATATTATTTAAAGATAAGAAGCATAAGTTACCGACAATTGTGTGTGAAGAGCTGCCTGCAAAAAAATTCAATTAGTACTTTTTTTTGGAGGGGGGGGACTTAATTATATGCTAATTTAAAAACGTAAACACATTTTAGAAACGCTGAAAAATATCCAAACTCTTAAAGTCCAAATGAAAATGAGGAGCTGATTTATGGAGAGACGGGAGGTGAAAACTCAATCGGCCGATGCTGAATCAGGGCTTTTCTTCTGGGTGGGCCAACATCTGTGGGCAAGTTGGTGTGAAAGACAACAAACCATCATGCTGCAAGAAGAAGAGCTCATTTAGAAGGACACACTCCAGACGTGAGGGAGGCACGCTCCTCTACCGCCGAGGAGCCGACACAAAGCATCAGGAGGAGCTGACTGATGTGTGGTTGGTAAATCTCACAGAGGAGATAAGACTCGCTGATAGTAGTGATCAGTACCAGATACGGGCGCTAAATTAGTCTGAACTGTTTATTTAGAGCAATTAAGAAGAGCTGGAGAAGGGCGGCATACCTAATGAAGACTTCATGAGAGTTTTGTGAAAACTTTTTGGCACAGCTTCATTTGTCTGTAACTCCATGGTAGTAAATTTGGTGATGTGGTGCATCCTTACTCATTTTACGAAATAGAGACAACAAACGACACAAGCATGAAACGATGGTTATCAATCCCAAAATGTTAGCAAATGGGGACGGGAGACCTTCCTCTGACATTAAGCAGAGTGCATGTCTGCAGCTGTTTAGGATGGGAAACTCCCACATGTTAGACCTCTTTCCCACCCTATTCCCATATTAGTAATTTTCCAAAAATTTCCTGTATTATGTTCATTCATGGAGACACCCCCTGCCCCGTATTTTCAAATCCAAAATTTGACAGGTACGACCATCAGATGGTGGAAAATGCCCTGGAACTGCCCTGCAGTGGGATTCCAGCCTCCTAAAAAACTCACTTAGACTACAGACATCTTTAACAGGGACAGTCAATAACAGAGATATCTTCTGATGGTAAATAAAGAAACTGTATAAACATTTTCCCCCAACACAGGTAGGCTAGAGAAGTCCATTTTAATCCCACGTTATTGGTTTTCAATAGTGCACCGGTTGTTGCAACCATAGGCTGCACAAAAAATGGGCATAGTTGCTCATTCTGCATTGGCTCCAGTTGGGTTTGGAGAGTGAGGAACCCTCCCAATATGGCGGCGACGCTGTTACGCTCTCCAGCTCTAGCGCCCAATGGGATGTCTACATAGTCTTTTTTGACAGAATAAAACTTTTAATGTTTATAATCTCGGTGGACGAATTTTGACGCTGATCAGTGAAGTCACTTCCAAAACTGTCACGATATGTTGACATCTTAGCAAAGACCTGAAAGTGACAATTTTGTATGGAGACACAATGGCTGAGAAGATCGAGTCAGTGCATTTTTCCAGTCATCTTCAACCCTCCCAGAAATTTCCGGAATCCAAATCCTGCCGTCTGAAGCTGAGCTCTGATCTGACTCACTTCTAGTTCCTGGAAATGGTGCACTGGTGTTTTTTGCCCCCTGAGAACGACTTACAAGCATTCATTCCTACTAGAGACCACGGCAAATGTATTGATTAAACGAGTTCCACACATTTAAGACTTCAACAAACCAGACCTGGTTTTGCCCTGCAGGGCTGCATAAATGTATCCATGTATTTCTAATAATTAAACAGAGTTTCTGATAACTGAATGGTTTGATTACAAACGAGACAGAAATAAAACTACATTTGTTGTAATCATCACTAGTACTACTGTAATGGGATTATTTGAATCTGTAGACATTAAAAAGTTATGGTAGGTGTTTAAAATAAAGATAAAGTTATGGACATTCATAAAGCACAGACATCTGACAGTTATCAAAACAAGTTATGTTCATGTGCATCATTAACAGATGTTTCTTTAAAAGTCAGTTGACTGAGCTTCCATATATGGAGGCTTTCAGGGAATGCAGACTTTTGCAAAAACAATGTTCATGTTAAATTGTGCACCATGGTATCAGGTAATCTGAGGAGTTACGGTACTGTAGCATATTTTATACAGACCTAATGTTTAGATAAACCTACATGTGCGAATCGCGATAAGAACGGTGGAAAGGTGCCATAAAATGAACTTCAGCAAATTCCATCAGTCTGCAGTCTGAGGCACACATGGAAAATGTGAGAGTCATTATACAGCTGACAGAGTTCTGGAGCTGGAAACTGTTCCTCTCCGCTTCAACTCCCCTTCTGCAAACCAGGAAGCTGTTGGTTGATCTTGGCAAACCTCAGTCACCCCCATCCCCTCCCCCCTACTCTTTCTTTAACATTTTGGGCCATGAACATCAGATTTTAAAAGTTTTTATTACTAAAAGAGGAAAAAACTAGAATCCCCAAATCGCTATAAAAACGAGCTTGTGTGTTCTGCTGCTGGAGGTGTTGGAGAAATCACACATTATTGCTGTATGTTTGCTCTAAAGCTAAACTCATACATGCGTGGAAAAGGAACACACACACACACACACACACTGGAGGGAATATAAATGTAAGAGCGAACATACGTGCATGTTTCTTGCAGAACAGAGAGTTAGATCTAGCCAAAATCAAGTCTTTCTAACAGCAGGCGTTAAAGAAACCCAGGTGCCCTGGAAAGCGTTTTCTCAGCTTTAGTTTTCTTTATTTAATTACTGAATCAATGAGTCAATCTCTGTGTGTGAGCGGCACTTTATAGAGGCTCTGACATCTGCATGTGGGTCACATCAAGGACAGCCGGATCATTATGATGGTTGGGAGGAGGAGTTGAGTGCTGCTTTTCTTCACTCCTAAAGGTGAGTCAGGAAAGTCAGCGACACTCACGGGACATGTTCAAAATAGCAGCTAATTCCAGCACATCTGGAAAAACGCCAGATTCAGCACCTGGGTTTTTGTTTTATTAAATCTAATAAAGATCAATAAGATAAAGGAGACTGGATCCAAAGATGAATGTTTACTGGATCTGCTGGGACTGAAAGTGATGTTAAAACCATTTTTCCACATTGTCTGCTGTCTACGATGGCCTTAGATTATTAGAAAGTGAAAAAAGTCAAAGTTATCCAATCAACCAGGAACTCAAACCTGTAGTTTAGTCTAATAAATGCATCAAAGGCAAATGTTTTATGGATCTGGACATGGTCTTGAGTCGGAAAAGGGTAGAATGCTTCACCAGGTCAGGGACGAGGTCCTGCCTCAAGTGGAGGAGTTTAAGTATCTTGGGGTCTTGTTCACGAGTGAGGGAAGGGTGGAGCGTGAGATCGATAGGCGGATTGGTGCTGCGTCTGCAGTGATGCGGGCGTTGTACCGATCTGTCGTGGTGAGGAGAGAGCTGAACCGAATGGCGAAGCTCTCCATTTAACGATGGAGCTACATTCCTACCCTCATCTATGGTCACGAGCTTTGGGTAGTGACCAAAAGAATGAAATCGCAGATACAAGCGGCTGAAATGAGTTTTCTCCGCAGGGTGTCTGGGCCCTCCCTTAGAGATAGGGTGAGAAGCTCGGTCATCCAGGAGGGGTTTGGAGTAGATCCGCTGCTCCTCCACATCGAGAGGAACCAGATGAGGTGGCTCAGGCATCTGGTTAGGATGCCTCCTGGATGCCTCACTGGTGAGGTTTTCCGGGCGCGTCCAACCAGGAGGAGACCCAAAGGAAGACCCAGGACACGCTGGAGGGACTATGTTTCTTGACTGGCCAGGGAACGCCTTGGGATTCCCCCGGAGGAGCTGGCAAAGTGGCTGGGGAGAGGGACATCTGGGCCTCTCTGATTAAGCTGCTGCCCCCACGACATGACTCCAGATAAGTGGATGAAAGTGGATGCATGCATGGATGGATGGATGGATGGATGGATGGATGGATGGATGGATGGATGGATGGATGGATGGATGGATGCATGGATGGATAAGTGGATGGATGGATGGATAAGTGGATGGATGGATGGATGGATAAGTGGATGTATGGATGGATGGATGGATGGATAAGTGGATGGATGTATGGATGGATGGATAAGTGGATGGATGGATGGATGGATGGATAAGTGGATGGATGGATGGATGGATGCATGCATGCATGGATGGATGGATGGATGGATGGATGGATGGATGGATGGATGGATGGATGGATGGATGGATAAGTGGATGGATGGATGGATGGATGGATAAGTGGATGGATGGATGGATGGATGCATGCATGCATGGATGGATGGATGCATGGATGGATAAGTGGATGGATGGATTTGGAGCAGAGGAACCAAACTACAGGTGGTAATAGACCTCAAGTGGCTCCGGGACCTCTTTCATAATCCCCTGTAGAACCAGGTCTGATACACCTTTAACCCACTTCGGTATCAGGTATGATGATCCCTTTAGCTGTGCTGCATTGTTCAAAAACCATAAGAAAATCTTCATTTCACATCTGTAAAGTATAGAAAAGTCTACTGAAGTAGCTTAGTTATTTTAGCATGGATGTGAAACTCATAACAGAAAGGAAAAATGATGAGCTGATGGCATTCCTTCAGTGCTTGGCTGCCATTTCTTCTATTAGTTGCAGGTCTTCACATAAATCCAGAGATTCCAGGCTGACAGCATTGAATTAATTAAAAAAATCAGCACAGTGAAGATAAAAAACTGCAGCAATAAAGCAAAACAAACGTTTTGTTTTACACATTATGAACGATAAATGAATCAAACATTCCAGCTAGGACTCCTTCTCTATCATCCAACACGGCACCAGAGTCTTATCTCATGACTCCTCCACACCCATCAATCTACTTCCTGCTCTTCTTCACGTTCAACCAGCTGCTTCTCCTCAACGTTCTTTCCCTTTCCTATCTTCCAAGATAAAATACCACTGAGCCAGTGCTCCCAGCTTATCTAGCATCTATGACTTATTGCTCCTTGTGTCTGTCCTGAGGTGTGAGATACTCCCACCAGATTTGAGGAGATCCTTCCTAAGCGGTCATCTTTTACTTTACTCTTCCAGGTTGTAGTTTTCTAACCGACACTGAAATTTGACGACTTTAGCTTTGTAAGTCTCATCAGACTTGATTTTTCTCTGGTTTTAATTTTCTTGCTCTTATTTATACAATTATTTAATTCCCTTTTTTGTCCTCGTCACCACATTCATTTCTCCCTCCTTTGTGAAGCGCTTCGGAGAGGCTCCCGGAGGATTTAATAATAGTTTTGGAGCAGATTTAGTCATGATTGTGTTTTTGAGTTATTCCTTGTCTGGAATGTGGTTAATTCTGTTTTAGATTAGTTGAAGTTATTTTCATTGCCTCTGTCCATTCTCCTTACAGAATAAATGTCATCTATTAGAAAAAAAAAGAATACTTATTGACTTACTCCTTGGTTTTACCTCAGATCATCTGCCCATCGCTGTTGGGGGGCCTCATGATTTCCATGAAGGGGCGAAATTCAAATGGAATCGTGAAATTATAAAACATGAAACGTTTAAGGTTTTCCGAGTATGAACAAACAAATCTAGAACTTTCCCAACCTAAGTGTTTGTTATAATGACATTCAAAACAAGCAAGATACCTCCCGCCTCTCTTCTCTGTGTCTTGGGAAAGGGAGGGGAGAAATATATTACGTGAGCTGAGGAGAAGAGGTCCGCTGCAGGTAAATTTCACGCTTCTAGCAGGAAAATTATCCAAACAATGTCTACGTTTCGTCAATGCATGATTGAACAAACCTGCAAGAACTTTCGCGAGTTAACCTCGTTTTACATAAAAACAGGATAAAAATCAGCATTTCCAAATCTGAGACCATGGTCTTGAGTCAGAAAAGGGTAGAATGCTTTCTCCAGGTCAGAGACGAGGTCCTGCCTCAAGTGGAGCAGTTTAAGTATCTCCAGGTCTTCACGAGTGAGGGAAGGGTGGAGCAGGAGATCGATAGGTGGATTGGTGCTGCTCTTGATTTACCGATCAATCTGATCCTACCCTCATCTATGGTCATGAGCTTTGGGTAGTGACCAAAAGAACGAGATCGAGGATACAAGCGACTGAAATGAGTTTCCTTCGCAGGGTGTCTGGACTCTCCCTTAGAAATAGGATGAGAAGCCGGGAGGGGCTCGGAGTAGATCTGCTGCTCATCCACGTCGAAAGGAGCCATTTGAGGTGGCTCAGGCATCTGGTTAGGATGCCTCCTGGACGCCTCCCTGGTGAGGTTTTCCAGGCACGTCCAACTGGAAGGAAACCCAAAGGAAGACCCGGGACACGCTGGAGGGACTATGTCTTGACTGGCCAGGGAATGCCCTGGGATTCCCCAAAGGAGCTGGCCAAGTGGCTGGAGAGAGGGAAGTCTGAGCCTCTCTGCTTAGGCTGCTGACCCCATGACCCAGATAAGTGGAGGAAAATGGATGGATGAACATAAAAGTACATCAGCAAAAGGGTCACATGAATTTATTTTAAGACTGTCACTCTTCAGATCGAGACATTCTGAAAAATAATAAAGTGATACTAGTTTAGGTGAATTATCTCCACAAAATATTACTAGACTGTTAAATTTAAGACAGTTAACTCTATTTGAGCTGAAGGCTTTCCAGAGAAATTAGCAGGAAACAACATGAACGTTGTTGACATAATGACAGAGGGTTAGACTTCAGAGTTCCTAATGTCGTTATCATCACTGAGTAAAAAAAGTTATAATGTAAAAGAGAGAAGCACCGATACCACATTTTACCTAACTGCATGCTAAAAAAGGACGTTATCCTGCCCCCACCACCCCCGCTCCAGTTTTCAATTTTTACAAGACAAGAACTTCAAAATTTAACAAAAAAAAAGAAAGTTTTTATTGCTCATTCTGTTTCGCTCCAACAAGTGACTCAGTAAGCGATTCTCTGTCTCCGTCTCCTATCTACAACAGGTGTTAACCTGCAGAAAACTCAGGTCAGGTTTACAGTTCTGTGTCTGGCTTCTCAGCTCGTTTTATCTAATATGGTCACTTTGAGGCCTTTAACTAAAACCTGTTAAAATGGTTTGGAGCCACTTCTGAAGCAGCAAAACCAAACTAAAAAAATGTCATTATCATCTCTGCAAAGGGAACAGATGTACGAAATCTGAGCTTTTAAAAATAAAACATGGATTTTTGAGGCTTTAGAAAAGAAATAAAAGCAATGCAATGTGAGATTGTTGAAAAGAAAATGTAAATATTAGCAGCAAATGGAAGAAGTCAGACTCACATGCATGATAAATGTGTTTGCAAATGGAATCTGACAGCAAAGTCTCAGAGGGAAACAGTGGCACGGCACATGGAGGGAAGAAGGGAATGGTGCACCTCACATATGTGTTTAAGAGACCTCAATGTGCCAAACAATTCTGAAAAAAGTTGAAGGAAAGAAATGTGGGAAAACCTGGATTTCACAGCAAATAAAAAAGGAATGTTAACACCAGTGAGTGTGAATCCCTGTTAGCCAGGATGGATGAGGTGACGTGTCGCTCCAAAGCGGGGGAAGGCTCAGACCCTCTGGATGAAACAGAGCTGATCTGTGCTGACACAGCTGGTTTGAGGCACAGACACCCCAGTATCGTGCTCAGCTCCTGGAATGTTGCAGGGCCTAGCTGGAGAAACCATAACAAGTGCAGGAAATAGACAGAGTGCAATCGGGATTCCCCACCAACCGCAACCGTCCCAAGCCTAGAATCTCTGAATCCAACAGGAGACAGAGGCGGGATGGAGACCTCCATCCAAAATGTCAGAGAACATCACAGGATGGACTCATACGGCTATTTATCCTCAACCTGAGACACTCACAGCACTGAATCTTTAATCTGTTAGAACACCTTAACGTTTATTTCAGGGACTACGACACTTGTGTCACTCATCTTAGGCCAGGACAAACATTTGTAAAACTCACAAGGCCAAAAGGAGAAGAAAAACCCTTTATGTCCACCTAACATAAATGTTTTTGGACTGTGGAGGGAAACCCCCAAAGGAGATGCTCATCCTGTTTTGAATCTACCTCCTGCTCTAACTTAGGAAAATAAAGGAAAATGTGTGAAGAACACAAGAAAAAAGGTGCCCCAACATCCAGGGGAGCTTAGAGTTGTGTCGCTGTTCGAAAAGTGTCAACTGAGTTGGTTTTAGAGGTTTTCCAGTCACATCCCACAAGGAGAACCCCAGGGCAGACCCAAACCTCCTTGGAGGGATTATACACCCACTCTGGTCTGGGAATGCTTTAGTATCTCCGTGGAGAGGGTCGTTTCCACTTCCCTTCTGGACCTGTTACTTCCACAAAATCAGCAGGATAAGGATAAGCAGTGGAAGATGGATGGATGGTTTGGTAATTAGTCATCAAACAATCAACGACTACGGCAACTCTAACAGGACTGGAAGAGTTCATCCAAAAGCTCCGGTGAAGTTTGTTTTTGTTCTGGTGGCCTTCTAATGTCAGACCCTCACAGAAAAATATGTTTCAGGTCTGAGCTGCATGGATCTGGCCTGGATTTGAACTGGCAAGGAGGAAAATAGGATAACCATATGAACTGGCTCAGTGAAGGAACATGAGTGTGTGTGTGAGGATAGAGATGGATGGATGGATGGATGGATGGATGGATGGATGGATGGATGGATGGATGGATGGATGGATGGATGGATGGATGGATGGATGGATGGATGGATGGATGGATGGATGGATGGATGGATGGATGGAAATCGGGCCCGATCACGTGACTTTCAAAGGACTCGGAATTGGTTGAAAAAGATCGGATTTAACCTTATAAAACAACAAATATGACATTTTAAATTCATTCTGATATCTTAACATGTTCCTCCATATCAATATTATTTGTTTCTTGGACAAAAACAACACCATTACGTCACACAAAATACGGCAGGTGACACGAAACACGTTTTCCCCTCATTTCTTCTTTTTTAATGCTTTGCTGAAGTATCGGATCGGGACTCAGTATCGGCAGATACTCAAAATCAAATGACTCGGACTCGGATCGGGAGCAAAAAAATGTGATCGGAACATCCCTTAAACTTTTGATCAGGACTGTATATATTGATATAGAGAGAGATGAATGTGAACAGCTCAGTTTGTTGAGTTCAAAGTGTCAAACAGTTCTCCTAAAGACTTTTCAGCACACGGTCACTTTGTGTTACTACGTGTGTGTTGACATTACACACTTAATGGAACCCCTATGGGATCCTTGTGGAACACCGGGAAGCCTGCCAAACGTTGCTCATGGATATAAATTTTGTCTTAACCAAACAAGTGGAAAAGTCAGTTACCTGCATTTCATCACAAACAGGAAGAGTTTAGGATTATAAAAGGGTGTTTCATTAACGGCTATGAGGATCGATTTAAATGTTTGCAAAAAAATATATGTAATGAGTAACACCTTTTTGCAGGAATTTCGTATTTATGTCAGAATAATTTGGTAATGTGAACCTGATGGTGGTATAAAGGTTTATAAAATAGCATTTAAACAAACACCTATGAAGTACTGTTCAAAGAGCTATCTACAATATCAAATATTAGGGATGAGCGAGTACACCACTATCTGTATCTGTTCAACCATCTAAATTATCTGTATCTGTACTCGGAGTGGGTGGGGCCTAAACCGGAAACGGGCGTGGTTTGATCGGAAGTGGGTGGGGCTCCTACATTATTTTAAGGCTGAAATTGATATGGATTGATCACAAGTTGCTATATGTATTGTTTATTTGAAAACAATTTACAGATCAGCCTCAGAATTGAGATTCAGTGTTTTTGATCACAATAGTAAAGTGTAGTAGTAAATACAGAACAAGTTTTTCAATAAACTCTGAACATGAATATTTAAGTGCATGAATGAATACAACTGAACTCATGCAGTAGGAAATATCAACTACTAGAATAAGACACAACTTTTTAATTTTAATTTTTTTTTTATTTTAGGATCAAACTATTTTTTTCTAAAGTTCTTGGCATTTTTCCCCACACAAAGTTAAACAAAACAATGTTGATTAAGGTATGCTCGTACTCGTCAAAGATGCATTATCCGTACCGGATACTCGTCTGAAACGAGTATCCGGCTCATCCCTATCAAATATTACATTTTCAGACATCAGTATACAACCCCACTTCTTTATTTCAGCCTAAGGGCCGTGATATACTTGCTGTTTAGCGACGCGTACACGTGTTTAAAATGGCTGCTACGCGTAGCTTGCGTTGATTTGAAGCATCGTTTGTGCGCGTCCCCCAAAATTAACGCGACGCGACACGACGCGCCCGAATGCTGCAATATACAAGCAACTGGTAGGTAAAGTTGACAAAACGAGCGTGGCACACTCACCATGGTGACTCCATCTCTGGTTTAGAGGTCTTTCACACCATCAACGATACCGCTGCTGTCCTTGTTTCTGCCGTAATCTCAAAATTAACCAGTTTTGAGCTCTTTTATTGACGCCATGTTTGTTTGGGTTGTACCGGCTCTCTATCCGGTCTGAGTACTCTCGTTTGCCCCCTAGAGGAACATTCCGGTACTACAACCAGTGCAGCGCTGTCTAGCAGCAAGTATATGAACAAAGACGCAGCCTGCGCCAACGCGAGGTTAAACAGCAAGTATATTCCGGCCCTAACTCTTGCTAACAATCTTTGGACCAATTTGGACTGTGAATTTAAAACTTGTTCAGTTGTCTGTAGGACCAAGATCCAACAGACCCAACAGATTCCAACAAGTCACAATAGATATGTAAAAAAGACTTTTGAGTTCAACTTTTAATTAGGCAGGAAAAACCATCAAGGAGTTAAATTAACTCTTGAATCTATATTTACTAAAGAAACGCAAAAGTTTACTTAACCTTAAAGCAACATTCTGCAAATTTTACACCTTAAAATTATCCTTTTTTGTAAAGTTTTGGCATCATACTATTATCTATTATGTTCATTTTCGTACCTGTGATAGTGTTGGGGTAAACGTCTGTTTACTGCACTATACAGTTTTTGAGCTCGTGTCGCTACCGGAAGTACTGGGTGTTGCTTTGCGGCACTACATGGCAAGCCAAAGGGATAAAAAATAGTGCGCGGGTTTTTGCCCCATTTGGCGTCAAAACGCACATTCAAGATGCGCATTTTGACGCCAAAGGGGGCAAAAACTTGCGTGCTCTAAAAACGAGCATTATGTCAAAACGCACGTTGTGAACGAGTGTTTTGGCGAACATAATGCGAGTTTAGAACGCGCAATTTTTTTATTTCTTTGGCTTGCCATAAATGTATATAACGTAGACTCGCTGTTTAGCGGTGGCAGATTCACCAAAGAAAGCTAGAAATCCCGTATCAGAGAGATTTGATTTTATGACAGTAGCTACGTTTACATGCGCCAAATTTCCCCAATCCGATTCAAATCTTGGTTGATCAGAAATCCCAAACCTCTGTTTACATGGACACTAACTGGAATGATCCGATCACGCCGCGATGCCCGCACCATAGCTTGCGCATGCGCAGACTTGTCTTTCCCGGAAGAGAAATTGTAAACAAACGCCATCTCGTCCGCACATCTTTTCCCTTGCATTTTATTTGCTTATTCTCTAGCTTCGGTGAATTCCCGCTTCCTGCATCTTCAGATGCACTTGAGTGTATAACTCGGCATTTTTCACCGTTCGGCCATCGAGACGTTCAGTAATATTGAGCTCCCGTAGTATTTCCAGTAAAAAATAGCGTCGGCAACAGACCACTTCTGTTCACCGCCCGCCATGTTCTCGATCTGTCCTGAGCATGCGCAGAGGCGAAAAGAGGGCACGCTGAAGTTGCACACATGCGCAGTGGGCATTATTTTACCCCAACAATCCGAATGGGTGTGTACATGGACGCCAATCGGATTGACGATCGGACAAAACCACCTCTCTCAATCGGAATGAAATTTCATTCGGATCAGGCCGAATCGGATCAGAATATTCCAATTGACATGTTTACATGACGAATTTTTGATCCGATAGGGAGTTCAATCCGATTACTTGTGCCCATGTAAACGTAGCTACTGACATTACGCAGCAAGCCTTGAGAGGGCGACAGAGAGCATATATCCGCAAAGTTAAGGAATGGGGCTTTAAATTATCAAGACGACATATTTGCTATTAGAGCAAACGATATTAGAATTTAACCTTCTACTTTCAGTCATATTAGGTAGAAACTGCTTGTTAGTTTTACAGTGTAGTTGGCTAAAAAAAAAGCTTCAAAGACCAAAAACATGCTAATGTTCCAGTATGTCTCATTTATAACTTCTCTCAGCACTTATTTCTTTATTATTTGCAACACATTCACTCTCTCCAATGTTAACATTGTGGAGTAAATGGACCTAACTATGAGGTATGACAACTCAGTCCAACATGGGAAACTTAATTTACCTGCTGACAGCTCCATATTCCTATTCCTGTCTCAGTGACTCCCAGAAAGAGCTGCTAAACTTCAATAAAAAAAAGTGGAATACAAAAATCAGCATATAAAAGTGCACGTAAATAGAACCACTTGTTCGCATTCACTGAACAAAACCACCAGGATTAAGTGTTCTGTTTTTCAGTGAGACTTTAACAAACCAGAGACAGATCTGAACAACATTCACAGCTCCGACATGTCTTTGTAATTTAAACACTATCATTCTCCGGGGAGACGAATTAAAGCCAAGAGGAACTAAGTGTTTGATTCCCCCTGAGAACCACATTTACAGCACTTATAGTGGAAGAATGAAGGCCTGTGATGGGTTGCACGCATGCACTTCTGTTGCTCAATAAACCCTCTGAGCCGGCAGTTCCCAACAGCTGCCCTGTCTCATAAGAGGACGCTCTGCTGAGAATTCAGCAGCTCTCTCCCTGTGGTCATACTCATGTGAATTTTGAGTTAAAAAAGTGAGTTGGCTCCCCTCCCTGCAGCTCTCTAATGGAATCCATGCACAGAAGTGGCACGCGCTCACGGAGAAAGACAAACAGGATGCCTGGACTCGGGTGACTCGGATGAAAGAGATTGTGTTCCAACACAGTTTAAATCCATCATTGCTGGTGTGGAGTTAAACAACGTAGTCCGCTGCCTTACTTGGCCTCTCGCGGACTTTGGCCGGTTATTTTGTGTAAATGAGTCATTCTGAAGAAACACCCTGCAAACAGAGACACAGAGGCTCCCAAAGGACTCTTAAATCTACTACACAGTGATGGAGCATGTGCAGTGTCTCCGAGGAGGATAATTATGATGTGTTTAAAAGGAAAGACTGCCCTTAGGTGCCCCTTTTAGATCTTTATCCAAAAGTATGAATGTGTTTGTTCATAGCCATAGTCCTGATCATTAAAGTCACATTTCCTTGTTTTCAGCATGATGTCTTCTTTTTAAATTATACTCACAATTTGGGTAAAAAACGAAAAAATAGGGTCTCATTTAGCAAAGTGATGCCATGTAGTCATCAAATGTGAACATGTGTGGCATCCCAGGAAAATAGACCCCTCATCTTCTATGTGTCCTTTGAAAAAAATAGACTAAAATGCCTTAAGACCTCAGAAATCTACTAAAAATAGGTTTTGATATATATCTGTATATGGTTGTAATTATATACATTGATTCAACAAGAACTAGGTAGCAATTTGACTCTAAACTGGAACAAGCAAATACATCTGAATGTCATCAGCAAACACTAATCATGCTTTCTGAAAATGGTCTCAAAGGGAAGCATATTAAATGAAAAGAAAATGGGACTAAAAATACAGCCCTGAGGCACTCCACAGCTAAATGGGGTATATAGGATGGCTTGTCAGGGTATGAGTGGTGTGTTACCCCTACTACACACTATAAGCATCAGCATCACGGAATGGACAGTGCACACCGGGAGAATCTCAGCCGCACAGCGGCTTCACCGCCGCGCTTCTCGCTGGACTCGCGAGATTACAAGATCCCTTGAGACTTCAAAGGTCACGGTTTCTTCTGCCATTAAACCAAAAAGAAGGAACTCATGTGTGACATCGCTGTTTGATGTCATATATAATGTTGTTCCTCTCTCCTGCCAGGATTAAAGCCATGAAACCACTGCACTTCTCGAACGATGCGGTAAGTAAATAAGCCGTGAGGTCACACGTATAGACGTAGTCTACGTAGATTTGAAATCACATCGCTGCAATAGACTTTTATTTTGAAAATTACCGGGCATTTTACAGTGTGATTTCCTGTCTAGCCCTATGTTAACTGCGGAAATTGAAGCATCCCATAAGCGGCTTGCGGCAAAAATAGAACTTGATTCTATCTTTAGTAGCGCGGCGCTGCGTGCCGCTTCTGGGACGCACCTGAAAATTGCTGTGTCACAGCTGGTTTGTGTCATCCCCATAGACTATAGTGGATTCTATTTGAAGCAACAACGTTCCGCTGCCGTTCCGCACCGCTGATGCTTCCAGTGTGCAGTCGGCTTCAGCATTAAAGGTACATTAGCATTGAGCCACAACCACAACAGCAGGTAAACATAACAGTACCATGGCAGTATTCTGGCAAAAATATGAATTTGTGACCAGCAGATCATCAACTAACATCTGAGTTACGGCTGCTTCAATAAGTGTGTTTGTGTGTGTGATCAGTTGCAGGTGATGGCTCAAGCTAACGAGTCAGAATTAGACCAATTATCAGAAGATAACGTTGCATTAAAGAAGACTTCGCTGTGCGGGAGAAGACATTCATCCTCCGCTAATCCCAAAAGGCCACGCCCTCTGCAACGTATTCATTAAGTTTGCCAGATAAAGGTGTAAAAGACCTAAACCTATAACAGGCTGCAGCGAATTTCCACAGAAAAAAAATCCATTTAAACTCTATCCTTGTTTTCCACCAAAACAAACCCATAACTACAATTTCAGTTTCGGGAACCTCATTGTGAGACGTGTTTATGTGAGTCATCGGGTTTAATCGACTCCGTTTGCGTGGATAAACGTCAACTTTGTGATGTTGCAAGCTTCGTCGTTAGTCAATGTGCCTGTGGTCACCTGAACCTCACAGCCTGGCAGCTACTTTTTAAATCATAATTTTGGTGCCAAACATCAGAGATGAGACTCAAACTTCTAAGCTGCTTCCACCTAACTAGGCTTGATTGAAACAGCATGCTTGTAAATATCAGGTAAATCTGAGTAACGGGAGAGAAGGAGAAAGACTTAAGGCCACACACTCAGTGCCTTTTACTGATGGCAATTTATTTGAAAGTCCGTAAAAGTTTTATAATCAGAGCTCCAACTGTGCTGGTTTCTCCTCCAGCTTCAAGAAAAAGGAAATAAAAGTATCTTCTCATGCACTCACCGAACCTCTTGTATCCAAAAGATTGTACTTCCTCCTCGTCTCCAAAGTCGTCTGTGGAACAAAATCAGGAACACAGATTGTTAATGCACACAAATTAAATGGGATTCATTAGGATAAACGCAGCCAGAATGATTCCATAAGCAAAACAAAATCACGAGGACCAAAAAGGAATCAGATCCAAGATGGTTTCATCCTTTGTCTTTGTGTGTTTATGTGTGGAGATGGCTGATCCCAGGAGCGCACCGGGCTGTGGTTTCACTGGTTTGTTGACAGTAAACCCTAATTACACTCAGCTCCTGCACTGCAATGAACACTGGAGCAAAACAAGGAGGACAGCACTGGTAATGGTAGACAGATGGAGCAGAGAGGAGGGAGATAAGGGGGATGGAGAGGGATGAGAGTGTGTTTACTGCTGGGAGGTCAGAAGGGGTTAAATCGGATGAAGAGTGGATCACACATTCCTGTGTGTTAATAAACCAAAGTTTCTCTCAGATGGATAAAATCAAGCTTTTAAAACTGAATGATGGTCTTTTAAAATGGCTGCTACTCGGAGGTTAAGCCCAAGCACAGCGAACTTTTAGCTACAAGGCATAAATAGTCTTTATGGATGTTCTGCTGTTTCTTATGTTAACAAAAAAGTAACAAGTTTGATTGACTGAAAAGAAATTTAGATGTGCTGAGTTATTTATTTTTGTGGTTATAAGTAAATTCTACACTTTAAAAATCAAACTGTTGAATCAATTTTTAAAAAATCTATTATTTCTTCTATATTATTAGAAGAAAAAACTTTAAAGTGTGATTTGATTTTCCATATTTTTTGTTATATTCAATTTTTTTATTTGGTTTCAGTCACTTAGGTTTGTTTTGTTTTTTGCTTCTGGGATTTTTTAAATTTATTTCTTTTCAGATCAATTTTCAACTTATTCAGATTTCAGAATACTTGTTCAATAAAGTAGCACAACTTTTGCCAGAAAACTATAACCCCTACTTTACACCAGAAGTCTCAGTGGCGTGGAACGGCAGCGGAACGTCGCTGCTTCAAATAGAATCTATTATAGTCTGGGGGGGGGGGGGGGGGGGGGGGGGGGGGGGTTCACATCAGCCGCGACGCGGCATTTTCTAGGCGCGTCCCAGAAGTGGCGCGTCACGCCACGTTGCACCGCTAAAGGGGTTCTATTTCTGCTGCAAGCCGCTTATGGGATGCGTCAATTTCCGTAGTTAACATTGGGCTAGACAGGAAATCACACGCGGTTTCAGTGCAAAACGTCTGGTAATTTTCAAATTAAAAGTCTATTGCAGCGATGCTATTTTATATCTATGTAGATTACGTCTATACATGTGACCTCACGGCTTATTTACTCCCTGCATTGTTCGAAAAGTGCAGCGGTGTGTTTTTCATGGCTTTAATCCTGGCAGTGGAGAGGAACAACATTATAAATGACACCAAACAGCGATATCAAACGTGATTTCTTTCTTTTTGGTTTATTGGCGGCTGGCATAAACAAACCGTGACCTTTGAAGTCTCGATGTATCCTGTGATTTCGTGAGTTAAGTGAGTGTGATGGCGGAAGTCTCAAGGGATTTTGTGATTTCGCGAGTCCAGCGAGGAGCGCGGTGGAGAAGCCGCTTCGTGGTGGAGATTCTCCTGGTGTGTACTGGCACACGGCGAAACTCGCGAGTAAACCGTTCAGCTGCCGTTCAGCGACGGTGATGCTTCCAGTGTGAAATAGGGGTCAGAAAGCATGACTTGTTCTCCAAGACTCATTTTCATTCATTGCATCAGAATTGTATATAAAGTTATAGTTCATTTAAAAACAAAAAAAAGTGATTAAAAAAAATCTGACAAAATAAAATTCAAACAACCCAATGAAAAATGATGGGACTCTAGGCCTACTTTAAACTGACATAATGAATTGAATCAGGTTTAAACTATTATGTTTATCAAACCCAAATGTATTAAAGTCATTAAATAAAGTTTATCTAACAAGTTTTTTTTCTTTAGTGTACTTCCCAAGTGCTCAAACGTGATTTGGTCTTAAATCGGATACTGGTCTGAAAAGTTGTGACTGACCACAAATATATTTCTTAAGAATACATAAAATGTACAAATAATCCGAATATAAAGATGCACGTAGAGCTGACCTAGAATCAGCTCACACTGCCTACCTTTCATGGCGTTTTCTAACTCGTTGAGGAACGTAGAAGCGATGAGGATCCCGGTTACTTTCTGCGCATCGCAGCATCCAGTGAGATGATGAAACTTTTCCTTTTTCTGATTTAAACTTTTAAAATCTGCAAGTCTGAGTTCGTCTGTGTTCTCTTTAGAATCCCATCGTCTCTGTTCTCCTGCTCGCTGCTGCAGACCAGAGCGCTTTTTCAGTCACTTTAATGATCTCAGGCTTGTTCTGCAGCGGGGATGAAAGTTGCCACCACAATAAAGTTGAGCACGGTTGAGCAATACAGGTACTTCTACTTCCGGTGGGATATTTCAAAATAAAAGGGCTGTTCAATCTTTTTTTTCCCCCTTGTTTTTTAATAGTTCTAAACACGAATAAATCTATTGTGATTTTTTACTATATTACACAGCAAAATCATATAATGAGTGAATTAAAACATAAATTTACCCAAACCATTAAACTTACAAATTTCACACTTTGATTGCCCCAGTTTGCTTCTACTTGACGAATAGATATTCAAAACATTTAAGCAACCAGAAAAAAATTGTCTGATTTGGATACTGGGTGCAGAAAAGTATAAGTGGTGGTGGCACCACAGGAAAGATTTATCAGGTGACAATGTATAACTTCTCCATTTTTTTCTGTTAAAAAGCTAAATCCATTCACATATGTTGTCTTTTGAAACCAGAATCTGCCCAGCATGTGGTAAGTCTGCTTATCAACACACATGGTGTTTTATTTAATGAATTTGTTTGTGGACCCACCTAAGGTCACAGGGAGCTGCAATCACCAGGCGAGAGGTGGGGAACACCCTGGACAGGTCACCACCAGCCCATCCCAGGGAAACTGAAACCCAGAGACAAACACACTCACTTACAGTTAGTCACAATTTAAAGTTGCCCATTAAACTAACATGCATGTTTTTGGTCAGTGGGAGGACGCTACCCAACAAAACCACTTAGAAAAAACTATTTGAGGTTTAGTTTTATTTTTTAAAATAAAAACATGCCCCACTCGTTTACCTAAAGAGGACGGATTTAGATCTAATACTAATTTCGGTGTCTTATGGTGTTAAATAGTGTTCGCCAAGTTAAATTAAGTTTAGGTAGTTGAAATTAAAAACACACTTTTATTTTGAAAGCCACAGAGCCTGATTTCCGGTATTTACCCTAACTTCTTACCTGTTTTCTCTGACACTTTATTCTACGGCTGGATTATGTCTAATGTAGCTGTTGTCCCGTCTCGTCCTGCCGTGTCTCCTCCAGGGGGGACAGAGGACAGCAGAATAACCCAACCGGAGATGAGACCTAATTCCCAGCCAGGGCTCAGTGATGACCGTATCCTCTGGTGAAAACCTGCTATTGTTGATCATTCAAACTGTTTGTGAAATGTGAAACTTAAATAACACAAAAAATTGCCCCAAACAAAATAAATGACTCTAAAGTTTCCAAACACCACAGCTCATCACTTCCAGGCTCACCAGTGGGCATTCCCTTTAACTCTTCCAGTAACTGGGATAACACTTCCTGTGTCTGTAATCTCTGTGCAGATGCACACCAGAGATCAAAGCTAATACAAAAACAGCTGCATCCTCACAGACTAACAAGTTCCCCCTCCTCCTGTCATGGTTTTATCAGTGTTGAATCACAATAATAGATTTGAGTCTGAAAATCTGACAAAAGTTCTCTTTCCTCCTCATTATTTAGATTGCTCAGCCTTCAAACCAGTCTCAGGGTTAATAGCTCAAATTGGACCCAGAATGTCCCATAAATTAGATTCCAGACTGGCCTGTGATGATAAAGATACTAATTACTTGTTTTCCTAAAGGCTTCGGAGCTGTTATTTTACTGTCAGTTATAATTGGAGCAGCAGGTTTATGTTAGGGCCTCTGAAGATTGTGGCGAGTTGATAAAAAGCAGCTGCAGGTTGGGTATCTTACGGCGGGGCTCGTGGGGGTCCTCCTTCAGGGGTTGGAATCTCATTTGCCGGGTCAAAGCTTTCAGCAGTGGGCTCGGATTAAAACAGGGCTCAGGAAACAGGAATTTTACATTCACCAGAAAGCTTTAGTATAGGAATTTTTAAAAGTAAAAGCACAATGGTTGAATTTTGCAGTTTTATGTATCAGGACATGTTGCTTCAATTAATTTCAGGTTTGCATTTTCTGCACAACTCTCTTCCACGGGATTTCAATCAGACTGAGGTCTGAACTTCGATTGGACCATTGCAACATCTTGATCAGCCGTTCTGCTGCAGATTTGCTGCTGCGTTCAGGATCCTTGTCCTTTGAGACCCAATTTGGTCCAAAGTTTAGTTATCCCTCTAGAATACTTTGGTCCAGAGGAGTTCATGGTCCAAGATGAAGCCCAAACCATCAGCACGCCACCACCATGCTGACACCTAGCTGATTGTTATAATATTCCATGATGCCGTGCATTGTGGGTAAACATTTCTTCTCTGGGCTCATCTGTCTTACAGACATTGTTCAAGAAGTCTTGTGGTTCATTCAGATGTAAATGTGCAATGTTTCTGGAAAGAAGACTTTGTATTCTACTTGGTGGTATTTTTTGTTTCTGTACTCATGTGAACTTTAACCTTTACTCTGGTAACTGAGACATATAAAACCTGAGATGGAGATCAAAGTTTCTCCTCCATTTTTTCCCAATTGTTCTGATTTGTGGGAGAACTTGCTGGGATTTCCATTTTTGAGACAATCAGTTGTCTTAAAGGAACACTTGGCAATTTTGGCTTGTTTTTAGCACCTCCAAGTGTTAGTGAAAGTGAAACTTATCGCCTCACTTTTTAACACCTTAATCTAACAGCTGAAATGTCTCCTCAGCCTTCATTCGTGTCTACAGGAGTGGTGCATCACTAAATCAAACAAATCAGCTGTGTTCATGATCTAAAACATGGGATCAGATCGGCACTCTGAATTTGCAAGTGTGGTATTCTGGCCACAGAGGGTGGTAGGGGTCTGAGTGACATTTCATTAGCCCTGTAAAGGGTCATTTTAGCAAATACTGGCTCAAGAACATGATTTAAAAATATGAAAAAGTTGCATAGTATGTCTTTAAATAATTTCCACTTGTGAATGAACTTCCTCTCTGTAGAATGATGGGCCCAAGATTGAGTGGAACGTACGTTTAACCCTTCTCAGATTCTCTAAGGTAACTACTGATGTCTTTTCTCCTTGTGTTTACACACGCCTGTATGCTCCAGACCAAAAAAACTCTTGTTTTATAGCGGTGGTCACGCTGATGAAGGTCAGTTAAAGGTGAGGTTCACTAAAAAACTTTTAATACTTGTCCTGTTTCAAATAGCATCGATCATTCTGAGTTTCAAATGAAGGCTTAACATGAAAATGGTCTTCTATCCCTATTTCTTGCATTAGCTGCTGAAAGAAAATGGACAGAGAAACACTCAGGTCAGTAAAAACAGACAGCTCTGTGTCACACTGTGAACTTTTCTGTAATGGATTCATCCACTTTGGCTCGCCACCGCCGAAGGCTGCGGTGAGGAGAGCGTGTCTTGGGTAGTAGATGCTAACCGTTAGCATTAGCAACTCCACAACATGGCAGAACTCCTTCAGGCTTGTGTTTCTTGTGGAGATAAAACATCAACATTGCATTTTTACCCAAGAAAGAAGAGCGAACGGAGGTAGCAGAAGAGTTGCATTGCTGTTAGCCAATCAGAGGCGAGATGTTCATGAATATTAATACAACTCCAAATGCTGTTGTTTTCTGCCCTACACTCCTCTCACTAACTTCCTGAAACAGGAGCGCCAGAGCTTTTACAACAGAAAATTACTCAAAAGCAGATTTATTGAAATAACGACACATTTGATCAGATGCACCTGTCGGATACTTTCCCTTTCAAATCCAACAGAAAGGGTGGGTTGAGTTTTTTCCACACACAGCTTTTCCACTTTGTTTATTAAATAGTGGAATCTTTGTGTCTTTAGACATTTGAGCTTAGATTTAAATCATTTTTCTATGTCCTCATGCACAAAACTCAAAAAAAGACTTCCTTTATGGGCAAGATTGCTTAATGACAGGAGGTAAAAAAAACAAAACAGTAATTAAAAAATAAAAAACAGAACATCTGCCTCCTCTGGAGTTTATCTTTGGTGGTTCAGGTCATTTTTACATCTTTGTTGCAGCACAAAAGGCTCAAACATAATATTTAACCAGAGGATTTAATTTGTGGTTGTAAATTGTGACACAGACCAGAACAAATCCATGCTTGTTCCCTGTTGCGGATTACCCAGCTCTGTTTGCCACTGACCGTTTATTTTATATGCTGGCTGCCTGCGGAGGTAGAAAAACTGAAAACACTCTAAAGAACCAGTTCCCATCTTTACAAGTAATAAGTCTGTTTTGTTTTTGGCCCCCAACACAGAGCTTATTAGCTGTCTGAGACAGAGGAAGGAGGTGCTGGGTCTCTTCAGGAGGCCGAGGCTTAACGTCAGTCTGGAGGAGATTAGAGCAGAAGGTTTTTACCTGAGGAGAGCTCTGCAGACAGGTATGTATGTGAGACAGACCTATAAACGGCAGAGCATGGTGACTGTGCATTAATACGCGTCTTAATCTGATCTGCAGTAACAATGCAAATAAAATCGGATCAGTGCCGCTTAGCAGATCCATACAGAGGATGATCTCTCTCCTCAAACCCTGCAGCTTTCACTGTGGATTCTGATATTTTCAAGTATCTCAAGGTAAAAACTTATTTTACACTTTTTTGATTTGTGTTTTGCAGAAAGAGTCACATAATGAGTTTTGCTGGTCTCAATGAGTTCTGTTGCACAAAATCTCAAACTATAGTCCTATAGGAAGTAAAATTACAATATATTGTTGCGTTTTATTGGATTTTATGTGAATTCAGCCTGTTGGAAGACATTTTTTCTAATTTTTTAAAATAAATTTAGATACAATATGTTGTAACAGCGAATGCTTCAATTTAACATTTACCCTAATTTTCATTCTAAGCATTTTAAACATCTTGCCTGGTATTGCAGGATATTATTATTAGTAACGAGGCACTTTTGCCTCAGAAACACAATTTCACTTGCAGCATTACTCATAATTAGTCTGTTTAATTTTGCATATTGACTTGAATGTTGTAATTCAATAGCTGCTATAAATCGTTGTTGTTATTCATATTTGAGCCTTTGAATGCTGTCAACATGTTAAAAGTCTTTCTACATTTTGGGAATTGCGCCACCTTGTGGACATTTTGTTTTTAGGAATTTGCAGTAAATGCTCCTCATACCACTGGTTAACTGACTCAACTCTATTAAACCAATTTCTGTTGATCTGGAGCATACAGGCGTGTGTTAACACAAGTAGGAAAGACATCAGCAATGACCATAGGGATTCAGGAAGGGTTAAAGGTCATTTCATGACACTTAGTAGCCATTATTCTGCAAAGAAAAGCTTTTTCACATGTGGAATACAAACGGATTATCTTATTAAGAATGGGAACCCCCAGAAAATTCACCCCAACTCTGGGGGACAACATATCATGCTACTGTACACACTCTCCTATAGCTACAGCGCTACAAGTTCAGTTTTAAATTGACCTTATATGTCATGATCCAGCTCCAGCTATGCCCTGTTTCCACAGCAACCACAGCCTGCTCCCAATCAGCCTCATTCATCACACCTGCTTCCCCCTCATCAAGCTCATGTTACTCACCTGCTTCTCCTGCTATGTAGATCCATCCTGTTCTCCAACCAGTGCCAGATTATTAAACGCTCATGTCAGTAGATTCTCTAGTCTTGTACTCACATATCACGACCCTGCTTTGTCCACGGATCTCCTCCTTGTCTTGCCTCTTTTGGATTTGTCTCTTGCCTTTGGAATCACGGACTCTGACCTTGTTTCTGCCGCTGACCTTGACCTTAGATTTCCCCTTCTGGATCTTCACCACTGATGTTTCTTGTGTTCCTTTTTCCTGATGTTGCATCACTTGGTATTGCTACATCAACTACAACGGCTGTCCTGTTGTTTGTCCACCACAACAATGTCCGGTTGGTTTGCCATCACCAGTCTGGATCTGAAAGTCCCACAGGATCTTGGCTCGCTCGTTCTCTACCACTTTAGGGGTTTTTTCCCACTTTGACCTTGGGGCTTCCAGTCTATACTCTGCACAGATGTTCCTGTACTATGCCAGCCACTTGCTTGTGGCGTTCCATGTATGCTTTCCCTGCCAGCATCTTACACCCTGCAGTTATGTGGTGGATTGTCTCAGGGACCTCTCTGCATAGCCTACACCTTGGGTCTTGTCTGGTGTGGTAGATCTTGGCCTCTGTTGCTCTGATATTCAGGACCAGCTCTTTCTAGCCATTGGTAGGATTTCTTGATATCAGCCACATCAGTAATCTGTCAGTGGTACATCCCATGTATTGGTTTGTCCTCCCACGATGGTATTTCCAGCGCCTCCTCTTCTGTTCGTCATTGTCTGAGACATCACTCATCTGGGCCTTATCCTTGATGTACCTAAGGAACTTGGATGTTTCATCCTGGACAGTGGACATGTATATTTTTACACGAATTATTAAAACAAAGTTAATAAATGTATTTACTTTCATAGATGTTTTAATTGTATACATTTCTATGGTTTAAAAGAGCTGATGTTTTGCTGGGGTGACTTAACCAATAAAGGTTTTTGAAAGAAAAAAAAAACTACTAAACTCGCGCCAAACCCAAACCCGCGCGAGATTAGATAATATTCTCGCATTGCTATTGGCTCTCAAAAATGGGGCGGGTCTTTTAGCCATTTTCACCCGGGAAGTTGGACTAGCATCATTGTTGCTCCTGAACCGGTGATAAACGTGTTACAAATGCCCGCCACCTCTGATATCCACACGGGAGAGATGCAGCGGGACGCGGCCTGCGAGAAGGTGGAGAAGCCAGCGACGGAGAGAAAGAATAAATCCGGGTTTCTGTGCGATGAACGCGGGTATCTGGATCTGGTCGAGCACATACTCCAGAACGGCGGCAGGAAGGGAGACCGAACCGGGACCGGAGTTGTTTCTGTATTCGGAGCTCAAGTCAGATACAGCCTTCGAGGTGGTGTTAATTTCTCTTGTTTGACTTAATCGTGTGCTTGAAATAGTTTCAAAATTGCATCTGAACTGGTTTTGTAATTGTAGACCAGTTTCCTTTACTGACCACCAAAAGAGTTTTCTGGAAAGGGATCCTGGAAGAGCTGCTGTGGTTTATTAAGGTAAAGCTGATGGAGAAATCTCACTTTTGCACATTAACCCGGCTTTAACATGTGCTGGTTGCATCAGGGGTCCACAAATGCCAAAGAGCTGTCAGACAAAGGTGTGAAGATTTGGGATGCCAACGGGTCCCGGGCCTTCCTGGACAAACTGGGCTTCACGGATAGAGAGGAGGGGGATCTCGGACCTGTGTACGGTTTCCAGTGGAGGCACTTTGGTGCAGAGTACAAAGATATGCACACAGGTAAGTACTTCCGGTATTTAGTATCAGTCAATCAGGATGCAGATTACTGAAAAAAATAGTTGAATCTGAATTTGGAGAAGTTATTTCTTTTAGATTAGAGGATGTTTACAGAGCAAATGTTTACATCTATGTGCAGGTGATAAATTACACCACTAGGTGGCGTAGTTTCACTATTTAGTGACATTTAACCTGAACTTTAATCATAATAAAAATGTCCCAGTTTGGCCAATCAAATCAAACAAACCACATTATTTACTCTGAATCCAAAATCATTTATTCCTCTGTTTTTATTATATTTTGCTCTTGGCCCAGTTAAAACAGCTAAGGTTTATTCCTGTAGCTCAGCTTCACTCCCTACTCCTGCACTAAGAACATGAAACTAGATTCTGTGATTCCCCCGACAGATTACACAGGACAGGGTGTCGACCAGCTGCAGAAAGTCATCGACACCATCAGGAAAAACCCAGAGGACCGGCGGATCATCATGTGTGCTTGGAACCCGAAAGGTCAGAACATTTCTTGAAACGGTTTTTAAAAGCCGGATTCAGACTTTACGTTTAAACGCGTGCCGTTCCAGACCTCCCCCTCATGGCCCTGCCCCCGTGCCACGCTCTCTGCCAGTTCTACGTCTGTGACGGCGAGCTGTCCTGTCAGCTGTACCAGCGATCGGCCGATATGGGTCTGGGGGTGCCGTTCAACATCGCCAGCTATGCTCTTCTCACCTACATGATTGCTCACATCACAGAACTCAGGGTAAAGCTGCTAAAGCCTCCTGCCAGGTTTCACCCTCCATTACCCATAAACCTTTGTTTTCTCGTTTTTCAGCCTGGCGACTTTGTTCACACTCTGGGAGACGCTCACGTCTACGTCAACCATATTGAGCCTCTAAAAGTGCAGGTTTGTATGAAAACATATCATAAAATGATCTCTTTCCTTTGTCATTTGAAACTTACAATCTTTGTAAATCTGCAGCTGGAGAGAGAGATACGTTCTTTCCCAACACTGAAAATCAAAAGAAAGGTTGAAAGTATCGATGATTTCCAGGCGGACGACTTTGAGATCTGTGACTACAATCCTCATCCTGCCATCAAGATGCAGATGGCAGTCTAAAACGTGCAAAAATAGGATTATTATGTTTAAATGTTTGGTACGGCATCTGTTTTTAAATGTTATCCTAAGTTAGAGGAAGTAGCTTAAGGTCAGTGTTTTAATAAAGTGGTTGACTTGTTTCAGGATGTTTTTTCCTGCTGTTGCTTAAATGTGTCATTTTCTTTGTTTTATTCAATAAAATAATATAATTCTGTAAATAAACTGAATCTTATTTGTCTTTATTTGCACATAATTTGTTGGAAGATCAACTTTATGATCAAACACTAAACAGAAAAAATAAATTTTTACTGAATTCATGTAAAAAAATCAAATAATAGTTTAAAAGGAATTATTTCTTTACTAATTAGCATAAAAACAATTCTTGTGACATTTATGTTGCTGTAGTGGGGTTCACTATAAAAGTTATAATTTATGTAGAAAGCTGTTTGACTAGAACGGATTCTAGAATTCTGAGCACATTTGTACGCTAATGCTAATTAAAGGCTAAAAGCTAACGCTCCTGTCTTAAAACTAGTTTTATCTTTTAAAAAATGATTCACAAAATTAGTTTTATAAACCGGTGCATATCTGTCAGTTTCATATTACGTGATTATTTAAAATTTGTAGTTCTTTGCAAATGCTAATAGTAGCTGCTACTGTTAGCACTTCCTTTTTAGCCTGGTGAACTTCCACTAGAAGTATTTCTGCTAGAATAAATGTGAAACAAAAGTTTCTGAAACAGCATTTGTTCAGACTACAGTGAAAATCTTGAGATTAAAGAGAATCAGTTTGTTCCCAGGCTAGCCGTTAGCTTGTCAATCTGATCAATGAGATTCATTAAAATGCTTTCTGCATCAGATAAGACATTAAATTTGTTTATAAAATTTCCACAAAGATCTGAACAATATTTTAGGAGCCCATCTTTAACTTTTCATTTGAATTTGCTTCCAAATGTCTCCTTCAGGGTACTGGTGCCTCTTTACCGACGTCTCCATCATCTCACAAGAATATCCTGGATCCTAAAATCAGAAAGCATCACTCACATTAAAACAGTTTAATCTGAAACTGAATCTGTAAATAATACTAATTTTGTGGGATTTTAGTAATCCCCACCTTTGGCGGCATGTAGTGAGCGTTTTGTATCACCACAGGACTAGTGAAGTGCTCGTGGAGGTGGTCCACATATTCACACATTCTGTAAAAAACAAAAGAAGACATTGTGGGTTGCTGTAATGAGTAAATAAAGTGTTTTGAGTATTAAACTCATTCCTCTCACCGGTTGTTGAGATTTGCCGACACACAGATGTAGTCGAACAGGATCAGATGCTGGACGAGCTCACACAGACCGACTCCTCCGGCGTGAGGACACACAGGAACTACATAAAAAACAAACATCATAATTACTTTAAAAATTACACAAAGAGCATCAAAACTACAAAAAAAATTCACAAACTCATAAAATGTGCATAAAATCACTCTTGTTTAAAAAAAATAAATATTCCCATATTCATGCTTTTGTTGTTCTTTAGTGGGGATCTTTTTAGTTTTAAGGGCAAAAAAATGTTCCAATAACCCCTGATCATAAACAAATCTTGAAAAATAAAAAAAACTTTTATTAGAAAAAGAATTTACTCAACAGCAAGAATAAACCCAAATAAATCCTTAATAAATTCAACTTTTTCACAAATCAAACTATCTCCTTATCAAGTGAATACATTTACTGTGCAGCGCCTTATGTAAAAAAGAAAAAAGCACCAATATAAATTATACAGGATTGTTTGCATTTCTGTGACATTTGACCTTTGAACTTGTGGGCCATCAGCAGCACAGCAAGGTTCTCGTTGACACTACCCAGTCTGCAGCTGTCTATCTGCACAAACTGCAGCGCTGAAGCCTGGAGGAACTGCTTGAACATCACCCTGTTGTGACACTGCAGAAAACACTTAGTTCAAACCAGCAAATAGGTTACGTCGATAATACTTGAACCACGATAATACCTGCTCGCCTGTGGCCACTCCAATCCCAAGTGGAGCCAAAGCCTACAAAAATAAACCCAGAGGATTAAAAGACTGTTAGAAACGCTACAAAATTAGAAAGATGAACAAAAACAGAAGCTAAATTTGAACAAAAACAGACTAAAAGTAGACTTGGATGGATTTTATGGAGGATCTTTTTAAAATCTGCCTCACAAGGTTCAGATTGTTACACTAAAATCTTAATAATATCGTAGGCAAGGGCTCAAATTACACACAGGCTTCCGGGGGAGCCCCTTAAGAATGCCGTAAGAGCGGGGGGGTTGACGACATCCGTCCGTTTGATCACCTCCGTTAAAACTCCATGACGGGGTGGGGGGGGGGCTCCCACTGATCACTATTATGAAAACTGCAGTTGAGGGCTTCTGGGGGAGCCCATCGCCCTTTCGGGGAGTCGGGCTCCCCCATAATTCGAAGCCTGATCTTAGGGATGTTTGACATTGTTTTACTGATGTCCAATATGATATAGTCAAACTCTTAATTTCCGATGCTAACATAAACCGACCCCCTCATCATAAAAAATGAAAAACGCAATAATTTTAGGTAGCTAACGTCACATATTTCCTATCACGCATACTTAAATTTTAACTTCAATGTACGTTTGGCCAGTTGTGCCAAACAAGCAAAAATATCTCAAAAACTAAACCTCGGATCTGTCACTGTTTGACATTTTGAGTCAGCGGAGAAGTAGCTGAAGGGTTTGATGTATGATACGTGTATGGTGGTATGTAAACATTGTGTCATTAAACAAAATGAAAACAGATACTGATAATTTCCGATGTTACATTTTATTCCCAATATTGGCCGATAGTATCGGACATCCCTAGTAAAACCGATTCGATCATTTCTGATATTACATTTTAAAGCCAATTTTGACCGATAATATCGGACATCTCTAATTAATATTAACCTACAGACTAAAATATTCTAATTCACCTTAGAAATAGCAGCATGACCCAGGATGTCGTCCGGAGACGTGGGCTCCTCGATCCAGAGAGGCTGGACCTCAGCAAGACTAGAAACCCAGCTGATAGCCTCGTTTACGTCCCATCTCTGGTTGGCATCAATCATCTAACGCAAAAACAACTTATTGAATACTTTTCAAACTTAATTCCAAAAATGAGGTAAAAACATCCTTACCAAGGTGTTATTGGGTCCAATCATTTGTCTGATGAGGCGACATCTGCGTATGTCGTCCTCCAAGTCAGCACCGACCTTCACCTTAAACCTGGTCCAACCATTTTTAAGTGCATCTGTACAAAGCTATAAAAAACATGTGGCTACCATTAAAACTCCAATCTAAGGTGAATGCAGCATGTTGTGTTTTATAGAGACCTGTCTGAGCTGCTGGTCTGGGTATCCAAGCCAAGCACAGGAGGTGGTGTAGGCAGGATAACCCTCCTTCAGCATCTGATCCTCTGGCAGGTGAGAGAAATTATCCCACGGGAGGAAATTAGCTTTAATGGAGCTCATTGGGGCTTTTTGTGTTGGCTAAAAGCCCTCCAGTTAGCATCTAAAGAGGCTATTAATTCACTCAAATCCCATTTGGACATGAAATTAATGATCCCTGAGTGTGCCCACCTCTCTGTTGTCTGCCCTCCTTTGCTTTCACAAGTATGTCTGGATCAGTAAAGAAGATGTTAGAGCATGAAAAAAGATGTGATATGTTCTAAAATTAAACCACCAGGACGTCTTACCCAGAGCTTCCTCCTCTGTAAGCACATCAGTGATGTATCTGAAGTCGATGCATGAGACGATCATCTTTGGATCCTGAAAGGACATAAGAGACAAAGACGTTTCCCCTCGTGTTTGCATCCTGGACATAAATCAATGCGATAATTTATTTATGACTCACCATGTCAACAAGCAGCTTCCACAGCGGCTGCAGGGAAATTATGTTAACAAGTCGTTAGCCATGAGTACTCACGCTCGTGAAATAAACCTTTACATATATATATAAAAATGTCCCACCTTGCTCTCCGTTCGAGCCCAGAGGTCCCAAACAGCGTTGAGGACAGCAGCAGTGGCCAGGTGGATCACACCTTTCTCTGGACCCAACTGAGAACACATGTCTGAAGCTGCTGATGGCATTTCTTTAACTGACTCAGCACCAGAATTTGAATTTAAACTATCATATCATATAGTTTTCACTCATACATAGTACAAAACTCACCTTTTGCATCTTTTTGTGCTGCTACGTGGGTCTCTAAAACAAGCCGTTTCAAAATGTCCCTTTTGTGATGTCACAAATGGGAAAATCAGAATAGAACCACCTCTCACATGCAAGAGAGAGCTGCTGCTGGAGGAGCAGTGGCTCTACTCCAAGCCCCTCCCTATATCAGAGCTTCTCAGCTTATAGCAGCCTGAGAAGGTGATGAATGGGCGTGGCCAGCTCCAGCTTGTGTTCTTAAAGAGACAGAGCCCTGAAACAGCTCATTCTGGAAGGTTCTGAAAATGTCATAAAATTCCAGCAATTAATTTATGTGAGAGGGATTTTGTGTTAAAAACTCCATGAATATGTTTTGTATCAACCATAGAACTATTGTAACTTAAGAAATAAAGTCATAATATGTCCCCTTTGAAGCTAAAATGAGGCAGGACTTTCTAATCTTTAAATAATATGTAAGCTTGAAACTCTGAGCCTGCTCTTACCAATCTGCTCTTACCCATCTCATTTGGCCATCACTGGTCAGCAGGCGGTAAAAGCCACGAAAGTTGCTCACAATCTCCTGCAAAGATTTCCCAACAACCAGTCCTGCCAGGGCCTGGACGGCACAAACCACTGTAACGTTCAGGAAAAACAAAAACAACATAAGCCTTTAAAGAATATATTAAACTTCCAGATAGTCTTAAACATTCAATAAATCTCACAAAGGTATCATTTTTAGAAGTACTGTTTTATTAAACTGCATTCATTCATTCATAGAGACTCCAAAACTTATTATTCAACATTTTGTGAAAATCCACTGCTTGACCACCAGATGGGGCTGTAGGCTTTAGTGTGATATCAGTATAAAGACAGTAAACATGTCTTTTAGGGTCAGTAAGAAATAAACAAATATATTTTAAACAACCTGAATAAGGTTTTATTTAGGACTGGAGCAACTGTTTGTTGTTCAAAATGAAAATATTTTATGAGTTCTAATTAAATAAATGAGGTATATTAATAAACCAACAGCATTTTAAATGTACAAGCATGAAAACTGAAAATAGGAATAATTTAAAAATAAATAGAAACTACATACTTGCATTTATAATGAATTCATTCTTTCTTACATGAACCTAAAATATATTTGTATTATTCTTTCAGAAGCTTTTTTTACTCACTGAACTTGTTTTGAATTTCCTTTTGGGTTTTTTGGGTTTCACTTGGCTTCTGGTCTCATCTCCTAATCAACGCTTCCTTTTCAATGTTAGCAAGAAACTTGTTTATTTTTTCTTTTTTATATATTTTTTCTGATAATTTTTGATGTTATCTGCATTTTTAGTTCTATTGTTTTAAATCAGGTCATTATGTTCAACATATTTTATACCTTATTTTGTCACAAAATGTAAATGTTTTGATCCAATTATGTTTTTGTTTAGTTTTATTTTACATTTAAACATAATTGTTGCTATTTTTAGTAATTTTGGGTCAAATATGAGTTGTTTTCATGACTCAATTTGTGTTTAGATTTAATTGATAGAAATTCCGAGCTTGTGCTGAGTCATTGAACGCATCACGTAGAAGCTACGTGGTGCGTTTGCTTCCCGAACCGAACTTCTTACCGATTTCTGTTCCTTTCCCTAAAGTGAACGTGAGTCCGAACCCTTTCAGTCCGCTGTCCGTGTCCAGAACCACATACGCAGCAGAGTAATCCGGGTCTGTGTGCTGCATTAGCGGACACAAAAAGGACCTCGTTTGTAACAGGAGAAACCCTTCCACTCGATTATTTTGTGCAGAAACGTCTTACCATCGCATCTGAACCATGCTGCTCCAAAGACGTGGGAAAACGCACATCTTTCACACTCAAATTAATTATCCTGTGCAACATTTTTACTAAAACACTCTAGTTCTGCAACACACCTGAAGCAGCTGACCAACTGGCCCCGCCCACTTCACGTGGTCAGGGTTAACTAAAATTAAAGAAACACGCCAAAGCATTTCTAAACATTGTAAAATCACGTTTTTATTGTACAAATTCCACATAAATCCCACAATTTCCCCCTTAATGCATTTTACACTTTTTATTTTCATTTCTATCAACAATCATATATATAAAAAATGATGATTTTATAATGTACAAAGCCTTTTTCAGGCTCTATGTTCAGTCCTCATGGTGAAAAGTCCAGATTAGATCATAAAGGAGCAAAATATAAAGAAAAAAGCTTTAAAAATTGCCATCCACTGTCTTTAATCTAGTGTTTGTAGAGTCCCTTTGATTACATGAATCAGTGAGTTCTTCAGCAAAGATGCTCATAAAAAAAAATTGCTCACTTGAAAAATAGTTGTCCATAAATCCTTCTCCGTGGTTGTCTGGAAGCAACTCTGCATGCCATGATGTTTTGGCAAATAATCATACATCCATTCGTTTAATTACTGATAAAAAAAAAGTAGTGACACTATAGCGTGATTAGCTGTAAGGGTTATAGCTGGAGACAAAAGAAAAGACAATGTCCATGTGGCATAAACAAATGCATACCATAATAATATGTTGTATGTTAAAATAAACACAGATAAGACAATGTCACAGTCACACAAGCTGCACAGATGAAATGCAAACATTAAGGTATTATTCAGCCATCTTGAAGTGTCATTGTGTAAAATTATGAATAATTACAAGGTAGCTCCCTGAACAACCTCTGTTTGGAGAAATAGCTTTTACAATGCACCGGACTGATAAGCTAATGGCTAGTCTGAGTACAGCAATGACCAAAAAAGGATCCGTTTCTAAAATGTCATGCAATTGCCCTTTATTTTAAATTTTATGTGAATTTGAATGGAATGAAGCAAAATGAAGCATTTCAAGAAAATGTCTCTATATTTTTGCAGCCAGAACCACATAATTAGGTAAATTAAAAACCTTTTTTCAAACATTTACACAGAAAAACACTTCAAAATGGCTAAAAAAATCACTTTATGTTGTGCAGGATTTGATTTACACCTTCTAATCGATTGTGATTAAAAGTTTATCAAATAATTTTGAATAATGATTTATTACTCGAATTTCCTTATTATTGGCAAACGAGCTTAAGATTTACACAATAAATCACACAAAAGGCCAATTTAGGCTTTTTTGAAGGCTAAATCACAGCTTACTGTAAAGAAACATGATATGGTGAAATATTCCACATGAAATGCATTTAAAACAGGAATAGCTGTGCCTGCAACCACAACAGTTTAATATGTCTTTTTCAAATGCACATATGAAGTTTGTAGTACCAGCAGTCAAAACAAAAATAGACAAAAAACATGAAACTTTTAACTGAACTGGAAAAATAACCCAAAAAAGGTGTGAAATGAGACGGACACAGACTTCTACAGACTCGTGTGCCTTTTGAACCCTCAGGCTATAGATTTTCTCCAGGTTGGTACTGAGGCTCTGTGGCGGTGAAATAATCCTCCAGGAAGGACTGCAGGTACTCGAAGGTGGGCCTCTCGTCTGGCTCCTTCTTCCAGCAGAGCCCCATCATGTCGTGCAGAGACTCGGGGCAGCCCTGAGGGCAGGGCATCCGGTAGCCGCGCTCCACCTGCTCCAGAACCTCCCGGTTCACCATACCTGAGGGCAGGAAGAGATTACAGCGAGGGGGAGGACGGCCCAGATGGCTGCTTATTTTATTAAAAAAACAAAGATGGCCGTTTATTCAACAACAATGAAAAAAACAATTCAGCTTAGACTATTTCTGACTAATATTTACACTAATAAATCAAAATGTTTTGATGACATCTAATAAATTCTACAAGGTTATTAATTCCGGTTCTTGTGCAGATCCGAGCTGCTGCTGCTGGTTATTCTCCGAACAATAAAATGAGCAAAATAGTTTCATTTTTTCACTTTCTGAATCTTTAAAGGATCATTATGTAGGAATGAAGTAAGAATGCCATCTTGTTGTCAAATGTGGGTACTGCAGCCCATTTTCAAAACAAAGTGACTTTCTCACTGCCGTTCCATGAGTTTCGTGCCTGTTGCCTGTTACAGATCAGCACCTGAAGAATCTGGGTGACGAGCGAAGACGAGTCATACGCAGTAAGCTGATACGTAGATAAATACATTTCACTGTAATATTGAGTTGTTGGTAATTTAAAAAGTAGCTTCAAATTTTTTAGAGCCAATTATTTGCTTCTAATTCACGTTAGCAATGTTCGCTCAACGTTAGCCTCTAGCCTTCTTTACCCGCTTTACTTGCTTATTAATGACGCGTATGCGTGTTTAACATGGCTACCACGTGTAACTTGCATTGATTTTAAGCATCATTTGTGCGCATCTCCCGAAATTAACGTGATGCGTTTGCAAGCTGCATTATTTGAGTAACGAGTAGGCGGAGTTGACAAAAGGAGCAAGACACACTCACATGGTCTCTGTTTTAGAGGTCTTTCATACTATCTACAATAACGCTGCTGTCTTTTTTTCTGCCGTGATCTCAAAATTCATAGACATAAATACGTAGACGTCCCATTGGGCGCTGGAGAACGTAACGGCGTCGCTGCCATATTGGAAGGGTTCCTCACTCTCTAAACCCAGAGTGAGCAACTATGCAAGTATGTAAACAAAGATGCTGCATGCGTTGACATGAGGTTAAAAAGCAAGTAAATTCCAGGCCTTAGGGTAAAAGAAATAACTTCTGGGTCTCTCCTGTTACTGGCTTAGGTTCTGCTGCATTTTGCCGGCTGGTGCCGAATTACAAATGCCAGGGCTCACGTAGTAGTTGTCATTTTGCACAGATAATGGTTTAATCTTACGCATGTATGATAGGAGAAATCTAACCTAAAATGATTTAGATTTTCTTGTTTTGATTAGAGGGAGACCCAGCATATATCGGTATCGGTTTAAATCGATTTTGGAAGAGTTAGACAATATCGTTTAATCGGATATCGGTAAAAAGCCCAATATCGAGCATCCCTACTTAATTCTAATATTTTAATTCCAAATCTGAATTTTAATCACACCTGTGGCCTTTTTTCTTGTAATTATAACACAAACATGTCATTTGACAGTAAAGCAAAATATAGAAACTTCACATTTTAGAAGATGAACAAGCAAATGGTTTCTTTAAATAACCATGAATGAGAAAGGGTTGATTGCTGTTTTGAGTTTTTCCTACTTTATCATTTCCTGTCTGGACTATTTTAGCACTTAATCAGAAAAATAAAATCATTTTATGGATAAAACTAGAGAAGCTGCCTCTAGCAGCAGATGGCCATTAACAACAGAGGTGTTCACTCTCCTGATCACCCCCGCCCTCCCTTCGCCCCACCAGATGGTCTCTGTTAATCTCAAATCTGCCCATTTGTGTGTGTAAATGTGTGTGTCAGGGTTTGCCCTGCAGAGGCATCAACAAGAAGTTCAGACAATGTCAGACAGCTTCACTTCATCCTCTGACATTAATAACCACGGCAGCATTTAAAACACCTGACAGACTGGAGAGAAGCTGTCAGGAATCACAAACATCACCTGGTGTGTGTGTGTGTGTGTGTGTGTGTGTGTGTGTGTGTGTGTGTGTGTGTGTGTGTGTGCATGTGTGTGTGTGCGCGCGCGTGTGTGTGTTAGCGATGTCACTCACCTGGGTAGGGCACCCTGCCTTTGGTAACGAGTTCGGTGAGGAGGATCCCGAAGGACCAGACGTCAGACTTGATGGTGAAGCGTCCGTACAGTGCCGCCTCCGGAGCCGTCCACTTGATGGGGAATTTGGCTCCTGTGTGAGGGTTGAAGAAGAGAGCGGTTGTTAGAACCCCATCGTGACTTCACTCACATTTGAAGCGTGCCAGTTAACGTACAGCCGACGTAGTTTGGGTTTAGAAGGTTAAAGTGGGGGGAAATCACTAATGGGTTTCTGTTTGCTCGAGCTATTTGTCTTAATTTAAAAATAAAAAAATAAATAAATGAAACAAGAATAATTAAAGAGTCAGATCACCTAAAACAACTCCTCCCAGTAGGACATGCCTAGAAACCAGGAGACCAGAAAGCATCCTAATCAGACACCAGATCCACCTCAGCTGAGTGCTTTTGATGAGGAGGAGCAGTAGCTCTACGTTGAGCCCATCCCCCACTTGTTGAGATATCTTTTTCTTATCTCATCTTCGACACGGCTTGGTGCAGTTTCAGATAATAAAGTTTGAAAACCCAATTTCTCTGCATGTAAACAACATCTCAGATTAACCGAGCTATGAATTGGGCACTCCCCTTTCTGAAAGTGATGAGACCGGAGAAGCTGATAATATCGTCACCACAATGTAACAGATTACACCATCAAAAAGGACCGTATGAACCAATTGTACTGTGCTGTAGCCTTACTCTGTCTGCTTCCTTCTCGCCAGCGTATGTTTACTATAGACACGATAGCAGGGAGTTAACCTGTATGTGAGGTCGTTGCTCTTTTCCATTTCTACTCTGACACCTGTTACCAGTGCCTCCCACGGCCTGTTTGTGTGCATTTATTTGTACAAACCTTGCCTCGCTGTGTACTCGTTGTCTTCTATCAACCTGGCCAGACCGAAGTCGGCGATTTTGCACGCCAGGTTCTCTCCCACCAGGATATTTGCTGCACGCAGATCTCTGTGAATGTAATTCATCCTCTCAATGAACGCCATCCCATCTGCAATCTAAAAATAAAACATTTGGTAAACAATCTTTAGCTCCTCACACTTTGAGCTTTTGTCAGACAAAAAAAACCCAAAGCAAACAAATCAAAGAGAAGCTGTCAGGGGAGAAGATGTTGGAGCTCTGCTTCTTTTTATAAAACCCTGAAGCTTAAAATAGATCTCTAAACTTGACATCACAGATATAAAAAAATCAGAATTCATAAGGAAAAAACGCAAGTCTTTGTTTCACCTTTGCTGCCATATCCACCAGCGTGACAAGTGTCAGGAATTTACCATCACCTTCTTTGATGAAGTCAAGCAAACTTCCTGTAAAAGGAGAAATATTTAAGATTTTACAAGATGTCGATGTGCCACAACGCCTCACGTTTTATTTGAGCACAGATAGAATGCTGAAGTACTGAAGTGTAGCTTTAATTTCATTTAAATGGATCTGACAGTGATTACCTCTGAGATTCACAGCAACAACTAATCCAAACCACAAGCTTTTAGGCAGGGGTTTACGTCACAGGGTTACCATTTCCTCACACATAAATCGAAATACTCATAAAACCAGGAAAAAATGCATTGCAGCAGAATCTACAAAACTGCTGCAGTTTTCAGTTCCAGGCATAATGGAACCACAAGGGATACCCAAAGACTCTCAATCTGTGCAGCATATTAATTAAAACGCACATAAAATTTACAATTTTCCATCTAGTTCTGCTTTTCTTTAACAGTAGACCTGATCAGGATCATCTAACACCAAACAACCCCTTAAATATGCAAGTAACTCCTCAGTAGGATGTCAGGTACCTTTGGACATGTACTCTGTGACGATATAGATGGGTTCCTCGGACACGACTGCGTAAAGAGGCACGAGTTTGTCGTGCCTGAGCTTCTTCATGATCTGAGCCTCCTGCAGGAAGGCCTCGGGCGACATGGTGCCCGGCTTCAGCGTCTTTATGGCCACCTTGGTGGTGCCGTTCCACGTGCCTGAAGAGACAAAGACAGGAAGCGGAAAATCCCAGCAGCCACAGGGGGAATCAGTGTAAGTAATCATCTGGGAGCGAGACGAGATCTTTAATTAGGTCTGGTAATTTCTCGGACGTGTGCTGTCATGCATGCTCTAGTTGTGAAGAGGGGTCTACGGGTTCCTAGATGGAGACGGATAACTAATAATATCAGATTTCCTCCTGACAGAGGCAAAATCTGGAGATGCAGAGGACACAACAAACAAAGGAAGCAACTGCAGGAAGAAGATAACTCCGCAGTTTGGACCCAAACAGACACGATAAATTAAAACACATGGTGTCTGCGTTACCTCCATTAGCATAGATGCATTTTCTATATTATGACAAAGCTTTATTGTTCATAATCTTTTTTTAAATGATTCATACTATCCACCTAAAACAGAAATCCAGAGTTTTTTCTCAGAGGACACCATCTAGAGGTGGAAACATGTATTGCATCTTAAGCTCCTCCCCCTGCTTCCGTGTTGCAACTCCTTTTGTACGTTAACCTGCACCTCTAGCCGGCTAAAAAACACTGTTTTACAATTATCACTGTCACAAGGTGATGTTTATTCATATGTATTTTGTTTTGTTTTGTTCTGAGCTGGATCTTACCCATCCAGACCTCTCCAAAGCAGCCCTGGCCTAGTTTGACCTCCAGCTGCAGAGACTCCCTTGGAATCTCCCAGGCGTCTTTGGCGAGTCCCTGAGTCTGAGGCTTGACTGTGGGGCAAACCGTGGTCAGTTTGTGACAGAGTCCATCGGCATGCTCTGTGTGTGAAAGACAGAGAGACACACTCAGACAGACCCAGACGGTCTGAAGCAGCAGCAGAAAGAATTTTAAATCACATCTCTTTGGTTCAGCAACTCTTCCTGCTTGATGAGGATGAAGTGAGCCGCTCTTAAACCAGCCATGATCAAATGTAAATGAAGTGTTTTTTTCTGTAATCTCAGGAAAGACCTCTCAAGAGTCACAGTGAAATCGAGTGGAATCACAGAGACTTAACCTCAAGATGAGGTGGGAGGCGCAAAATCCTAACGGCACCATCAACGGTTATTAAAATTAAAGAGCATTCATCTCCCATAGCAACACAGGATGACAGGATGATTCTCCGAGGCCTGACGAAAGACTGCGCTGAATAATGAGACGAGTGTTTCAAACCTGTATAGTGTTTGACGAGCTTCTGCAGCGCGTCGAACTGAGCTCGCGTGGTGATGTAGTAGCCCCCGCTATCCAGCTTACGGATCTTGTAGTGCTTCACGTTGTCTCCTTTGGCATCATCCCAGTCTCGTATGGAGAGAGAATAAGCACCTAAAGGCAGGAGATGGTTGTCATTTGATGCTTTGATTTGACTGTTTTGGGCCTAGAAACGATGGAATTTTAGAGCTGGATTAACGAGCAGCTTTAAACAACAGAAACACGGCAAAAACACATCTAAGGAAGCATTTATGTCCCAAAATTAAACATCTTTTCTGTTTTTTTATAATTTAATTCTAACAGCATCAGTTAAAGGAAAAGTATAGATCCACACAAAACAGACACTATTTTGATCACCAATTTTCTATTTTTGCCCAAAAATAGACCTAAATCATCAACTTTGTTCACCAAAGTGCTATTGTTTTGTGTTTGTTGTCCTTAACCAAAAACAAACACTATTTCTAAATAACAGACTACAACCCTAAAATGTTTTTTAACTGAGTACGACTGCGTGAAATTATTTTCTGAACACCAGCAGCTTACTCTAGTTTTCTGTCGATGCTCTTCCCCCTTGATCTGACTTCTGCTTTCGACACAATCTTTCATAACATCCTTCTTAAATCTATTGTTTCCTGTGGTATCACCAACAAATGTCTTACCTGGTTCATGTCATGCATCACTGATCAAACTCAGTTTGTTCAAGTCAAAGATTTCCAATCAAAACCATTTCTTGATGCTTGTGGTGTTCCACAGGGGTGAGTCCTCGGGTCCCTTCTTTTCCTAATTTATCTAATTCCTGTCAGCTGTTTTCAGAAAACATTCAGTTTCACTTTTATGCTAATGACACCCAGCTCTACATCTCAGCTATGCCAAGAACAGATTTGCTCAGATCTTTTACATAAAACACATCTTTTTTTGCTCATTTGAGTAACATCCATCCAGCCTCTGAAATTCCCTTCCACTATACATCCAAACTACAGGCTGTTTATTCACACGGTAATCTCACTAAGAACTAGACTATCCTTCAAAACCTGACTCTCTTATCAAATTTTCTGGATGTTTTTGTTTTCTTTGCTCATCTGCCTGTTCTTAATCACCTGTCTTGTTTTAGGTGTCCTTGAATGTTTTAAATGTTATATTATTATTCAAATTAAGCCTTTGAGTTCAAGAAAACTGAAAAACCAAAATTTCAGGCCTTTGTGTGAGTTTCTCCTGATAGCAGATATATTTTTTCACAATCACCTTTAGTTGTTTCACTTTCTCGCACAAGGAAAGTTCCTCGATTATTCCCTGGAATGAGCAGTAACCTCTCAGCATCTTTACGCCCCATTTTGCCAAAGTACCACCTGTGAATAGACGGCACATGAATACACTCTTGCAAAACCAAAAAACACAATCCAGTCCTTTCAGAGATAGTTTTATGCAGACAAAAATAATAAATGTGCCATCTTGGAGCTTCTTCCAGGTTGTGAAGCTGTTAATGATGACCCACATTCAGTTTTATCAGATGTTAGCCTGTGATGCAGACTCTGTAGAAGGAATAATGAGCTTATAAGAAGCAGCAGCGAGGTCTTACTCTTCAGCCTGAATGGAGTCAGCAGGGGCCACATAATTGCTGGGGATGTAGCCTTTCTTCCCTGTGTTGATGGAGCGAGCCTCCCACCAGTCTCCTTCTCTGCAGGAGAACAATGAAACGAGAGAAATGGCTTGTTCATTTAACTGTCAGCACAAGACTGGCGCTTATATATATACAGTATATGTCATTTGAGGGTGAAAATAAGAGGAAAAAAAGGGCTGGAATTGAATATCAGCGAGTTTAAAAACCCTTTGATTTAATTTTATGTATATTAAAGCTACAATAGCAAATCTGCAAAACAAGCTAGCTTAAAATAATTTTTTCACACCTCTTAACAACGTTCTAACATAGTACAGCTATAAATATTTTGTGGAGATTAAAAACAAACGAAAAAATGAATGAAGTTCTCATGCATTTGTTTAAAAACGTCCACAAATAAAACGGCTCCGTCCGAAACCAACGACTGGACCAACCGGTTGTCTGTTGCACCGAACAACCACACTTCTGCATTTATCTGGGTCCTCCACTCATTACATGCTTGCACTTTTAGCAACAGAACACCACTGGTGTGAGAGGTTCTCTGCTCAATAATATGAGAGGAGAAACAGCCGGCTGCTACCACTTCAACTTTAGGACAAACTACCAGAGTCCCAAAAACAAAAACACCATTTGAAATCACGGACAACAAAAGACGTTTGGACCTAGAAACAGCGACTGGTGTTTAGCGCTATCTCGTTTACTGTGGCAATGCAGGTTCCCATTTCAGGCGGACGTGGCCTAGGGATGATAGTCAATGGGAGGGGTGAAAGTATTGTGACCATGTTTAAAAGCTAGCTTGTTTTGCAGATTTGCCATTGCAGCTTTAACTTGCATCATCTTAGAGATGGTCTACATTGCTTCCTGCAAATTTTCGCTTCATAATTTTACTCATCAAATATACAACTGAACATTTATATTTCCGGATTCCTGATTTTACTGAAATAAGTGGTCAGTCGGGCCTCATTTACTTTGTAGAGAGCTCTTGGATGTTTTCTCCATCACCCAGTTAAAGCAGCATTTCGCAACATTGCAGTTATATGGTCTCTGTCGCCCTCTAGAGGCTTGCTGCGTAACATCACTGTCGTAACATTAAATCTCTCTCTCGGGCATAAAAGGCATGTTTACGTTCCTAATGTCAGGCAAAACAACGAAAACAAACTTTTCCACCTCCACACATTGAATAAATAGTTTTATCAGGACTGTATAACAACTTTATGCCTGACCAAACACAATAACCCCGGTGAAATCATTTATTACTAACCTAGCCATTAGCAGCACGGCTAGGTCAGAGTCCGTAGTTCATGCTGTTCTTTCTAAAAGAGCTCTCCAGCGAGGAAAAGACGGCCCAATAATAACTCTGGTCTTTGCTCTTGCTCTATCACGTTCTTCTTTTCTTTTCCTAGATTCCTCTGATAAGGGATTTCTAGCTTTCTTTGGTGAATCTGCCACTGCTACAGCGAGTCTACGTTATACAATTATGGCAAGCCAAAGGGATAAAAAAATGCGCGTTCTAAACTCGCATTATGTCCGCCAAAATGCTCGTTCAAGACGCGCATTTTGGCAGACATAATGCTCGCTTTTAGAACACGCGAGTTTTTGCCCACTTTGGCGTCAAAACGCGCGTTCAAGATGTGCATTTTGGCGGACATAACGCGCGTTTAGAACGCACGCTTTTTTATCCCTTTGGCTTGCCATATTCTGCCGTAAAACGACACCCAGTCAGTTCTTCCGTCGCTACCCGATGCACAAAAACTGTATAGTGCAGTAAACAAACATGGGACCCCCCAACACTATCACAGGTATGAAAATGAACATAATAGATAATACTATGACGCAAAAACTTTACAAAAAAGCATAATTTTAAGGTGTAAAAGTTGCGGAATGTTGCTTTAAACTCTGTAGAGTCATTTTCTTCTTAATGTTATCTTCATTTCCTCCTCTGTGAATATCCTTTTCGATTGGCTTTTACATTTAGGAACTCACAATAAGTTTGTGGTGGACACTCGCTATTTTGTCAAGACAGCAGAAACACCATTCTCTACATCAGTGGTTCCCAAAGTTGTGGTTGGACCCAACTGTAGGTCACCAAGTGCTACACAGGGGTCTTGAGATGATTTCCAGAAATTTAGTAAAATTTAAAAAAACATTGCTAAAGCTATATTTCTAGCATAATTTTTTCAAAAACTCAACTAAACTGTCATAAATGGATATAAATATTAGCTGATGTGTTTTTTATGCCCTGAATTATTTATCTTTTTAAGCACGTTTGTTCTGTCAAATCAGCGATATCTGGGGTCTATAGGGGTGATTTGAGGGTCTGAAGCTTAAAAGTTTAGGAACCATTGCTCTAAATTATGTGTTCTGCTGCTTGTACGAGGTGCTGTGCCACCATATTGCTGGAACATGAAGTCATTGTTAAGATACAAAAAAGTAACAGTCAGTGAGAACTCCACAAACATGGCGGTCAACCACTTTTTCAAGGAAAATCGTGTAGGACAAGATCCGGAACATGGATAAAGATACGTAGATGACATTTTTGTCTTCAGTCCTGGTCCTTGAGGTCCACTATCCTGGTTTATTTGCTCTAACACACCTGATTTAAATAAATTAGTGATTAACAGACTTCTGCAGAACTTAAGAACAGGCTGTAATTTGACAACTGAGACTCTTGTATTGGAGCAGATCAGCAACTGTGAGGTAGTGGCTCTGCAGGACCAGGATCAGACACTACTGCAAAAGCATAACTGATAGCATTTAAACAGAACTACTTCTTATTTTTTCTATAATATCTAAAAATTTGATTCATGATTTCTCCCCAAAAATTCGGTAAAATTCAGGTGTCACCTGTGCAACAAGAGCATAAGAGCAGCAATCAAACCCATTCATGTGACACACAAACAGGCACAGCTGGGTGAAATGATCTTATTAACCACAACACCCTCAAATACACATTTTAGAAAGAGAAACTGAAGAGATCCTTACGTGTTGTTGATGATCTGAAAGCGATCTCCTTTTTTAAACGTAAGATCGTCTGATGTTCTGGCTTCGTAGTCGTACAAGGCAACAAAGAAGGTGACGCCACCTGGAAAAGCAACAATAAGACCCAAATTCATAACTAGTTGGTTGATTTGTGGCTATGAGAACTGCAGGGTTGGATTCAGGATCAGCAAACAATGATCCAAGGTCTTTATTGATTTCCTTTTGCCTGTCTCTGCATGCAAACATGATTCTGACCAAGCTTTCCAAAGAGGCACACGGTAACATTTTTAATGGGCCAAATAAATCACAGCATACATCAAATCAGTTTCTAATAAAATGCTTTTTATTGATATGACCATTCAGATCAGGCTAATAAGCGAGCTCATCTTTCTAAAGACAACGTGCTTTCTGAGCAGCAACACTCCCACAAGGATGACTTTCACTGGCAACAATAATCCCATTATCACCTGCTGAAAGCAAACACCACGGCGGTGCCACCTTCGTCCTCCTCTAAGAGCAGATCATCCAGCACGGAGGAGGATTACAACCTAATCCCACAAAAATAAGAGTGTACAATCTCGGCTCTTCTTTGGATTCCTGCAACAACTTCAAATAACAACAACGCAGGATTAGTGGCTCTTATAGCCTAAAGCTGCAGCAGGCTAGTGCCTGCTAACATCTCCAGATTAAAAAGTAGATTTAAATTCTATGAAAAAATGAATATTTTTGTTTCAACATCATCGATGATTGCACTGAATTGCAGGCACTAACCAATTTTTTCACAGTTGATTTAAATGGTTGTATTAAAATATTGTGAGCATCAAGATGACCACATATGAAGAAAAACACTCATCATAGCAATATTTAATAATATTGGTGATGTTGCGGTGGCTACGATCGTGAAATCACTTTTGTTCAATATTGGCTTTTTAACTGATTTAGTCTTTATTTCTGAAACAAATATAAACTAATACCAATACATGCAACCCCACATAAAAGTGAAAAACTACTAAATCATTTTAGGTGACTAACAGCACATCTGTGCAAAGAATGACGACTGCTTCCATCTAAAGACCAAGTTCACTTGTTTTTTCAACACATATGCAGTGTTCTCTAGTATAAATGAATGCCTTGTGAGTCGATCTCTGTGGGAAGAAAGCTCTGGAGCTCCTGTTTCAGGAACTAGACGTGAGCCAGAGCAGAGGGGAGCAAAACACGGCAGGATTTGTAGTCTTATGGCACTTACACACTAGCACCGGCTCGGACCGGGCGGGATTGGGTATGTTCCTTTCACATCCGGGTGGCCCGGGGATTTTTGGGGCTGAACCGTACGTGTTTTCGGCCCTCATCTGAAGGTGGTCTGCTTTTTGTCGAAACCGGGCCAACACACCCACTGCCGACTCATTGGTCGGCTCAAATTCACGCCTACCTTTAGGGGGAACCTCCGATTAGCGGATAGAATCCGCCAGCGGGGGCTTCCCCCATGCGCGCTTCATTATCACTCTGAATCAAAGACTGTATATATAAGAGCTCTGAATGCGGAGGAGTTAACAAGCCTCTGACTGAAGCTGTTTTATCTGTTTCCGTCAGCTGTGATGAGCGCAGCGCGCGCGCACACACACACACACACACACACACACACACTGACGCCACGCAGCTTTTTGTTTAATAAGGAAGAGACCGCAGAATTATCCGCGCTCCTTTGACCCACCCAGCCGTTTCTCTGTTCCTGTCTGCTGTGATGAGCGCAGCGCGCGCGCGCGCACACACACACACACACACACACACACACACACACACACACTGACACACTGCTGCCACGCAGCTTTTTGTTTAATAAGGAAGAGACCGCGGACTTCGCGGTGACCCACCCAGCCGTTTCTCTGTTCCCGTCTGCTGTGATGAGCGCAGACACCGGGCAGACTTCTCCGCACTCCTTTGACCCGCCCACATCACTGATATATTCGCGCCAAATTTTCGCGCGCATTTCTGAGACCGCCTATCACGTCCGCATTCCAAAGGGTGTCCTGGAAGACGTGTGTAAACAACCTGGCGGGGCTGGGGCCGACTGAGGCCGACCGATCGGAGCCGACCCGGTGCTAGTGTGTAAGTGCCATTATTTCCTGATATCCAGACATCTCGCCTCTGATTGGCTAACAGCACTACCACTGATTCTGTTTGCTCTGCAACGTTGATGTCTTATCCACAAATAACACAAGCCTGAAGGAGTTCTGCCATGTTGTGGATTTGCTAATGCTAACGGTTAGCTTCTACTAGCCGAAACGTGCTCTGCTCTCTCTTGGATGCTAAATCAACAAAAGCCTTTCCCGTCGCAGGCCAAGGTGGGTGAGTCCATAAATGCTAATTTTCAGTGTGACGTAGATCTGGCTGGCTTTTTCTAATCTGAGAGTTTCCTCGTCTAGAAATGGTTTCTCAGTGAATTTGGTCTTAAAATTAGGCCAGTTATAAATATACAAAACTATCTCAAAAAATATACCTCTGATCCATCATTTCTTGACATTTTCAGTGGGAGGAGAAGGAGCTGAAAAGTTTGATGTATAATCTGTGCATGGTATGTACAAGTTGTGTCATAAGAAGTGTAAAAACAAATACCCATAATTTCCGTTATTGAATTTTAATGCCAATATCGGACATCCCTAGCCTGGCAAGCCATTCCGTATATGCGAATATACAGAATGGCCATGACCCAGAGACAGATCTCAGTCATTGGGCGGAATCTACGGTTGTCTTTCAAACTGTCTCAGCATGCTATTGGACAAAGAACAACGTGACGTACTTATCGCTACGGATGTCAGTCAACGGGGCAGTCTGCCATACACCGTCGAAGAAGACGCAAATACATCCTTTTTCTAAATAAAGCACTTAAGTACCTCTATCTGCTCTTGACTCAAAGAAAAGCCCAGGTCTAAATAGTCAAACGTTGATGCCAAAGCTGTTTCAAACGAGCCGTTGCCATCTTTGTTGTTCCGCTCCGTCGCATCATCATGCCCACCAAACCGATAGAGCGCTGTGATTGGCATAACACAAAACTGCTCAGGCCAATGGTAGACCTGCTGAGGCTCCTGTGGAGCGTGGCTAGACCGACCTGCAGAGCATAATCTTTTTGCTACAGTCTGTCTAGGCTAGGACATTCCTAGAAAACACCCTAAAAACAACCTGCTTTAAATGAATCAATTGCAGTAATAAATATAAAACAATACTATTTTTGTTTAAAGTTATACATTTGTGTTAATGGAATCTAGTATAGTGAAACATGGTGTTAGAATGAGACAATAAAGTTCCACTCACTTGAAACAGCACCAGAGAAGGAGTTGGAGACTGGGCCGGAGAACGAGGTGGATGTTCCTCCAAAGGGAGTCATAGCAGCGGAGGAGCCTCCAAACGGTGCGAGGCTGTGGTTGAAGTTCACAGCTCCAGAACCAGCTGAAGCCTGGTTCTGCTGCGGCTGTGTCGGATCCGGCCCGTAGTGCCCGGCATGAGGCATAGAGGTGGCAGCGCTGGCGTCTGAGCCCAGGGAATTATCCGTCTGGTACTTCATGGTGGGACCTTTGTCCTCTTTGCTCTTAACACAGCCCATCGTCTTGCTCGGCCTGGACACAGACAACAGGGATCAGCTTGTGACATCAATTAAATGACCCAATTTTAAATAACTTTGCTGTTTTGACTTTTTGTTTGTCACCTGTTAGCAAAATTATTTTTTTATTTTATTCATTTGGGGAAATTAGGGTTAAATATTATAAAGCTAATCATATTATTATTAAGGTAATATTAGTGTAAGGTAATAATGTTTTAACTTTTTATTCAAACATTCCCATAAAGTTTAGATTTTTTTAAGTTTAGCCAATCAGAAAACCAGCTGATGGCTTTGGACCCTCCTCTTCTCCTATGTTTGTTTACTTCAAAGTCACATTCGATCTCTCGAGATTTCCTGTCTGACCGGGAAATGTCCGTGTGTGAAATTGGTTCATGTGTAGGACCAAAACTGTTCCATTATTTATTATTATATATTATTATTGCCACCTGTGCAGTCTCTCATGTGTGGAAAATCGTCAGAGCATCTTAAAAATCCTCCCATGTGAACCAGGTCTAGGTGGAATTTGACTTCTTTCCCAGATCCTAATGAGGTCAGTTGGAAATCAGCATGACTCCAGAACGCATCTCTGTTAAACCCTTAAACAACATTTAAACTGTCCTGGAAGTTATATGCACGTCAGGCTGAATTTGGTATAAAAGGAAGCTTTTGTAGATGTGTAATACCAAAGTGGGAGTCAAACTCAAGATTTTTGATAGAATCGACATCACAAAAAAGACAAGTTTAAGTTTGGCCTGAAGCAGTTAATGTTTGCACATTTCAGCGAACCATCTAATGAACACAGCAGCTATCACGTAGCAGAGAAGAAGATAATGGGACTTGTCTCCACAGGTGGAAACAGAATGTTTAGTAAAGCCTCCGTTCATGCAGGTCTGGGTCCGTTTCACTGTGAAGAATCTCTGGAATGTGGGACAAGAGAGTCAAATGGTTGTTGTTGCAGATTAGAGAGAAAATTTTCTCCGTTGCAGTAAACTGCTTTGTCCTCGAGAATTAGAATCCACGTCGTTTTTCTCCTGGTCCATGTTTATATACAGATACTCTGCTGTAGAACCAGAACTGTGCTGTTCTGATGGTGTTTCACATTTATGGGTGTAGCCAAGGGTGTAGGAACGTTTTCAATATTGGGGGGGACATGTCCCCCCACCCCTGGTTCCTACACCCTTAGAGTGTATTTTGAAGGGTGCTGCTCAGCCTAAAACAGCTCTGTACAGCGTGGGTTTATACAGCCCACCTGAGTGTAGTTTTGTTTCCATGCCAGCTCCGAGACAGAAAGTGAGATGATCAGTCATCAGTGCGAGGTGATCTGCTCCACAGAAACACAACTCAGCAGAAAAATGGTGGTGTTGTTGGACATTCTACTCAGTTTAATGGCTTTTTGTCAGACTCTGAACCAGGAAATGGCTGCAGGCAGCGAAGCAACAGGCAGAAAGCTCCGGAGCAACCAGTGACTCCGCCCCCTAGCCAATCAGCGGCCACAATCGCGATGCTGGCCCAACTTAGCCTTGACAGGGACATCAACAGAGCAGGAACAAAAAAATTGGGGAATTCCGAACCGTGCTCTTGGAAAATGTAGTCGGGCTGAGCTGCACTAGTCCAACTTACTCTGAGTAGTGCCCTTTGAAAACCAGCTTTAGTTATAACACATGAATAAACTCCTCATCGCTAAGTTCTAATTCATGCTAGCATCGACAGATCTTCCGTAAAACCTTACAAATCGGAAAATAAAAATTCTGTTAATTATAGATTGTTGAGATATATCGGAATTGCCCCAACTCAATATCAGGACCTGCTAACCCTAACCCCACAATAATCAGAAGGTGGTATTAGCCTTCACAACCAGAACCGGTGGAGCTCTATATGACACAAAAATACTAAAAATAACAAGAAATCTAAAAAAAAGACACAAAAAGACATTTAAACTGACCACAAAGAGACATTAAATAACTACAAAATGACACAAATGACATCAAAGAATCTAACAATAAGGCAAACCAGACAAAAGATGACAAAAATGTAAAAATAAAACAAAGATAAAAGGACACAAAATTTTCCACATAAACAAGATTTAACACAGTCACAAATAGAAAACTGACAAAGAAATGCAAAACAAAATAATTACAAAGATCATTAAAAACACCTCTCAGGCCTTAATAACCTCAACATTTCAAACAACAGAAAACATAATTGCATAAGATTTACCCAGAATCCTTTCATGTTTTTGACTCTTAAGTCCTCTTTTTGTCTTTGTCTGTAAGCGAGACGATGCTTTGACCCTATCTTGGCCGTAATGTAAGATGTCTCAGGTTACATGATTATCATTTGTCCTCTAAAATGATTCTGGACAAAGATTCATCAAAAGACACAAGCAGGAGGAGATTCAAACAAAAACATCGGCTGCAGGAGAAAAGATTCACCATTTGAAGCAAATCCTTCGGCGTGATGCACATCTTTCTGTGATTCTGCAGCAGTGACCTTGATGCGGGGAGGTGGGTGGAATTATTTTTCATCCTCGAGGGAGGCACATAATAAAGAGTTCACCAAGTTCGCCAGATAGAACTGCTGAGGAGAAACAAAACGTAGACACACCACGGAAACCTTCGACTGATTTAAAGCACAAATAAAAACCCAAATAAGGGCTTAAATTGCAGGTTGCAACTCGTACTCGGCACCGGCCGTCTTTTATAAAACAATTTTAGGAGTAATCAGCCACTGGAGACGTTTTAAAACAGCAGATGTCTCATAACAGATTCCGTACAAAGCACTTGAAACGAGCACGCCAATAAATGGAGCCTCCGACAACAGATCAGCGGCCAGCGTGCTGAGAACGTTGGCACAGAAAATGAGATTTTCTGTTCCAGAGCCAAGCGTTTGGGATGAAATCACTGTCATGGAAAGCTGAGGACTTCATTCAGTGGTTTACTGCAGGGGGTTTCATGTTTAATTACCCAACAGATGAAGGTCTGTTTTTCACTGGTCATGGGTGACCATACCAAGCTAAAACACGAGATTCTGTCTTTAAATGTTTGGTTAAACCGAAGTTAGAAATGTCCCAAATCCACAACGTAAAAGACTTTTTCCATGTTGTAAACTCAATCCGCCCTGTACCAGGCAGAGAGGGACGATAAAGAATTCCAGTCACATCGGTTAATATTTGACTAATGTTTATGATTCCTATGACCCTTGTCTCACTTCCTCTAATCTCTCTCCCTTGAGCGCAGAACTCAAACAAACCTACCAAATATCCCGGGAAGGAAGCATTGGTTCAGATCATTTTAGCTTGTTTCTGTGGAAAAAGTGTTAACAGTTAATATCGTACTTGTTATAGATGGTTAGTAACCTCGGTTGGGAAACAGAGATGACTTCCTACTGGGTAGTTAGTCAGGCTGCTGTCTTAAAACTACTTTAATATCAAAAACCCAAAGCATTCATTTAATTGAGGGCAGCTAGCCTCAGCATTAC
>SSNS01000018.1:3223565-3336717 GCA_006937985.1 Aphyosemion australe
TACAGAAGTGTGAACCTGCACTTCAGAAGACACGCCGTCCCAGGAATAGGTGGTAACTGTCAAACGGAATGGGTTTAACTTCAGAGCTGAGTCCAGAGTAGAACAGCTGATCTCTGACAAACTGCAGCTCCTCAATCTGAGTAAAGAATGAAATCAATGAGCTGAAGCCAACAGGATGCAGGTTAAAACATGAACTAAATCAAACTTTATTCCAGACAAAAATGTGTCCATGTCATAAAACACCAAAGATAAAATAAGAAATAAAATAAGAAAAATAACAAAAGTATAAAATATATAAAACAAATGAAACACATTGCATCACAAAGCATGTAGGCAGTTGCTCCAATGTTTAAAGGGGACCTAGAATGTAAACCAACATTTCCTTGTTGTTGTTGAATAAGACAGCTTGGGTGGTCAACAGTAGCATGCCAAAAAGTCAAAGCCGTGTTTGACCTACTTTTTATGTAAATTAGAAAGTTGAAAAGGGCGAGAGAAAACCTCCTGTTCTGAGAAAGCCTTCTTTAACACGTCATAAGGGGGAGCCACGCCTCCTCAAACCTGCATGTGTCTGAGGCCTTCTGGGGAAACCAACCAATCAGCATGTCCTGGCCGAGTGGGAGGGGTCAACAGCTCTTTTCACTGAAGGCCTGAGTAAGGGGGTTTAGAATGGCCTGTATCAGGGCTCCTGGGACCAAGGTTTTAATAGTTTTGCGTTTTTTATTAGTTTTTATTTTTATTTAGTTTTTACGTAAAATTTTTATTTCTATTTAGTTTTAATACGTTTTTACAACTTGTTTTTTAGTTTTAGTTTAGTTTTTATTTTTTTAAAATGCTTAGTTTCAGTTTAGTTTTTATTAGTTTCAGTTATAGTTTTAGTCTTTTTTGTAATATTAGTTACATATCAGGGACAAGAATGAATAAAAGCATAGATAATTGTTGTGTGTAAAAAAAATCCCAGAAAATCATCATAGTTTTTCAAAAATGTATTCAGTTAGAACAGGTGAGCTACCAAACATTCCAGGTAAGAATCAAAGATATGGCAGAGGAACAAAAAAATCTCGGAAATTCTAACTTCCGAGTAGAAATAATGAACTGGAACACCCCCCTAAGTCAGAGAATGTTTTTGAATCCAACTTTGAGGTTCAACATAGCAGCTTCTTATAATAACAACAGTAGCTGTGGTGGAAATGCGTTTATTTTACAAGATAAACTTGTAAGGGTGCATCTAAAATCGATGTTATGTGCAGTTGTATGTTCTCCGAGGTAAATTGAACGCACCAAGAGGTCTGGCCTCCACAGCATAGAAATTGAAGAGTAGACACCACACCGACCGCTATTCCTTAAGGCGGCCACAATTTCAGGGTCTACTTTTTATAAAGTCTATGATTCACAGGCTGTTTTGTTTTAGCGAGAAGGTCTTGGCTGGGTTTTAGCTACTTTAGCTCGGTGGAGATTTGGAGCTCACGGACTACGAGGGAACGCTGTTCACAAACCTGTTCACATACGCCAGAATGAGCGCGCTCACTTTAACGTCCGTCAGGCAAAATAAAAGCGAGTTCAGTTCACAAATGATCGTTTAATGAACACATTCATGTACAACACTGCCTGTCACTTCCTCCCAGCTCTTGCCGATCTGTGGCACGCGCACAAAAAAAAACACTACCGGAAATTAGAATAAAACATAAACACGAAAACTAACCTAATTTTCTCTTTAAATTCAGTTAGTTTTAGTTAGTTTTGTTAACGCTCATTACAGTTTCAGTTAGTTTCAGTTTTTTATTTTAAATTCGTTTTTATTTTTATTTCAGTTAACGAAAACATTTTTTAATTCTAGTTTTCGTTATTTCGTTAGTTTTCGTTTACGATAATAACCCTCCCTGGGACAGACGAAAGCCAAGAAAGATTCTTATGCTTTTTGGAGGCTCAAAGCTCTGTTTTAGATTAGTGATTAATTGCATTCTAGGACACCTTTAAAGGCCTGAGGAACACCTTGTGTCTCTATGTTAAAGCTGACAGNCTAAGCTAGTGAGCGTCTGTGGGAATTTAACCACATCAAAAGAATGTTTTTGTTGATAGAGGAAATTAGTTCCCTAATTGGGCCCTGATCTGAGTAACTATTACCTCGACTGCCCATTTTGTCTTTTGTCTTGTGCTTTATCTACGCCTGGGTCACGATGACAGCAGCCCTAGCCCAAGGCGCTCCCAGGCCACCATCCAGTTTGTCCTAGACCCTGAGGTCTTTTCCCAAAACGACATGCCTGAATCACCTCAGATGGTGGAGTCCAAGCGATATTCGTCAGTCCAAAAACTGTGCACCTCCTCTAAGTGCACTTCACAGCAGGGCGTAGTGCGAGTATTGGGATTGGGCCTAATAGAACAATCCTGGGGTGACTAATTTATATAAAGTGAAAGCTGTTGATTTATTTCCTGTAGTCTGTCACTAAGTGACCAGCTGTGACCAGCAGCGACACAAACAGACGATCAGACCTGCTGCATCAGTGTCACAACTTGGTGAAACATTAGCAACCAGGCGGAAATGTTGACCAGAATTTAAGCGACACATTGAAACAACTTTACAAGGAAATGAACCCAACTACGTAAACAATGGCTGAAAATGGCTTCAACACGTACGCACAGCATGAACATATTACAACAACAGTACTTTAGAGCTGATCTGTCATCTGAGAGTGTTTATGTAGCAGCTCCTGTAATCACATTAGCACTGAAGAATGAAATACAAGATTAAATTTGTCATGTTCACCTGAAAGCTGATCTGTAAGTGCATTTCAGAATGCTGGACTGATACTTCTTCTGATAAATGATTCATGTTAACCCATATATAACGCAATAGCTCACAAATCCTGAGTGATAAGCAAAGCACTGCTGAGATAAATAAAACTCCTCTGGTCTGCAGAGAAAGAGCTACAGACAGCAGGCTGGATGAATGTGTGTGTGTGGGGAGGAGACCTGCCATACCGCACCAGCTTTACCAGCTGGAACGAGGATTACAAGGCCGGAGGATTTACTCTAAGAGGATAATAACAGAAAACAACAAAAAGAGTGACCACCGGGGCCTATGGAAAGCCGTGATGTCCTGCAGCAGGTTCCGAGGATTCTCTGGCTCTCCCGGCTGTAATGATACAGAGTGGACCGGCTTTACCCGGAGCTCAGCCCGGTTAACTCCCCATCAATCGCATAAATCGGCCATCTATTACATAATGACTCTGCTGTTTTTCTGTACATGAAGGCATTGCAGAGCCCAGCACTAAAGGGAGACAACAAAAACGCCATGTCTACGGCAGCTTTTGAGACCACAAAGTTCAACCAGTTCATATATATTAGATACAGAAATGACTACCAAGTCTGTACATTCCTCCCTGACAGGTTTTATACAAATAGAACCAAAGTCAGAGAAAGGCAGATCGATTAATTGATTAATTGGTTATTTTTGGACAATTCTTACAATTCTAAGTACACCACTGGCAAACTCCACAAGACGTATTTTTAACCTGAAAATTGAGATATTTCCTAGAGCTGCTTGATAATACAAACCAAAATCATAATATTTAACACGATCACTCATTAAATTCAGAAACACATTTTAAGACACATCAGACACCAGTTCATACCAGCAGGTGGAAGAGCTGAACTGTTTAGTGGTGATTAAAACTTATTACAAGATCAAAATTGATTTTATAATAGACTTCACTATAAATATTCTTCACATCTGCCCCATTAGGGACAGAAAAAGGGTTTTTGTAACATTCAGACGTTAGTTTTAAACATGTCGATCATACCAAGTAACTACATGACTGATTGGCCCAACATGGAAGAAAAGTGCTGCTATAAAAACAGAGAAGAGATGCTACGGAAGCCTGTTTGGCCAACCAGGGAGTATGTGTGCGAAAAAAGGTTTTTGTGTTTTTTGGCAGGAGCTTCAATGATTGGAATGTATAGAAAAAAATATTGTTAGACGCCATGCTACAGAGCATGTGGTGCATAATGGAGGTGTATTTTTAGATGAGTGTTACCCCGGTTTTCCTCTGGATGTGTAAACGGTGCGTAACGTAATAGATGCATTTTACCCATGACCTTAGCAGCGCATCTCTCCCCACCAGAAATGCTTTGGCAGCGAATGAATTCCATGCAGTTGGACCCACAAAGTCACGAAATCACGGAAGAATTGCCATGCGTGATTTCGCCAGTTCACGCAACAAGAAAGGAGAAAGATGGCAGCATGCATCCTAAAAGCTCTGTGTTTATTTTCTGTTTTATTTAACTCGGACACAGAGGCATCACAGATAATGATGTATATTTTTGTTTTACTAATCAAGCAAAAGGAAGTCTGCACATGTCTTTTATTTTGAAATTTGCCGGATGTTTTACACAACTCCTGTGTTTTACTTCCTGTCTAGCCTTATCTGAAACTGCTAAGTTTAGCGTGTTCTGGAATCGTAGAACGTAAAAAAAATTACCCAAAGTGTAAATTTAGCCAAGCGTTGCAACACTACGCTTCTAGAACGCATCTAAAATGCACTTCTTCGTGGCCGGTGGAAACACAACCATAATGGCAGCTATCAGTTGCGTATTACACTTAGTGGAAGTTACGCAACTTTTATGCATCCGGTGTGTTTTGCCCTCATTCTGCTCCATATTTTCATTTACTGAAATCTAAAGACACCTCGTGATGCGCATGAGTTTAGCCTTTGGAGGTGGGGAGATGCATGTCATTCAAAAGGCACATCAAAATAAGAGCATGCTTGCAAATTTAAATGTGACTAAATTGTTTTATCAATTTATTTTAATGATTAAAATGTATTTATAATTGGAGCAGAAATAAAAAGTACAAATTTGATTATTTACACACATTTATTAATTTGGGAAAATCTTAAATTGTAAATTTTAAATTCTATAAATTTAAATGGTTATAGAAGAAATGTTTATTTTGAATGGAAAATGTGGATATTTTTCCACCTTAATGAATTGTGGCAATTAAATAATCACAAAATCCAATTTTTTTCTTCTTTTCTAGTGAATCAAAAACAATCCAGATTGGTTGCAAATATTTCTTAAAGAACATTGGAACCGGACGCCAAAATAGTCTAGATCAGGTGATCCGGCTCATTAAAGATCATTAAGAATCATTAAACCACATGGAAAGTCTGCCGTGATGCTAATTATAGCAGTTTATAGTCCACGTGGACCCACGTTTCTCTGCCCTGGGATGATGACGTGACCTACAACAGCAGCTTGCATGAAAACAGCCAGCTTCACCAGTCAGAGAAAAAAAAAAAACAGTGACAGAGGAAGACAAAGAGAGTAAATAAGGACGTTTTAATGAGGACAAGCACAAACAGAGACGCTGAAGCTCCTTCAAGATCTGACAGGAAAAAAAAGCTGCTCTATTGTCTTTTCTCTTGGCTACATGGAGACAGAAAATCTGAGCTTGCAAAGCAATTAGACATAAAATAATCTGCTGCAGGCAAAGACTTCTCACTCTGCCGTCAAATTTAGCATCAAATCAAATATTTGTAGTCTCCTGGCAGTTTTATTACAGCAACTCAGAGCTGCCAGGAGGCTTTGATTTATAAATGACAAAAAAATATTCACAATACAAACAATTAATAATTTTGTCACGGTTTGGTTGAATCCTGTTACTACAACGACCGAGTCTCTGGTTAAAAGTGAGGCAAGCTGGGCGATATTTTTGTTTAACGCTCAGCAAGGTCAGGACGATAGAGGCTGAAGTGTTTCGCTCAAGGACATTTACAAAGCACAGACATGCTGAAATCTGTCCGCGTTTGAAAGAATTTACACTCCCATCGCTGCTCCATTGTTGCATAACGCTCATTGTCAGGGAAATAAATGAAAACAAGAAAAAACTTGATCCAGCTCCAGATGTTCCCCTTGGGGACAGAATTTTCCCCCGAGTTTACAGAGGATGCTCCAAAAAGTTGTGGCTTTTAACCTTTTGTCTTTGGTGATTCCACTAATTTTCAGAGGCACGCTCTCACGCTCTGACTCCGTGAGTTTCAGTGCAGAGTTAAAGCTTTGGAAGAGTCTAAACCGAGGCTCTGAGTTAACCGAAAACATACCGCGGTGAATCAAAACCCACCGCCTGCTGAGGCAGACAAATATTCCTCGTAGTCGCTGAAACCTCGGCGTTCTAAAAGCTATGAACTCACTCTCTGAATATTCTTGTGTTACCGTCATAATTCAAGCCTTCGAATACCTTTTTGATGACCTTCTGGGAGTTTCCTTCCACCACTCCAAGGCAGTGTGATCTTTCCATGAAAGATCTACAGAAAGCTGATAAGACGGTGAAGAGCCCAACTTTTGATTGAAAAGAAATAATATTTAAATCTAGGGATGTTCGATTTTTTAAACAATGTTCATTATAAACTAATGAATGCCTTGTAAGTCGTACTTGGGGGGAAATAAAGCCCGGAAGCGCCTGTGTCAACTAGGAGAAGTCAGCTGGAGGAGAAAGTAGCTCCAGACGACAGGTTTTGGAGTCTTATTTCCTGATATTTGGACATCTCGCCTCTGATTGGATAACAGCAACGCGACTCTACCACTAACTTGCAACATGGATGTTTTATCTCCACAAATAACATAAGCCTGGAGGAGTTCTGCTGTGTGGTGAAGTTGCTAATGCTAACAGTTAGCTTTACTAGCCAAGACTTCTCTGCCGTCTACTACAACAACAGCCTTCCCCGTTGCAAGTCAAGATTGGTGAGTCCAAGCTACAGCTTGACGTAGAGCAGTCAGGTTTTTCAAATTCTAGGGTTTCACCGTCTGTTTTCTATCAGAAACCATTTGAAGTTACGGGCAACAAAAGACGTTTGGACCTAGAAAACGGTGACATTTCCTCCGACATCATGGGTTTCTGATTCCGGCAGAAGCGTCTCAGGGAAGATACCCGAGGGAAGGGATGGGTGTTCCGTGACTGTGTTTGCTTTGAAAACCTAGCTTGATTGTTTGTTTCGCCAGCTTTAAAGGGTGAGTAACATCATGGGTGGACACTTATTTAAAGCAGACTTCCGGTTAGAAAAATACCTGGAAAATAGGCGTCGCCTGGAGGACCGAGAGAGCGGCACTGAGGCAATGATTGACAGCAACGAGTCGTAACAAGCGCGCACACTCGCGTGCACACGAGCACACAAACGAAGCAGACTTACTGCTCAGGAGAACGAGCAAACTCAGAGCAGCAGCAGGTTGGAAGATTTCCTGTCATTAGAAATAAAAGGGGAGGAGGACATTTTTTGCTCGAGCGAGCGGCTCCGAGCCCTAACGTGTCATATCGGCAGGTGAGTGGTTGCGCCAGGTGGAGGTGTGGCCGAGACTTAGCTGGAGTCCAGTGCGGCACAGCCACGTAGTACGTTACAGACAACGTCATCCTGCAGCTCTACAGCCATCAGCTGTGGCTGATTCTAAATCAGTGTGGAGCAGAGTTTTAACCTAAAGATGGAGGTATAATTACGGTTTTGGGCTGAAATATTCAATTTTAAGTAAGTTGCACTAAACTGCCAAAATAATGATTACACATGCCTACAGCACTATTAGACACTCATCTATACAGGTTATCAGCAAAAAAAAAGTTGATCTAGGTGTTACTCGCTCTTTAAGTTTATAAAATAGTTCTCACATGAACTACTGTGACATTTTTGAGAATAGCCTAACTTCTTAATTTAAATGATCAATCTGGTAAGAGCTAATCTCTGTTTCTCCAGCCTGAGGTTGTTCAATGAGCTATCTACGACAGGTGAGATAATTGTTAACTTTTCAACAAGAATCCACGTTGCTATTATTTAATATCACTATTGGTGAGATTAGCTACATTTTATGTTATTTAATCAGGTTGTTTTGACTTTTAAGCTCTTATAATAAAAAATGACACCTAAGGACATCAAGTTTCTCAGAAATGAACTGATTCATGCGTGAATTGTTGCAACATGGGACTGTTGAAACAAATTCACCCATGAGTTTGTATTAACTTGTACAGGAATGAACAATTAGTTGTCCTTAAGATCCTCTTACGAAAAGAATGTTAGAACAATGAAAATTACCTTTAGCTGGTGAAGAAATATAGTTTCTGCCGTGATTCTTTAACCCTTTCATTTCCATACACCTCAAAACCTTCTGAATACAAAATATTTTGCTTTTTTTTGTTCATTTGGTGGCCATGGGGAGCACCAGGACATTTCCCAGTGGCCTGCCCGCTCATCTGGCCTGCTCAGTGACAGCTTGTAATATTTTAAAGCAGCCTTGATCAATAATTCTTCAGGCTTTCTGAAAGTTTTTCAAAAATATTTTTATGGATTTTGGCTCCTTTTTCTCCCCTTTTCTCTACAGTTATTCAAAAGTGCCAAGACTTTAGCCCTATGTGGCTCTTAAGGCATTTTGTTACCTGCAGTTTGTCATAAAATCACAATTTGTTCCCATTTCTTCAGATGCATCTATAATCCGGGTAAGGCTTAAAAAAATCTTTTTAGTCACTCTCTTTTCATATTTTTGCTTCTTAAAATAGTTATTCTGCAATCCCATCTCCTGCAAGTAAAACCTTACTCTGACAGAATGTTTGTAGGGGTTTCCTTCAACCCTAGAAGTGAGGAGATGTAGTGATGATGCTTGCACGGCGTGCATTATTAATGAGCCGACATCCGATTCTAAAATATTTTTGTTTGAACCAGGCTGCGCTCCTCTGTGGCTTAGATCAGTAGACATTTGGCTGGATGGCGGCCAAGCGGCCGAGCTTGAAGGAAGTAGTTCCTCCATCCATCAGCCAGCAGTCCGACTGAAAGCGTGCCCAGCTGCAACTGCAGACAGGAAGGGTCTGTGGAGCCACACTGTGAGCTTCAGATCTGCAGCAGATGCTGGCTGCCGTGGTGCACCACATTACTTTAACGCCAAACAGCTAAAACTGGGTCTGGAGAGCGTCATGTGACCTCAGAGCGTTCAGAAAAACCATCAGTAACCCGTTTATTTGGAGATTTACGCTGGGCTGGTGTGGGATTTCTGCTGAGAGATGACACTGATGTGGAGATAAAACTAATCAGGATATTTGAATCATCACCAGCTTTGCTAAAGAATGTGTAAAGATGATCAAATCTGAGAGGAAAGCATGTGGTTGAGCTCTGTTTTAAACTATTGTGCAGCCAGATTAGAAACATCAAGTTTTCTCTTATAGCACGCCCCACGGGACTGCATGAATGGAGAAATGTGGGCTATTTTAGGAATTCTACAGTCCAAATACTTGCTAGGAGGAAGTGGTGTTGAAGACGTCAACATCTCATGGAGTTACTGTGGTCCTTACTTGTTAAAAAAATGTGAATTCTCAATATTGCACAGGTTTTGACACCCAGAGTTATGCTTTTTTATTATATGCATGTCTGCAAATATAAAATGTGTTTTAATTACAAGTTATCAGGTGCATTGACTGGTTTTTATGTTTTATCTAAGATACCAACATGTGATTTCCAGATGGGATTTCATCAATTCAGCCTAAATTGAACTTAATTCAGACATTTTCTGATCGAAAACAGCAGAAAAACAACATTTTTTCTAAGATTTCTTGAGTCGATGTCTAAAGATTTAAAGATCTGACGCCTGTAGCCCGTGATGATCACTTTTATTAGCATTGTACTTGCCATTTTCAAAATCCTGTAAACATTTTAATGATTTTTTAAAATAATAGTCCTCAAAATCATTCAATAATAAACATTAGTTTGGATTTGTCAAAGTTTTTACACACTATATTTTTACAAAAAAATTTAATCTTTTATTCTGAAAATCTACATTTAAACAATTTACACAGTCCAACGCTTCCTCTATAAGTTGAATATTCATGTTTTCTCTTAATCAGTGCCTTACTGCAGTTGCAGTTCATACTCTGACTGATAGGTGGCAGCGGTTTTCACCATCTTTCACCTGACGGAGCAACGAGATCTCGCCATAAAGCTGGATGTGTCTTGGAAGCGTCTGGACGAATAAATTTAGTCCTAAAAATTGCAACAAATCATCTGGCTTTACCGGGCCTTTCCACTAAACGCGTCGCGTAACGTATGGAAAGCCAGGTGTGACAAAAACTTACGACCATATGTGTGTCACTCACACAAAAAGTGTGCATAGTATGCAGTTATAGTGGATGGGTGCATTTCCACCAGCGAAGCGTCCCGTTTGGAAGCACTCCAGAAGAGTAGGGAGTCTATAGCCTCCTTTCTACCAGATGTAAAAGAGACGCAAAACAGCCGCAAAACATACCTAGCCGCGATTAGCCGCCATTATCGTGGACGGGTTCCTTTCCACCGGTAGCAAAGTGTAACGTTTTGGACACGTCCTAGAAGCAAAGGGTCTATTTTTTACAAGCTACGCTTCCATAATACGTCAAACTCTACAGTTTAGATCGGGCCAGACAGGAAGTCAAACACGAAAGCAGTGTAAAACATCTGGAAACTTTCAAAATAAAAGTCATGTGCAGATTTCCAGTTAATTAATTAGTAAACAAAGTACATAATTTCCTGTGAAACCTTCATAGCCGAGGTAAACAGAACAGAAAATAAACCACAGACCTTTTTAGAAACATGCGTACATCTTTCTCCTTGATCTCGTGAACAAGGTGCGATTTTAGGACCAGAGGTTTAAGGGTGCTGAGGACTGCGATCTCTATTCAAGCGGGTGTGTGTGCGTGAGTGGAGCGTTCCTCTGATATTTGTGAGTTGGGGGGGGGTATTCCTCCAATAATGTGAACTGTCGAAATCACGCTTGGTCCTGCAATTCTTCCCTAGTGGTTCCAGCTGCATGGAACACTTACGGGGGGGGGGGGGGGGGGGGGGGGCGCGTCTTTTTGCGTCTGAAACACAAGAGAGCTCGCAGGTAAAACTCACCTATTACATTATGCCGCTTACGCATCCAGTGGAAAGCTGGGGTTAGTGTCGCAATATATATTGTATCGTCTCCCCTGTATTGCGATATATCGTATCGCTAGATTCTTGCCAATACGCACCTCTATTCCTTTTAAATCAACAGAAAACCAGATAAAAAGCGTTAAAAAGCTGAATGAGCTACAGAAGACCTACGGGTCTAAACATGTTTATATCTGTGATGTGTTTCCACATTTTAGGATCATCGGGAATACTGGAACTCCTTTAACCCTCCCCTCACTCCAGGTTCAAACAGCCTTATAAGGTGTCCAGACTTGCCTTGTTACTGGATCACTTTTACTGAGTTTCATTCCAGCTTTTACAAAACTCCAGATGTTCCTTCAAAATAAAATAAAAATCTGTAACTCCATCCTGATGCTATCTTCCTCTTTTTACTTAAAATAAATCAGGTCGGTTAGTTAAAGACTAAAAGATCAGAATAGGTTTTAAATTTGAAATAAGAATCTTCTATTTGGGGTGGTAAATCCTAATTGAGTTTAATTATGATTACATCAGATCAGATATATGTGGTTCTGTTCCTCTGAGATTTAAAACACGCGTGTTATTTTTTATTTTTATGTGTATTAATGGTTGAATAAGTGCAGATTAAATGCAGCACAATCAGAGATCTGCTTCCTTTGTTGGATGACAGCTCAGACAGGCTGAGGAGCACTCGGCCCGTCCTGTTCTGATCATGCTGCTCGGACAAAAGACTCATTTATCATTTTTACCTTCTCAAATCCGCGTCGTTTCTGGGTGTCTCCCCCTTTTTATATCTCCTTGAAACAGATCGGGACAAAGTAAATCCGACTTATTCCGACCGGAACCGAGCCGCCTCCTTCATCCTCACTTCATCCATCCAGCGGAGCAGCTGTGCTTTTTTTTTTAGTTCAAATCAAAGTGGCTTCAAGTGTTGCAGTCTGGAAGGCTAGAGATGGAGGGACGCTCATAGCTGTCAGAGGACAGGAAGTCCGGGAGGATGGATCCGTTATAACAGTGACAGGAAACAAAAGGAGGAAAAGTAAAAAAAAATCCTGGAGTATCCCGGAGAGATGGAGCCTCTACTTCCTAATACTTAACTTCCATCAACCCCCACACAACAACATGGCCGACCCAGCCTGCGGGACTGGAGCCCCACAGCTGGAGACAGAGCCGTCTGGTGTAGCTGGTCTGAGTTCAGCTAGAGCTTGAGACTTGGTTACAGATACGTGTGGTGTAGCTGGTCTGAGTTCAGCCGGGGAGTCGGGCACATGCCTTTCTGGCGTAGCTGGTCTGAGGTCAGCCGGAGCCGGAGACTTGGTTACAGATACGTGTAGTGTGGCTGGTCTGAGTTCAGTCGAAGAAGAGTCAGACGCTCGTCCTACCGGTGTGGCTGATTTGAGAACAGTGAGGCAGTCACGCGGGCAGTTTTGCCGAAACTATTCTTTTATTACCAGCAACAGAGTAACGAATATAAACAATGAAAATAAACAACCCGTCTCGTGAAGTTTGTGTTTATTTACAAAAAGAGAGAAAAAAATTAACTGGTATTGTTTGATCCACAAAAGTAAGTCTTTATTGCCACCTGGTGGCTAATCCGAGCTACTGCAATTACGGCGAAACATATTTCACCGGAATTAAAGTTGTTTCTGATCAAATCTATACATAATTAAATCTTAAAATTACAGTTTAAATACCTCAAGTATTTCTAATATTTTGAATAATAAATATTTTACGTTGTAATATGAGACAAATAATAAATAAATATAACTTTAAAAAAAGGTTTTGGCCCAATGAGTATTATGTGTAAAATGACATTTACTTTTTCCAATAATAAAGCAAATCTGAATGTGAATCTTAAATCAACTCAAAAATAAAATCAATATCATGTTAATGATCCTTTTCTTTTCTCAAGAAAAAAAATAGAAGATTGATGTGTTTTCATGCTTTCATTTATTGCTAATTTTAGTGACGTATAATGTGCACAATAAAGCTGCTATATTATAAAACACATTCAGGCTTGCTGCAGATGTTGGAGATTACATCTGCAACAATCTGCTTTACTTCACTTCAAAACACACAAAATTATGAAAAAATTAAGATTATTTCTTAACAATAAATATGGTGAACTACATCCATCTAAGTATTGAAAAATTATATACAACTTTTACATTTTCACTTTGGAAACTCTACCACTAGGGGCGCTCTTTGTTATATTTATTTTTCAGGACATGCTCTCATTTGTCTCTTTTTTATTTTCTGTTTGCTGTTGTGATTACTTTCAGTAATCATATATATATATATTTTTTGTAATTATTTTATTTAATTTTTAAAGCTACCGCCTCTTATTGTCTTCACTCTTTTAGCCAGATTGTTCCGACTCAGTTCAGCTAAAGACAGGAGAGAAAGATTTTTCTAAACTAAAGGTCAGAATCAAATTTATTTGTATCTCACATTTACAATCAACTCCTTCCTGTGCCAAAATAGAATGTAATAAAATATAATAAAAGAACAAAAGCAACACAAAATTGTACGTATATACAACAAATACATAAAAGGAATGCAAATTGCTTTAAATAAAAATAAATCAAATTAAATAAATATTTAAAATGAAAGCCAGGTCTCAGCCAATAACAACATGTTTAAAGGTGTCCTAGAATGCAATTAATCAACAATCTAAAACAGAGCTTTGAGCCTCCAAAAAGCACAAGAACATTTTTTTTGGCTTTCATTTGTCCCAGGAGCCCTGATACAGGCCATTCTAAACTCCCTTACTCAGGCCTTCAGTGAAAAGAGCTGTTGACCCCTCCCACTCAGCCAGGACATGCTGATTGGTCGGTTTCCCCAGAAGGCCTCAGACACATGCAGGTTTGAGGAGGCGTGGCTCCCCCTTATGACGTGTTAAGGAAGGCTTTCTCAGAACAGGAGGTTTTCTCTCGCCTTTTTCAACTTTCTAGTTTACATAAAAAGTAGGTCAAACACGGCTTTGACTTGTTGGCATGCTGCTGTTGACCACCCAAGCTGTCTTATTCAACAACAACAAGGAAAATGTTGGTTTACATTCTAGGTCCCCTTTAAGTTGAATAAAGTAAAAATTAAAGCTCAAGAAGTCAAAGTTGAAATGAACTTATAAAATATGTCGGTTTAGGGGTTCTCTATGGCAGAGGTCTCTAACCAAGTTTACATCAATTACCAGTTTGGACAATACTTCCATTGACCAGTAATGGAGTTAACCCATCACATGACAAAACACAGCAAACATGAGATGTAATTATTATGATATAAATATAATTGTGTATTTTGTTTCTATTATTGTCACACTTTGACTATTAAAAACAAACCTCTGCAGTCCCAATGTGCATAAAAAGTATCTATAGATTCTTAATTTAAGGTTTTATCTCTCAGTTTTTATGACTCGTCCTCCATTACTCTAATAATTTCATCCTCCCCAGTGGAGCTTATTGTACAATAAACCTCTCTGTTGACTCTTTAATTCTTTTACATGAAATTAAACTTTTTATTAGCATGTTTAATGTGTTTACAAGTCATTACACTCATTATTTTACTTACTTTGAACTCAATTTAAAGTGATAAGGCGTCATTTATCCAACAATGTTAATTAAAGTCTTGTTTAACCTTGAGCATTTTATCTAAATGTCTTGAATTGGAATTGTAATTGGATATACGGTTTTCTTTGTTTGCGATGTGAACAATCTTAGAGATTTAAGTCATTTATATATTTAAAAAATCAAAATGATGTTTTGAGCTATAGTTCTATTATTCCTAGAAAATGGCAAACGTCTACACTAAGATGTGTTTGCTGTTTGTTTCAAACACAAGTCACACAGTGTAACAGTTCAGGAGTAATGCACGCACACACACACACACACACACACACACGTTCTGTCACCATTCCAGCCGTCAGACAGTAACATCAATAAGAACCTTCAACAAATCAGCGGCTATAAAAAGCAAACAGAGCTAAAATTAGACTGACTCATATGTTCCTCTGCCGTCCTGTTGACGGTGATAAAAGCTCTGTTTGTTTCTGAGCGGTTTAATATGATTACTCACAGCTCAGCCTCCGACAAATACATATGAAACGGTAAAAGCATGAAGGCTCCTGTTAGCAAACACAACTGAGCAAACAAAAGCTCGGTTTACTGTAGTTACCTGGACAAAATCACTGATGCTAATGATTAATTATCATCAACTTACAGTTCACTTTTCGTTATAGGCCTAATCATTCAACAAAAAACAACATAAACATACATTTAAAAAAGCAACAACTAATTGAAACCTCAGTTCTCATTAAATATTTGGTATTATGACAGATCTAGTTACATACCTGTCATAAAATATACTTGAAAGTTTAAGAGATCTTGGTATTAAAGCATGATGAAGTTGCTGTGTCTGAGACGGCATGGAGGAATTCCTAAAGTACCAATAACTGAGAATATACACGACCAGAGGGAAAATATAAGCTAACAAAACTCCTGCAAGAATCTGACAATGAGAGGAAGAAACCAAAGTGTGTTAATACTGGGTAACACATTTAGTGATTGCATGTAGGAAACAAGCTCAGTAGCAGGAAACCAGAGCAATGGGACATATTAAGAGAATATAAAAATATATATACAAACAAGAATCAAGTGAACAACAAAAACAACTCAAATTAGCTTTAAAAACTCAAAACAAAGGAATCTGATGTTCAATTAACATGTTTGAACAAAAAATATTTAGCTTAAACTATAAATTAAGTAGTGTTTTCATGGACATTGTGAAATCTTGTTAATGCAGCGCTAGTGGAAGGAGAATAATATGAGTCCGAGAACACATCCCTGAGGAACTCCACAAGAGACGGGCTGAAGAAGAAACACCGTCCAGGCAAAACTCCAATCTAAAATGACAGGAAATAAAAAGAATGTGATACAAATGAAGGATTGCAACATCTCCTAATTAAAGGTGGAATATGGAACATGAACACCAAAGCGACATCTAGTGTGTGGAGGTTGTAGTTGCAACAATAGAACAAGGTTTCCAGTCATCGGGATGCCAGGTTTGCTGCCGATACGTGAAGTGACGACCTAAACTCACTCTGGTTTTAGATCTTTTATGGTTGCTCCTTTTCTGAGAAGGATAACGACATCTTCTGGGCTCAGAAACAGCTGCTTGACTTGCCAAGTCCGCCATTTTCCACAGTGCCAGCCTCGTTGTGCCGGGCGGACTGTATTTGGAAACCCTCAATGGTGCCCTCTATTGGCTGGTAGATGTAAACATAAACCCAGTGTTTTGCCCATCAAAATAAATATTGGATTATTAAAATATAGCTTTTAAAGGAAATAATGTACCTTCATTCTGCACACCTCTAAATGCCCCGTGGAGGTATTATTTAAAAAAAATGTATAGCTTTTTATTAAATTGTTCGATTTCGACACCTTTGAACACTTTTTAAAAAGTGCAGTTTTGATAAACACTTTAATATGTTATATTCCTTTAAAAGCAGACTAAAACTAAACATAAGTGTTCTTTCTCGTGTAGGTTTTTAAAGAAATTAGTTATTGTTTCAGAAAAAAATGAAAACATAATCAAATAGCTACAGATTTTGATGCCATTTTGCTTTGAGAACACAGATGAATGCTTTAAATCTAAATATTGTGACATGTGGCGCTCAGGTCAGCAGGTTTGTCAATATTTGACACAGGATTAGAACGTCTAAAGCTGCTCTGAGCCAAGCAAAAGATGATTAAATATAAACATTCATATCTGCTTTATGCTCTCAGTCATTAGTTTTAGATATCCTGCCACAATCAGAAGAAGTGATTATTAAGAGATGATTGAAGCTGAATGAGTAATCACCACTTTACAGTGATTACACTGATTCACTTCACTATGACACAGTCATGGAAATGTTATGATTAAATGCCACAATCATAATTAGAAGCTTATGTGTCCGAGGAGTGGTCGACCTATTTAAGAACAAAGAACGTTTCAAGTCCAAATAATGACAAAGGAAGAGAGTTAAATTACGAGTTTTTAATATTTCAACTCTGAGTGTGAAATGTGATCTAATCTAAACGTATTTTTATTCTCTCACCCTGCAGGATGAGAACTCAAAACCCTCAGATCTGCATTTTCCTTGCAGAACCACTGGGGTGCAGCGCTCACCCAGAGCAAGAAAATGTAAAGTTTTTTTCCTCCTTTGTCTCTTAAGAATTCAGAGTAACGTGTTTCTCTGCACCAAGCAAATCGCCACATGACGTCAAAGAGCGAAGAAGAGTGAAGGGTCTGAATCACCCACTAAAGATTCAACACATGGTGCCGAAACCCCCACGGACACGGTGGACTCTTAATGAACAGAACCCGAAAAGCTGAGAGAAAAACACCAGAAAAGGAAATTAAAAGTGAACTTCAGTCACAATTAGAGTTGGAGTCTCATGCAACTTTACTATTTAGCTTTGCAACACCTCAGAGAATAATCTTTTATACTCAAGGCTGTTTTCTTGATCTAGTTCGACAACTGAAAAAAGAATAATCTGAAACATTTTTGAGCGCTGACTGACTTATGTAACAAAAGCTGATCCACACAGCTGCTTGATAACATCTTCAGAATTAAAGGAGATTTGGATTAATTTTGTTTATTTGCGAAACTTTAAAATAACTTTAATAAATTCTCTGAAAAGTGCTCCACATTTTTCAAAGATTGCAAAAGTAGTGAAAACTATGCAAAACATGCAGAAACTGAACTCCTAAAGTTGTCTGGAAACTTTTACTCAACATTTCTGCAACTGACCTGAGATGAAAGAGCTGCATACTGAGTATATTTATATATTAGTCTACTGTTTTTATTTGTTCTATTTTTAACTGTTGTTATTTTTACCTCAGTCACAGGAGTAGCTTTTTTCAACACTGGATTTCAGCCAAGCAACAAAAAATATAGTTTTTTGCATTTTTAATTATCTTGGTGCCATATGTGGTTGTACTATAGGTAATGCAAGATAATAAAACATTGTAAAAATAATAATCTTTAATTATCTAATCATAATTTAAGGTAAAATTACTTTACCTTTTATTAAAAAGTGTTATTTTAAGGTTATTTTTCAATACCGTACTTTAGTTCAGTGCATGCTCCGAGATTATATTGTGATTAAATGGTCTCTACCAGTTGGTAAAACCAATAAAACCAGCAAATGGGAACTTGAATGTGTCCAGTAAGTCGTATAAAAAGCTAAATGTTGCAGAAGAAGCAAGAATAGCATTTCAGTGCAGGGTTATTTTAATAGGAACTTGTTTCAGCACTGGACAGCTCCTCCAGTAGCTGCACTTTTTTACTTTTTCCAGCTTTTATGGGGAACAAATTTCCGGTTTGCTCACTGGGAAAATCATAAATGGGTGTCATCACAAAGATACAAGCAAACAAATTTTAGAGAGTTAAAATAATGAAGGCAACCATTCATTTTAATGGGGCATAAAGGAAAAGACTAAACACACAGAGTTTAATGAAACCACCTGTCTAACAGACATGTTGGCGATGCCTCAAGATAAAGAATAGTGCTCTTTGGCTTTTATAGAGCAAAAGTTTGACACTACTCCGTGTTTCTTATAGTTTTCTTCCAATGAGCCTGGCTTCCTTGTAATCCTTTAAAATGGTTCATATCAAAATTATTCTGAAGGTCATAAAAGCTTCTTTGGGACTTTGACTGCATTTATGCTTGTTTTCTTCTCCAGGTCCTTAACCTGACAATTACAGCTGGTTGTGGCTTTAGAAAATGTGGAAAGTGGACACATGGGGATGAAAATAAAACCTGAATTTAGGTTTAAAATATTTACAAAGAGCAGATGGACAATATCAGAAAGGCTTGTCCTTAAACATAACAAAGGTAGGTGATTGCTTTGGGCCCCAAACACTTCAGGGGCCCCAGGACACTTAACAAAGAAGTAAAATATTTTTTTCCTTCAAAATAAATGTACCTTGTCATTCTAAAATAATTACTCTGAAATGGCATCAGATTTCCTTGTGTTCAAGTGTTTTAATACCCGTGTCACCCATAGGACTATTACAAGACCACAGCAATGGAAGTGAATGACGGATGAGCAAGTTTGTTGTCTGATAAAAAAAAAGTTAAAGAATTGTGAAAAAATCAAGTGAAGCCATCCAAAAAGTTCAGAAAAGTAAAAGAAGCAGGAAGAGAATAAAAAGTTTGTAGCAACACTGCTGAATTTTAGGGATTTCTTTACAGTCCTGCCTTGGCCCCCAAACTGCTAAGTCCGCCCCTGCACTATTTTAATATTTTTGACTTAAACTGAAACAAAATAAATAAATAAAAACATTTTTATTAAAAGTTTTCCTCTTTGGAGACTTTGGTTTTTGCCTTTGGAGATGATTTCAGCCCTGAACAGCTCTCTTCCGTCCCACAGCGCCTCAGAAGGCCAGTCACGTGATCACATTTATAACATGACGTCAACTGTTGACATTAATTCACACTTTAATTAATGATGATGGCTGATTTTTTTTTTTTTACGAGTTGGCTCAGGGTCTTTCATTGACGCGGAAGATGTCTGCGCTCATGTGGGACGAGTGGGAGGGGAGGAGGGGGGGAGATGACGCAGCCACCCCACTCACCCCGACCCTCTCCAACTCCCACCCCCTCCCTCCGTGACAAGAGAAAAAGACGTGCCTTTCGGATTCATGGATAAAAAACCAAAGGGGGTTAAGTTGGCAGGACGCAGGGAAGTTTTCCAGCTCTTTGGGGTTAGAAGCGACTAAAAAAGTCCGGGAGAAGTGAGCTGAGCGCACGGAGGGCTGCACCTCCCCGGACTCAAGGACGCTGAAGAATCGCTTCACTTACAGAGGAGAGAAGAAAAGGAAGGGAGAGAGATAGAGAGAGAAAGAGAGGCTGAGATAGAGATCCTATCTCACTCTCCCGGCTGAGGTCCTCAGAAGATCGCGTCCAGCGTCTCGCAACTGGTAAGAACAGGCGCTTCGTGCGCTTTTACGCAGCGTAAAAGTGGCTTTTGTTCCATTTTTATCAACTTGGAATAAATTAAATGTTAAAAAGGCTCAAAAAGTCAGCGGATTTGTCTTTTAACACAAAAAAATCACTCATTTCCTTTTTGGTTTTGTTTACTTTTGCAGCAGGACCATGTCCAGCAAAGCGACTTTAGCTCTACTCATCTATGGAATCATAATGCACCACAGCGCCAACTGCTCACCTGTTGGGATTAGCTTCCCGAGTCTCAGGTAGGCAGCTGTAATCTGTATTTGTCTGAAAAAGCCGAGCAGCTGGTTGGAGCCCAGCTGGTTCCATCTGTGAGAATAAGAGCTTATTGGGTTACAGGAGAACATCATCTGACAGCCAATCCATAAGGCTGAGACACGTCCACCAGGGAGCGGCTGTAATGAAATTTAGAGTCTCAGACTGACCTGAAACCATTAATCGACCAGTTTATCTGACTGGATAATTAATAGGAATCAAACTGGTGCAAAAAGGAAGCATCGAATTACATTTTTATCCTGAATGAGCAGATAATCGCTCAAATCAGAAGTGGAAACAAAAAAAGTGTTGATTTTCTTTTATTCAGACTCGACAGTGAGGTTTACGATGAGGACGGTAACTCCTTACCCTCCCTGGATTATGATGGAGACCAAATGGAGGTGAGAAGCCCTTCGTCTGTCGCCGAGGACGTCTTCACAATGTTCTACCCTCCAGAGAAAAGGTGAGAGCCACAGAAAAGGAAAGATCTTTTTCCTCCTCTCATCTCATTCAGGTATTTCTGTTGTCGTGTGTTTGTTTTGTGTGGATCACCGTGGAAATGTTGTAACGTCACACACAAATAAGACTTTTATCATCTTGGAGGTTTCCCCCCAGCGATTTTATTCTTTTTAAACTTCCGTCTCAGTTAAAGATGCACAGATTTTAGTGTGAAAAACACCTAAAATAAAACACAAACACAGATAGCATGCTTAAATGAAGCGTTTTAAGCTCAAATTGACTAATTTGACCATCTTCAGGTGGATATTTGTTGCCTTTTGCGCTGGGTGTGTGGTGATTTTTTACTGTCTGGCTATTTATCATCCCAGAATGGAAAGACATGCAGACGGCATGTTTAATAAAGCCTACAGGAAAGCGCTGGGTCAGTTATCAGCCAGGAAATACCTTCATTCTCTGATGGCAAAACGTGTAGGGTAAGACCAGATTCTTGTTTGTCTCTTTTTCTGTCTGAAATCTGCTGTTTCCCGTCTTCTGTGGGTCTTTGTTTCTGTCTTTCTGGGTCTTTGAGCTCACATTTCACTCTGTTTCACGTACTGAACATGTCCCGTTTTGCTAAATCTATTCAGCCTCTTTTTATTATAAAATCCCTCAGCTTGAGTGCAGGCTGCTCTTTTGGTTAATTTATTTTTAATAATTTATGGGAGCAAATCTCAGGAGGAGGAGAGCAGACGGATCCTCATGGAGAGGGTTAAAAGTTTAGCAGAAGGAGAAAAAAATGAGTTTATTATCTAATAATCTCCTTTTTTGAAGAGCAGCACATCAGATGCACTGAAAAGAGGCAAGTTATTTCAGAGAAACGATCATCAGCGTGTTATTTTTGAATTTACAGCGGGGGGAAGGCGTTGGACGACAGCTCGGAGCCTCTGTCCAAGCGACACTCAGACGGGATCTTCACAGACAGCTACAGCCGCTACAGAAAGCAAATGGCAGTCAAGAAATACCTGGCAGCGGTCCTGGGGAAAAGGTACAGACAGAGAATTAGAAACAAAGGACGGCGGCTGGCATATTTGTAGCATCTTCCTCTTGATCCTCCTGATCAAAGAAAACAAACCCTTCAGTGTGTGCAGATGAAGTCATTTTGACCAGTCAGTGGATCGCTTTTGTGTTCTTTAACCTGTATTTATGTATGAAGTAAGCCATTGAATTAATATTTTGATAATAATATTGTTTTTTATTTTAAATTAAAGCACTTGAGGATCTTCTTTGTGGACCAATTTATTTAGAACAATCAGAACCGCTTCTGTTTATGTGTTGGTTTGAGGTCATTGTTGTTCAGCCCTGTCTTTTAAACCGAAGACACAAACACGAGTGGAAAAACGAGTCGTTTAAAAGACAATCAGTGCATTAAAATGCTGCTTTTTGTAACGTGACATTGAGAGCTTAGTTGTCTTTATTCACGACAGCCTTGAAGACATAGATTTTCACCAAATCCTACAAGTGATAGACTTTGATGCCCTCCCGGACGGTGAGGAGTTTCAGGCTTTTTTGGGAGACTGGCTGAAACAGTTTTCTCCCGAATTTGCGGTGAGTTTCCGGCTCTTTCCCGAGGCTGTGTCCTCACAGGAGGCTTCTCACGTCCCCCCCTTTCTCTTCTCACCTTGTGATCTTGCTTCAAACTCTTTTTTTCAACTCATCTGTGCTCCAGTCTCACAAATTCTGGTTCCAACTGTATGAAAACATGCACACAGGCTGTAAGGTTTTAATTAGGCTAGCATGCTACGTGCGTTAACTTTGATTGGCTTTAATTTGATTTGTTTTCGATAAAGGAATAGCTTGAACCAGGGTTCTGTGGCAAGAATATGAACTTTATAAGTTGTAGATAACTCTTTAAATAGATTTAGTTTGAGAAAAGTGAAAGAAATGTGTGCTTAAATGAACAAGCTAACAGCTAATCGAAGTTTAGCCAACACCAAAATCAAACATGGCCACCGAACGTTTCGTGGAAAATCATAAATACTCTTTTATAAATCTTTACATGTATTAAATGTATTGTTAAAAACTTATTTTGGCTAAAAAATTAACATAATCCTGCTGGAAGTGCGAAAATACACTGTAAAAAACTACTTAACCAAGTTATGTCAACTGGTTTCACTAAATCAAAATGTAAGGAGTAATATACATTGTTATGTTAAAATTAAATGTATATTAGGGTTTTTTTCAACCCGCAGGTACCGCAGATTTCAAAAAGTCTGACCCGCAACAAACCGCCCCGCATCACTTTGTCTAGTTTTACAACCCACGTCGCCCCGCCTCATTAAAAACACGTTATAATACTGAGCTTCTTACCTCGCTGAATCTTTCCCAAACACGCGATTAGTTTGTCCCTCCTTTCTTTTAAAAGAGTGAACTCCCGAACGAATTTTATCCAAAATATCTTCCTCCATCGTTTTGTTGATGTGCCACCTGCTTGGAGCGCACTTTGCTGGCCCTTTCTGTACGTGCCTACGTCATAGGGTCGAAGGTTATCTGCACGTTATGTTTTAAAACATGACCATGTGTAAATAACTCTTAAATATTGTTTTACAAAATTAAGCATTGATTAATGTCTTTATCTTCAGTGTGCATATCTATATAATATATTTATTTGATGAGCCCGCCCCAAACCGCACCGCATTGAAGTAATAATTTACTGACCTGACCCGTGGGTGACCCGCGCATCACTAATGTATATTACTCTTTACATTTAAGCATAGGTTTAGTGGAACCGGTTTACATAACTCTGTTAATTCAACATAAAATTTTATTTTTAGCGCTATTAAGCTGCTAAACTAAAGTTTTAATGATTTAATTAATATTTTTTAATTGAAGTTGCACTTTATTCTTAGCATAGCTTGGAGTAGCCGTTAGCTTTAGTTGTTAGCGAATTGTTTCTCCAAATTTACGTCGCTCAAAGAGCTATCTACAACAGAAAAAAAACATTATTTATCTTTTATATAAATGTACCACAGAGCCTTGTTTCAAGCTGTTACTTATGTTTAGGATTAAAAAAAGAGAAAAATCTCAAATCTGAGTGAAGGACCAGAGTACTTTTGAGGGTTTTCTCGCCCTTGTTCCTCTTCAACAGTGTTTACAAAGTGATCTTACGCCTTTCAAATCATGTAAAGTGCCAATCTTTGTGTATGTATCAACTGGATTTTCTGTATTTGGAGATTTTCTCACGTCTCTGTGCCCATATAATAAGTATCAGACATGTCGCGCATCATCGGGCAAATAAAAAACAAACAAAAAAAACCAAGATACTTGTTACATGGAAACATATCCATCAGTTTCTTCTTTGTGACAGACATACAAGGTGTGTTTGAACCCTTTGGGTACATCGTGCTTCCCTTTATTTGTCATGTGAACCAATGTACAACAATCCAATAGACTGCATGATTAAAGAAATTGCACTAGCCACCGCATCTGTGCAGACAACCAGCTGGTTTTGCTTGCTTTCTGACTACATACACACACATCTGTCATCGCTGAATGTCACTTTGTGTTCTGACATTTTTACACAAACTGCTTGTTAAATCTTGTACTCCATTCAAAAATGTACTTAAATGCTAGCAAGAATTGAACAATTCAACGTTTTTGAAGGGAGTTTTGTACTTGTGGCTATTTTAAGCTGTAGTTTGGCTCCAAAAGTAAATTTGAAGTAATTTATCACAATTCAGGAATAAGGGAGATGACCAAGCTGCTGATTTAGAAAACGAATCCGGCTCCTATCAAGGACATGAAACAAATAAAAACAGGGTTAAGTTCTTCGATCTGTGTTTGTTGTATCAATCTTTCTTTAATTTTGCATTTTCCTCCAGGCTTTGTGACGCAGGATGCAGTTTGCAGCTGTGGTGCCTTGCATCGTCTGTAAAAAAAAAAAGAGTTGCCATGAATCACAGATGGCTATTTAGTGGCCCTACAATGCTGCACATCTCCAGCTCACATTTCATCACCTTTTTGTTGTCGTCTTTGTGTCGCTACGATGTTCGGTAGGATCTAAATCGCCATCCAGCTTAGACATGGAGGATTCCTGCTTGCACTGCTTTCTTTTGCACTTTGTTTTAGACCACTAGATTATTTTTCTCTGTGTGTGTGCGTGTGTGTGCGCGATAACATGGAGAAGCAGCAGCTTCTCCATGAAATATTCCATGTATGATAATGAAAGCGCCAATAGCCTTACGAAATGGAAATAATCTTTAAAGATACATATATGAATATATATATATATTTACTGTGTGGAGAAAAAAAAAGAAAAATAGACTTCAAATGGAGATCTGCAAGGGTCGATAAATGTCTAAAAAAAGTGTTGTAAGATTTGTATGAATAAATTTTTGTAAACAACAAATATTTTGTGTAATTTTTGAACGGCTTTGATGAGCTAGATGTTTTTCCGCTGTATGTGGTCAAATAAATCCAAGATGGATTCAGAGGCTCTACCCCGTTTTCACGGTGACTCAGTGGTTCTGGCGGAGGAGCACCGATACCAGTTGGCCGGGTGTCTGTCTCCCCTCGGGACAGCATGAGTAAAGAGACGTGGGAGGGATCACCCACTGCCTCGCTGCACTTTACACCTCTCTCCACGTCCTCAGCAGTCACCACCACCGAGGACGGCCTGCAGGCTCGGATGAACAGTTGGCCCGGCTCAACGCTGCTACACGCAACGATGTGAAGAAAAGAAAGTCTGGACTCCAGTTACAGAGGAGCATAGATGTAAAAATGAACAAGAATTTTATTTATTTTTCAAATAAACCCCAAAAATAGTTCAAGCTAAAAGACAACCAAATAAACACAATTAGATGATTCAGAACAAATACATTTACCCTCTGTAGGCTTACACACACACACACACACACACACACACACACACACACACACACGTAAATATATATGCATATATATACATGAATATATGCATGTATTTATATACAGATAAATATGTGTATATATATACATGCATATATACGTATGTATATATATATATACATAGACAGAGAGGGAGGGTCCTGGAGGGTGTGTGGGAGTTCGCCCAACTAATCTACATGTGTGGATTTGGAGAAGGCATTCAACCGCGTCCCTTGGGGGGCCCTGTGGGAAGTACTACAGGAGTATGGGGTACCAGGCGCCTTGATACAGACTGTTAGGTCCCTGTATGACCAGTGTCAGAGCTTGGTCCGCATTGCTGGCGGTAAGTCAGGCTAGTTCCAATGAGAGTGGGACTCCGCCAAGGCTGCCCTTTGTCACAGAATCTGTTCATAACGTTTATGGACAGGATTTCTAGGTGCAGCCAAGGTGTTGAGGGGATCTGTTTTGGTGGCCTAAGGATCAGGTCTCTGCTTTTTGCAGATGATGTTGTCCTGTTGGCTTCGTCAGACCGTGATCTCCAGCTTTCACCGGAGCCGTTTGCAGCCGAGTGTGAAGCAGCTGGGATGAGAATCAGCTCCTCATGGTCTTGAGTCAGAAAAGGGTAGAATGCCTTCTCCAGGTCAGAGACGAGGTCCTGCCTCAAGTGGAGGAGTTGAAGTATTTCGGGGTCTTGTTCATGAATGAGGGAAAGATGGAGCGTGAGATCGATAGGCAGATTGGTGCTGCGTCTGCAGTGATGCGGGCGTTGTGCTAGTCTGTCGTGGTGAAGAAAGAGCTGAGCCGGTTGATCTACGTTCCTACCCTCATCTATGGTCACGAGCTTTGGATAGTGACCAAAAGAAAGATATGGATACAAGCGGCCAAAATGAGTTTCCTCCACAGGGTGTCTGGGCTCTCCTTTAGAGATAGGGTGAGAAGCTCGGTCATCCGGGAGGGGCTCGGAGTAGACCTGCTGCTCCTACACATCGAGGGGAGCCAGTTGAGGTGGCTCGGACATCTGGTTAGGATGCCTCCTGGACTCCTCTCAGCTGGCCAGAGAACGCCTTGGGATTCCCCCGGAGGAGCTGGCCCAAGTGGCTGGGGAGAGGGAACTCTGGGACTCTCTGCTTAGGCTGCTGCCCCCACGGCCCGACCCCAGATAAGCAGATGAAAATGGATGGATGGATGGATGGATGGATGGGTAAGAACACTAGTGGGAGGTCTCTACCTGCTTTATAGCAATAGCTGTTTACTGTGCCGGTAGCTAGTATAAAGGCTAACAGCGTTTTCTTTTCGCCAACAGTGAATAAAAAGCACAAGAAGAAGAATTTATCTTTTTTGTTGGCATCATGGCAGAGCCTGGATGTAAAAGTAAGAGAGCAATGTCTCTGGAGGCGACGTGACGAGCTAAAAGCAGACTGAACATTGGCGAGGCCTACACTAGTTTGAGGCTGATATGGTGACCTGGCTCTGGATTCAAGTCCAAGATCTCAACAGAAAAGAGTCCAAATCTGTGCTGTGAGAGTCTTAAAATGACAGATCCTTTTACAATATTTGTATGAGAACAAAACTTTTAATGACACGACTTTCATAATATGACTGAGTCATACTGTAATAAAACAACAAACAAGAAGGTGTACAAATTATAATTGCATAATAATAATAATAATGTTAATATGGCCTAAAGGGAGATGTTTCTGCCTCTTGTTGAGAGCCAAACTCTCTGGGTGCTGAAGGTGGCATTTAGAGAATCACCACCCACACTGTGGACCTCCACCCTCTTTCCTTTCCCCACCTTTTTTACACACGTGTGTCATTCTCAATTACAGACATGAAACAGATCTCTGTGTTTTATGACGAGGCCAACAGTTAGCGAAGCCTTCACAGACATTAAATGCTCATCAGGACACTTCCTCCCTCTTAAAATCACATCAAGTTCAGCTGAGTAGCTGCTGTATGGGATGCTTGGCTGTGTGTTCACACAAAGACTCGGTCTGCTTCCCTCTGTGTGTGTGTGTGTGTGTGTGTGCGCGTGTGCATGCATGCGTGTGTGTGTGTGTGTGTGTGCGTGTGTGTGTGTGTGTGTGTGTGTGATAACCTCCACTCAGACATGAAGGCATGGCTTTGATTTTGCAGCGGCGGTCTCCGCTCTCAGCTGAGGGCGCAGAGCGAAGATGATCAATGGGAGTGATCCGATTCCTCCGGCCCATGCCAGACCCTTCCTTAACCCTGCTAACCCAATCAGCCGGCGTTGCTAAGCGACCGGCCCTGGGAGGATGCGTTGGGAGTGGGAGGTGTGCCTGTGGCCTTAGCGAGTGCTGAAAGATCACAGAGGATGCATTTCACTCAAATGGCTTCAGTCTCAGGCTGAAAGTCACAAAGAGGAGCGAATGGACAGGCGATCAGGTGGTGTGGCTCAAAATGACTCATGGAAGCAAAAACTGCACAAAAAGCAAATTTAACAGATTTAAAGTGAAAAATTTTACTTCAGAAGTTTGATTTATTGCTGTAAGATTCTGGATTACACCAGCTCAAAGTGCTGAATATGCCAAATCCATCTTATGTGCAATAAAACAATATACATTTTTTTAACTATTTAGACCAAATCCATCTTTTCCAGGCTTTCTTTAAGTTATAACACAAATTATAATCCAGAAGTGATGTTTCAGGGCCTCAAACTGAGAACTCTGCACCAATTTTCAGCTTTCTGACGTTTGACCCCGCCGATGCTAAAATCTCTTTTGCTGTGAAGATGGCTGAAATTGTCTGGAAACAACTTTCAGGCAAACAAAAGAATTGTTTTTGTCTCTTCAGTGTGTCACTTCTTATAAAAGACAGGGCAGAAAAACAACATCTTTTCACAAGTAAAAATCTCCTGCAACAAAAAGTGAACCTTGATGAATTCAATACATCCAAGGTTTAATCAACTAAAGTATGACTAAGGCATTTATTTTATAACAGATGTTACGCAGACAGATGACTCGTTAGGGTTGAAATGCGTCTCACATATGTCAAAAGTATTCACGCACTCTTGCTTCATTTAAATAGTGTCTATAAACAAAGTTATATGCAATATCTGAAAAAGCTCCAAGGTAAGTTAGATATTAAATAATTTATTCAGCCAGATTATTAATGAAGTAATTGTCAGTAAAGAAAAGGAAGTACAGCCTTGTCCTCAGAGATAAGAACCAACCTTCATCTTACCAATTTGAATGCATTTGACCAATTATCCTTGGCAAACCGATGCATAACATAATCCTGAAGAGCTGAAATCTAAATTGAAAATGGACAAAAATAATGTTTTGTCTCTTTTATTAAAACTAATAAGAAAAGGAACAGAAAACAAAAACTGCCCATGAAAGATGGATGGAATCACTGGGTCTGAAAACTGAAGTCAGTGTAGATGTAATACCACAAATGTCCACTAGGTTTTAAAGAGATAATTTCCTTTTAAAATAATTGTTTGTTTTTTAGGCTAGTTTCACTCTGTTTGATCAACCTGGTGCTGATAATTTCTAAAATAAAAATGTGTTGAATAATTTCCATAAGGTCCACCATCCTTTAAAGAGCCATTTTGGTTTGCTTTAACACCTCCTAGTTTCTGTTTTAATTACTGTCATAAAATATACATAAAATACAATTTAAAGGCACACTTGGCAGTGTCTGTTAGTAAAAGAAAAAGTGAAACCCATCTCCTCGCTGTGCGTTCGTCTTTTTAACACAGAGAGTTACCGAGTTCAAATGCCAGATGAGTCCCCATTTGTTACGGCCCGGCTCGTGGGACCGCAACAAAAGGAGGAGTTCTGGACACATGGAGTTAAAAAGTATTTTTATTAAAAATTGGCGATCAAAAGGTCTCACCAAAAAAGCCACACAGGCCAGAGCTCCCAAAGGTGCTCTCTCTGATCAGTCTCATCTCCTCTGAAGTTGCACCAAGCAGTCTTTTATGCTGCACCCACAGGTGCAGCCACTCAGATTAATTGCTGGTTGATTACAGCCAGACCTATGATGAAGCAGAGGGGTGTTGGCAGGAAAATCCGAAGCACCAATCAGCTGGTTGCATCGGCACAGCAACATTTGTTTGCTTTGTTTCTCCCATTGGCAGGGCCGTAACACCTCCCCTCTCAAAAAAGTTCCTCCAGGAACTTACAAGGATGAATCCCTTCTGGTACAGTCCATTGAACCTATAATAACAGAGTGAGGGGGTAGAGAGAAACAAGCAGCCCACACACTCACACCAGCAAACAACCCAAAAGTCAAAAGTAAAGTGATGGACAGGCCAAAATGAACAAAAGAAGCGAGACCACCTAGACCAGCCCACATAGGGTCGTAGGATCTGGTGACCACCCTCTACCCTAAGCAAACAGGAAACTAAACCTAACAGAAATAAAGCCACAAAAACTAGACTATTGGACCCACCACAAAAGAACAAAAACAGAACTGCTGTTAGAACTACATGCTCTCACTACATGGCCACAAAGTGGACCCACACTGAGTTACTCAAAGTCAATGCAACAAACCAATTAGCCACAATCACCCAAAATTATCACAACTAGTGGTTCTTCACCACATGCAGTCACCGGGTGACCTCCGAAATGTGGGGTGACCTCACTGCATTCACAACAGAACACATCACAAACACTTTAGCCATGTTCAAAACCAAAATCAAACAATGGACATGCCTACACAGCTATACAAAGTCTAAACTGCTGGTTACTTAAAAAGCCTGTACTGACCAGCAGCAACAGTCTCTAGAGCCCAAAGCTCATTAGAGAATAACAATATGGTGCTCATCTCAAGCCACACACACCAAAGCTGCTAAGAAGTCAGCCACAGGACAGACCACAAAAACAGAATCCTCATTTAAAGCAGCAGGTCCAGCCTCCTCCAATGTGTCCAGATAATCCCGGACGAGTCCCCCTTTGTTACGACCCGGCTCATAGGACCGCAACATAAAATGGAGACTGAACATATTTTGGAGTTTATTTCGAGTTTTTTTTAGTTACATTGATTCTGTGGTGTGTGTGTGTGTGTGTGTGTGTGTGCGTGCGTGCGTGTGTGTGTGTGTGTGTGTGTGTGTGTGTGTGTGCGTGCTTGCGTGTGTGTGCGTGCGTGTGTGTGTGTATGTGTATATGTGGTATGACATAATATGATACACGATACATTACTATTCAGTTCAGTACATGATACAAAACAATATGATGTAATAAATCAGAAATTGATCAAATGTGACGTATTATAAAATAATACAGTACAATGACACAATACAATGTGATGCAATTTGTTTGGGTATCATGCTATTGCAATTGTTTATTTCTACTTGTTTTTCAACTGTAAGACGCTTTGTTCAGCTCTCATGCTGTGTTTAAATGCGCCGAACAAATAAACTGGTATGGTATGGTACAATACATAGAATAAATGCTAAAAAAATCTAACGCTGTTTCCAAACCTAAAACCAGAACCATTAAAACTGCATTTGGAGAGGTTTGTCTGAAGAACACAAACACACACACACACACACACACACACACGCACACACACACACACACACACACACACACACACCTTCCTGTGCCTTATTAAGTTGTTGGAATTTCAACTCTTCAGTCTGCTTTTGCAGCAGAAGCGGCAAGAATTGGAGGCATGTAGTTTTTTTAAAACACCTTGAAAAATCAATGGTGCAAAAATCCATCTTGAAATCATAAATACACAATATTTTCTATTCTGATTCTTTTTGAACTTGTAGCTCCAGTTGAGCTTTTATTGAGTTTCTCCTCCATCTTTACTCTGTCTTTTCTTCCCTCCCTCCCTCTGGACGGTACATCAGAGCCCAATTAGCATTCTCCAGCCTCAGACGTCACTAAAGGCTGGGTTTGGAGGCCAGAGGTTGAGGAGCATGGTCCTGAGTTTGGACTGAATGCTGTACTCATTACTGAGCTTGTCAGGTGACCCCTGATGTCATTTTCACCACATCATTAGAGCTACTGCTGGTCTTAGAGCTGAAGTGAACTCACAGCTCTCTCTGCTACCATTAATTTGCATCTACTGTCGTCACACTATCGATCTACCCATTAGTACACCCTATTACCACATGAAATCATCACAGGAGGGGTCACTGATTGTAACTTTGCAATCACGCTGGACTAAAGAGGTCGTGGAGTTTTAGGAGGAATTTTCTCCTGAGCTCATTGTTGACTAAACAAGACCGTCACGTGTCAGCTGTCACATTTCAGTGTCCTTTTTTCACCTAACAGCAGCAACGGTGATAATAAACCAGTTCCTCACCTTGCATCGAATCTTTTTAAAGATGCAGGTTGACTAAATTTATCTCACTTTTGCTGACGTAGATGCACGTTTTCTGCACCTGCAGGAGGCCCGCTGTAAGCAAAAATAAATCATTCACCTCCAGAAAAACAGCAACCAGTCCACACTTTCCCTTTTAACGTGATGATTTGGTTCATTTGTGTCACAATGGAAATATTTACTCTACAGAGCAATACATTATCAGCTGTGGTTCAGGGAGAAAAGTACTGGATTTAAATAGTCCACAGTTGGGTAAATATATGTGTTACATTATTTTAGGGTCTACACGTGTATTTTTACCCCCTAATGTCTGTATGCTCTGCATCTAAGTAGTCAGGTTTTTTAGAGTCTATCAGAAGCTAATGCAGGAGATAGGTGTAGGAGACTATTTTCATGTTCAGCCTGCATAAAAAACCCAGAGTGACTGATTATAACCAGAAATAATAATTAAAAAATGGTTTTTCAGTGAAGTACCACTTTAAAATACTTAGAAATCATAGAAAATAATAGTGTTTTAGGAGATCAGTTAGAAGAAATTCACCAAATCTTGAAAAAGTTGTTTAATAAACAGCGGTTGTTAACAGCAGATCTGCAGATACTTTCTTATTTTTCTCTTGAGATTCTTCAATATGAAACAATCAATGATATTCCTCCCTACTGTCACTTATTCTGTCCTGTTAAACATTCAAATCAGACTGTATAATGAAGGTTTTTCCTTTATTATCTACATTTTTTGAATCAGTTTCTCTTTTGTTAAGTTAACTAATCTCAGTGAATGGAGACGCTCAGTTGTTCATCTTTATTGGACATTTCCTACATTAGTCTTCCTGCTTGATGGAAGTGTTGACTTAATAAGGCTTCTTGGACCATTTTGACTCTTTAAAGTGGCCTCTATCGTTGTGACACACAAATAAATAGGTGATTAATAGAACAGGTAATTAGATTTGACTCCAGCCTAAACATATTTCTAAATTAGCTGAGCAATCGCTGCGTGACTGTTCCAATCTGCTTTGTGGAAGGAATTAATTTCCTGTCATACATGATTAGACAGCTTGTTCTGAATGTTATCCCGGTCACGGTTTAAGCAAATGAGTCATTCATCCCTCTTTGGATTTTACACACCATTAACGTTCCTTTGGAGTGAAGTCATGTGTTTAACAATACAGCAGTATATTTTCTGGACTATACCGTTTTTACGGCCCTTATTAGAACACAGGATGGGAGGTTTCTTCTGTCTTAAATACAAGTGCGAGGGTTAATGTACAAAAATAGATGCTGAGAAAATTTGCACCTGTGCACTAAGCAGAAATTCAGTAACCTTCATCTAAAACATGCAAAATGACACATCAATGATTTAAGCTAGCCCCTGGATGTTTCATTCATGTTGATTCAGTCGCTGCTTGAATGAGGGCGCTTCCATTCTTATCCTCACTTGCTTCATATGTATCTTTAATATCTCCAGCGACTAAAATAGAGAGTCTATCTTTAGCTGTTCACAGTTCATCTCAGCAGACAGAGGCTGCTCCTGAAATAAAGTCTCCGTCTTCTCAGATCCATCCTGTGAAAGTGTCGAAGAAGCAGCGGGGAGCTAACGACAGGAAAATCAGAAAACTTTCAGATATTAAGAACATCCATACCGTCGTTGAGTAGCTGGTAAATAATTCCAGGATAAGATGAATCCTCATGTGTGGAAAGATTTTACACATTTAAAAAAGAAAATGTGTGAAATAATCACGATTTCCTCAAATTACGTGGGTGGGAAAGTGTTTTTCTTGTGCAAAAGTCATTTTAAAACCATAAAAAATGATAATGTTTGTTTGTTGTTCCTTGCACAAACTGACAAATCTGTGCCGTGCAACAAAATGCTCTCTTTGTCAAAAACACCATTAGTGAATAACTGCATGTTGTACAGTGAAGCTCTGAGCTTATTAAAAAAGATTGAGTGCAACATATTTTCTAGCAGCACAGAATCATTTGGAGATCCTTATTTGTTTTGGAACATGTTGAGAGCCAGCTCTCCTGGGTGTGATCCAATACACACGCCATTGTTCTTTACATGTTTGTCCGACAATATCACAGAACCAATGCGACAACTGGAAGAGTTGGTCTTTAGATGGATGTTTGCACTGTAATAAGGGGATTTTCTTTGCATCATGCAGTCAAACTGTATCTTTCCTGGAGATCCACCAGGCTCATCTCCTAAAGAATGAAGAATAAAGAATGAAGCTCTTGAACATTCTGGTTGTTCTTGATTTCATAGATATAATAGATTCCAGATGAGACAGAGTTAAAGACCAAGTTCATTTTTTTTTTTTCATTTTTTGCAGTGGTCTCTGGTATAAATGAATGCCTTGTGAGTAGGGGTGTAACAATATCCAAATCTCACAATACGAACCTCACGATACAATATTTATTGCGATATTGTGGGGAGGCTCACGAAAATAAGACTCACAACAAAATACTTTGACTGGAATCCTCCGTGCTGCGTTCACCGCTGTAGCCTCCATACTCCATGTTTGTTTATCTTTGCTGTGTGGGCTGCACGCACTCCCATTGGCGAACTGGCCGATGACGCGGAAGCAAAGGATCATGGTCTATGTAGTTTACTTTGCTATGCGCCAGTGGAGCAGACTGAAAAGTGTTATTTTTACCTCAAGATGTACTGTACGATATCGTGACAAGACCACGACGATATTGTGGTCATTTTACTATGACGTTATTGCAATATTGCCAATATTGTTACAGCCCTACTTGTGAGTCAATCTCTGTGGAAAGAAAACTCTCACGCTCCTGTTTAAGGAACTAGAATTAGGCCAGAAGAGTGGGTTGCAGAAAACGGCAGGATTTGGGCATCTTGTCTCTGATTGGCTAACAGCAACGAGACTCTACCACTGACTCAGTTTGCTCGGCAAAGTTGATGTTTTATCTCCCTAAATAACTCAAACCTGAAGGAGTTCTGCCATGTGGTGGAGTGTTTCTAATGCTAACGGGGTCTCAGTCATCCAGGTCATGGTAATCCAAAGGGGTTCAAATGAAGGCAACTGAACTTCTTTGATTTCTTGAAGACGCTTTGTTTCTCATCTGAGGAGCTTTATCAATTCTGACTGGAATATGGGAGGATCAATCTTATAAACTGTCACTGTCTATTGTTGCTCAATGAGCAGAAACTACCCATGAATACCTCTCCTCCCTACCTCCTGATGAGTCATCGGGGTCGTTAGCCTCCCATATTCCAGTCAGAACTGACAAAGCTCCTCGGATGAGAAGTGAAATGTCTTCAAGTAAAAAAGAAGAAGTCCAGTTGCCTTCATTTGAACCCCTTTGGTTTAAAAGACAGTGTTTCTCCCTGATATTCATATTTTCTCTAATTAAGGTTAGATGCTGAATGCTAATTTCCTATTCCCCTGAATCCTACTTGTAAAAATCTGAAATGACAAAACAAAGGATTAGCATCTGTCCATAAAAAGCTCCTAAATTATACGGTGTTTGTATGACGAACAACAGAAGAATAGCAATGAAATAGATGTAATTATTAAAAACAATGTTTTGTTTAATCCTGTGTCACCAGGATTGTTTCCTCCTCTTGTCTTGCATGAACAAGGCCTTTGCTCATTATTGATCCGCTGAATGCAAGGGTGTTATAGCGTCAAATGAGATTTGTCTCACCATTAATAGAAGTAATTGGCAGAGGCTCTCTGGGTAATTTACTCCCAGCCAGTGCCACATTGCTTTATGGTGAATAATTGCTCCTGTCTGGCTCACTACTGTTATGGGCAGCGTAAGTGTGGAGCCCCTGCAGCTCAGGGGAAACAATGATCCTTAATCTACAAACTCTCTGCTGTTGCAATCGTTATGTTATACGTGGAGCTATGCATCCTTTAGGAAATTTTGGTTTTGTTGGAAAAATAAATAAATAAATAAAGCAAATTACTGGTGTTTCTTTCAACTTATTCTGTCTCTTTCAAAGACGTGGATATGAAACTTCACTTATGCCTGGTTCATAAAGCTGGCATCAAGACATCTTGCTGATGAAATACAGAGGTGAACAATTCCAGTCTCATTAAACAAACCTGATGGATTTATAAAATGCAGCTGCACAAATATTTTATTATAATACAGAGCTGTGGTGCTTTCACCCTATTTGAAAAATCTCACTGTATGCTGATGAGCTCATGTTATTCTAAAGAGGAAACTTTATTTACTGAAATCCTGAAATCATATTTTTCTCATCTGAGACCATCCATAGTGTCCCAACGACAAAGTAAAGATCTTTATGAGCAACACTTTGAACAAACTCCCTTCTTTTGGGTGTTTCATCTCGTTATTTCAATAAATGTGTTGTTGCTCGAGTGAATGAAGTCCGTGTGAGACGTTTTCAGTGGAAAAAAAGCTCTGGCACTCCTGTTTCAGGAAGTAAACGATAGTTGTGGGGAGATTTCTCATTAATATTCATAGTATGTGAATATCTCACCTCTGATTGGCTAACAGCAACATGACTCTTCCACTGCCTCTGTTTGCTTTTCTCTTGGGTAAAAAAATGCAACGTTGCTGTTTTATCTCCACAAATAACACAAGCCTAGAGGAGTTCTGCCGTGTTGCGGAGTTGCTAATGCTAACAGTTAGCTACTACTAGCCGAGACGTGCTCTGCTCTCTCCTGGATGCTAAATCAACAATCTTACGCGGTCGCGAGCCAAGATGAATACTAATGAATACTAATTTTACAGTGACGTAAATATCTGTGGTTTTTTCTGACCCGAGCGTTTCCTCATCTATTTTCTTTCCGCGGCTAATGCAGGAAATAGGGGTAGAAGAAAAAATGACTCGTATTACACGGTTTCTCAGTAAACCTCCTCTTTATGATAAAACACAATCTGCTGTTAGACTGAAATCATTTGGACTTGGATTGCATATTCTGACCCAACATACTCTAATAAATGCACATCATTTTATTTTGAAAGAATTGATTGATATATTTAAAAACAGAATAGGAAAATAATAATAATTATCTATTTATATTAGAGGGTACCAGAAACCCAAATGTTATCTGTAAGAACCTTTTGTGTCTATTTCTTTTACAATGTATAAAATATAAAGACCCAAACTCAATTTAAAAATGTAATTTTCCATCTTAGATAGAAATTTCTGAATGATCATCAAATGCAAAACATCTCAAAGTTCGTCTCTTTACCCTTCATCACGAATTTGTTCCAGAGCATTCGTTGTGTGTGGAGGGTCTTGGGGGTATATTGATGGTTTTGGCTGACACCAGAGTCCTTCACTGTACATGCCTCACAAATTTTTAGTTCTCAGGTAGGATTTGAATAAAAACGTCATAAATAATTGAGCGATAAGACAGTCACTGTCCTGTTGACGCTCACCCTTCTCCGTGTGTGTGAGGATTTGGCAGCCTCCTCCGTGAAGGTCTGACCTTGCTGCATCTCAGGAACTGCGACGCACCGGAGAGTTTTGGAAATTAAAAAAGTAGAGCGGTGGCAGGGGCACACTGTTCCACCTCCTGATTAATATTTTTATATCATCAGTTAAATTTAGAGAACTTCATTTAAATTTTTACAAGGAAAAAAACAATTATTCATGTAATTTAACAGGCTTACGCTCAGGTCTGGAGAGGCAGCATGGCGTCTCGTTTCGGAGCTGTGATTGATTATTCTGGCGGGTGTTTTTGTACAGAAAAACCATCAATCAGCTCAGATTGGCTCTGGCAGCTGAGTGTTGCAAAACTTTGAAATCTGAGGTCAGATTAAAAGGTTGAAATATGGAAAAGGGGAGATTTGATGCAACAGAGTAGCTCCTGTATTCAATTTGTCTTTAGTTTCTTCATTGCAGACACAGCTAATTTGGTGAGGATCCAGCTTTATTAATGCACGCATGTCTTTTAAGGTGCTTTCGTCTTCCTATGTTCCATGCATTCCCCGATGTCATTTGCTGCTTAGACAACAGTGGATTTCACCGACGAGGTAGGAGGACGGAGGAGTGAGCTCATGACAGCGACGGGCTAATTTGCTCGTGTCCATTCATTACCTTCGTTAAAGTTTGAGAGGCGGCTCGATGCTCACCGTCTGATTTACTCTGCTATAATCAGACGATCAATTACTCACCCCTCCTCCATCAGGCTCTTGTTTGTGGATCAGAGAGCGTGCACGTGACTGAACAACGGGCACCAGCGACAAAAAGTTAACGGCACTGTACCAGGAACTTACGTTAGTTCAGAGGCTCCTCTGTGGAGACATTAAAACCAATTAACAGGACGCGTAACAGGCTTCCACTGCATGACAGATTTACACTTTTGAGTGATGCATTTGTGGTGTGAAAACCCACCCAGCACTGATTTAGCAGGAAATGCACCAAATAAGGAAAGCATAGTGTGTAAATCTATTCAATTAATCTATTAATGTTTTTAATCTATTAAATCTATCTAGTTACATCTAAAAATAGACGTAGACCATGGCAGAACGCTGTAGAGACGCAGACTAGACAAAAACAGTCTGGGATTAATCGCTTTGTGCACCATCTGTTTGATGGATATTTATAGATTAGAGAGTTCTCAGTTTTGCTGTCATGCTTCAAACTTCAACTTCAATTCCAGTCGTGCAGAAATGCATTTACTGAAAGTGTAATACTACACTATTGGCCCCTTTGCAAAAAAAATAAATAACATTTTTGATATTAGAGTATGTGCAGCAGTTAATGTGATCATTTTTTAAGCAAAAAACCATAATAAAGAACGTCTTATTTAATGATAGCTCTTTAAAGGACATCAGCTTAGACAAAAAAAGGTTTGATTCTGGTTAAATTGACCAGAAAATGTCTTTGTTAAAGTTTTTACCTGTGCATGCTCAGCTCCTCACCTGTGCTACATCTGCAATCACTCACCTGCACTTACTTTACTAATCTAGCCTCTCAGTCTAGTCCTTGGTTTCTCAGGCTGTTGTGAAATCCAATTGTTTTCTTGTTTGACAAGTCTTGTTAATGTATTTTCTCCTTTTTGTGTTCCTGTCTTTTTTCTGCTCCTGTTTTATGATTATTTTTATATAATAAAGCACACATTTATGTGCACCATTGGTACAGATAATAGCTTTTCAGAGACTAATCAATTTAGTCTAAAAACAGTTTCAATCTATAAAATTTACATGCAATTCATGCAACATGTTGCTGTCCCACCCAAAACTTGTATCTCCGAAACTTCATCTTTTCAAGAAACAACATAGCATCTTTTTCAAAAGATAAACGTATTATGAGCTTTTTTCTACACATCAGTGGATAGCCATCCATGAAACCACAAGCAGAAGAGTGACCTGCAGAATTAGTTTTTGCAAATAAACAAAAATCAAGAGAAATATGCATTTGCTCATTTCTTTACATTCAATTGGTTTATTTGCATATGTGCTGTAGCACAGGACTTCCGGTGCAAATCCAGCAAGGATGTTTTTGGAAGAATAATAAACAACTGACTTCATTGTAGGAATTTCTGTTATATTTAAACAAGTGTTTGCAGGAATCAATATTAAGTGTTTTTGCAGCTGCTTTGAGATGAAAATGCATAAGTAACAGAAGCAAAATCAACCAGCATGCAGCTCCTATTACACATTTCTGTTACTGGACAAATTAAAACACAGAAACTTTGTTATTCCTGCTTTTTCTAAATTTGATCTTTTTCCTAACAAGGGTGCAAAATAAGTCCTTCATATTATAATTCCCATCATTCTGCACACATGCAACAGAAGAAAGGTGCTTCCTGTGTCCGTCGGACACCAAGTGGAGCTGCGAGTCAGACGGAGGGAGTGCTTGATTGGAATTAAAGCTCTGCTGGAGGACCCAGCAGTGACGGCCACAGGAGGCTAATTGGTCTTTGGCATTTAGCACATTGTTGGCTGAGGCCAACAGATACATTTCCCTGTGTGCTTCAACATGTAGGTTTGCATAAAAGAGCAGAGAACAGCATGAGAGAGGGAGAGACTGTTTTATACATTTCTTCCAGTTCAATTAGATGACACAGGACACATGACCTTATTAAGCAGCCTGTTTTTCTTTTTTAACCTTTTCATTAGTGGTTTAAAAAATCACCCAAAAGGTTTAATACATTTTATTTATTACTGTTATTTATAGGTCTTCAGGTAATTTACTCAATACAGCTCAGTAAGCAGGACTCTTCCTCAGTAAAGCCTGAAATATTCAAAAATGCATCACGTTCCTTTAATTCAGAGGAAAATCCTGACATTGTAATTTATGGTGGAATATAATTGACAGACAACCTCAAAACATCCTCAAATTGTAATAATTGTAAAAAAAGAACATTTGGTCACCTGAAAAATATTTCTTTCCTCAAACGTCCCAAAACGGTTCATAGCACCCATCTCAGCGAAAAGTTGGATTTGAATTTGTGTGTCTAATATAACGCATCACAGATAGAAATCTAACACAACGAACCATCACTCTGGTGGATTTGATCGATATCTTAGTTTTTAAGCATGCCTGTTCATCTTATTCATCTCACAGTGAAGCAGCAGAGCCATGCTGGAAGTCGTGTGCAGTTTTTCACGACGAGCACATGGGGTTTCAGAGCTGTTTGGCTTTGACCTGCTGGCATTTTTGGAGGGAGAGCAGAGCAGATCAAGTCTCCATGCACCCCCCCGCTGAGCAACAAGGATCTCACTGAGTCATGTGTGGACTTTGGTTTCTGTCGGTGTCGCCGATCTCCGCGGAGCCTGTCAGCTTCCATCAGCTCCGTGCAATAGGGACAGTAAATGCAGACCACCAACTGTGGCAAAGTGAAGGTTAAAAAGTGTGTGAGTAAAGTACTGTACATAGGAAACGAACAGGGGAGGAAATGCCAGGTTTCATCAACTTACCCTCTCAGACCTTTGGCATATAATAAATACCAGTATTAAAACACATTAAATGCATCCATTCATCACAGTACCTTCATAGTGCTGCTGCGCATCTTGATAAGTGATAGCTCTTTAGAGAGAGTGGGTACAATGGTTTTAAATGGCTGGGCAGGAAGATGCATTGAGCCTCATTATGTGTGGAGAGCGCTGGGTGGGTTAAGCTGGATGTCAGCGTGCTCTCCCAAAAGTTCAAATGTCACCATCTTTAATTAATGCATCTTGTTATTTGGATAAAAAAATAACGAGTCATTAACACTTTAAGCTATTGTTTTCTAATCGGTTTCAGTGATTCTTGAACCAGAAACTTGAGCAGCTTCACATTGGACAGCAAACATGGACAAAACAAGTGAGACACACTCACCATGGCGACTCCGTCTCTAGTTTAGAAGTCTTTCATACTATCTACCATATCGCTGATGTCTTTTTTCTGCCTTGATCTCAAAATGAACCAGTTACTGATCACTTCTATTGGCACTATGTTTGGTTGTACCCACAAACCTGGCTCCATATCTGGTCTGAGTTCTCTACTGTGCCCCCTAGCATAATCCTCCAGTACTACATGCAGAGCAGCAGAAAGTTTCACTTTCACTTTTCAATCAGCCACCGTGGCTCTTAAAGGAACAGTACATTAGGCTACGACAGAACTCACAACACAGCTCCAAAGTTTTCGCAAACACTGTTAGCATTAGCATTAGCTACAGGAGGCTGCAGCTGGGTTGTTTACAACAGTTTTAATACAGCTTTTGACCAGTGGGAGGGAGAAGCGGGAAACTTAATTAGTGCTGCTTTAAAATAAATTCCATAAAACAGCTCAAACAAATGATGTAGCATTAGCCTAATGTAGCATTGTTCCCAACCCAGCAGCATGACTCACGATTGCGTCAAAGCCTCATGAGGTTATTATAACACGCACCAAATAAAATGCAACAATTTACGAAAGAAACATGTCCTTCAGTGGTACTCACTCCTGGTCCTGGAGGGCCAGTATCCAGCATGTTTTAGCTTTAACTCTGCTTCAACACACCTGATTTCAATCAGCAGGTGAGTAACAGGCTTCTGCAGAGCCTGATGAGCTGCTGAACAGGTGATTCAACCACTGAATTAGGTGTGCTGGAGGAGAGAAACAAGGAAAACATGCTGGATACCGGCTCTCCAGGACCAGGAGTGAGTACCACTGGATAAACTCAGCCAAGCTGAAGACAGAATAGTAGCACATAGAGCATCAGCAATGCAGCATGGGATATTTCCTGCAGAAATAGCCAAATATTTCTGCCTTAAAAACCACGAAATGCAAATTTGAAAATCTCAAGCATCCCAAGATAACACGAAAGTCATCCAAGAACCTTTCAACAACAATCACGATATAAATTCCTAAAAATAAACATCCTTTAAGATTTTAATTATCGCTGAAAAGGGAGGAATTTTTAACGTAAAGCCGTGAAGTTATTTTCTGTGAACAAGAGGGAGATTTGTTAAAACAGGAAACCCGCCATGTTAAATTTCATTGTTTAAATGGTCTTTTAGCCTCCAGCCTCTATGCTTTTATGTTTAATCATGAGCAGCTTCTTTGTTTCATTAAGCTGTGTCCACCTGCCACATTCTTCCTGCCCATTACTTCAGCTGGCTACTTAAGCTTGCAGAAAACGTAACACCATAGTATCGTGGGAGAACTGTTGACTAGTTGGACTCTGCAGAGGAGGTGTTGTTGCTTTTGGTTGCATACCAACTAGCAAATAGGTGCATCTTTGCCATTTTAATCCTGCAGCCTGACAAATAGTAAAAAGCCACAGCACAGCTGGGGAATATCTGGAATATATTTAAGGGATAATTACACATATTTTGAATTAAACACAACTGCCCAGGGTTATAAAAACTTACTTTATACACATCCAGTGTCCATAATTGGTATTGTTTCCCTGCATCCCCTGCTGGCTAACCATTAAAGTCAAACTTGACCGTTAGAGTAACGACTTTACACCCGTCAAAGAAAACATCAGAGGCAGGCAATTAGTGAAGAACTAAACTACGATGATTTCTATGAAGGCTGAGCTTTAAAAAGAAATACAACACATTCAATTAACATGCATTCACTGGTGTAGTGACAGCATCCTCCCAACAAACCCACACACGTTCATCCGTCGAGTCAAGGCCCAGCGCTCCCTATTGATCCGGCCGCTGAAGAATGCTGTGCATTACAAATCGGCACCTTCACAACTATTCAGCTCTGCTGAAGAGACGTTCTGCAATAACAACGAAGTGCAGAAAAATCCAGAGAATAGAATGAATAGATGTGTGTAGGAGGAGATATGGGTCAGATGTCTTCACTTGGCCGGATAGGAATCCTTTTGAGTTGTGATGAATTTACGTCAGCCCGTACAAAAGCCTGAGCTAAAGTTATTATGTTCATTTATAAATATGTTCTAGTAGTAGCCCACTTCTTTTTGGCTGTGCTAAGTAAAACTTAAGAAGCAACAAGTCATTTTTATAACATTTGTGGCTAAATTGTTACCATTATGTATTATTTTCCCTAAATCCACAAATGTCAGTCAGAATACACCACATTAATATTCTACTTGTAATCCACGCAGACAAACAAATGGTTCAGCACCTCTGGGAACATAATGTGAGCAAGATGGAGACCAACTGGTTGCATCTAAAGTATTTAAATGAGGTTGGACAGTCACGGAGCTGAAGCTCAGGTGTTTTTGAAGGTTATTAAAAAGCAACAGCTGAGCTCCCTGATTGAGAGCACGACCACGGTGAATTCACCTGATGATACCTCACAAACCTGACGGTACTGGAATCTGATCTGGAATCTCTTGCAATGAGAGAGTTTGTGTAAATAAATGAGAGCCAAGAACATATATGGTAATATAATACACCAGATCAAATGCACAAATATCTATTCTGCTAATAAAACTCTGGAAGTTTACAGTTTTATTAGAGAATGCGACAAGATTATGCTTTGAAAAACACAAATTGACCATCATTTTGGTGAAATCTTGAACATAATGTTTTGCTTGACCTTGTGCAATATCACCAGAGGTGCAGTGTGCCGACAGGCAGGGCAGGCAATTGCTTAGGGACCCCAGAGGGCCAACAAGCTTTGAGCCATGTGTTGTTGTCATGTGATAGCACCGTTGGCCACCTCACACTCCCTAATGGGGCTCAGATGCTCCTCATCTGTTCTCCCACTCCTCTGCTCTGATGGAGAATCTTATCTCAACCCCCTGCTCGGATGGAGAAAAGGCAGCATGCTTCATAGTCTGCACTGGACAGCAGCTCTTTTTGCATGGGGCTCCATGACAACCAAATTTCACAAGATCTTGGGTGATCTTTTGAGTATGTTTTTATGAATTATTCTCAGCTACCACTACTCCAAATTCTGGCTTAATATCTGTACATTTGAAAGAGTTGTAGCTGTTTTTGTGTATTTTATGGCAGGTTGACTATGGCAGCCATCTTGAATTGGAATGAGACCAAAAGTCCAAGACGTTTTTCTGAAAACTTGATTAAAGTGGAGCTAGAATGCAGTTAATCAACAATCTAAAACAGAGCATTGAGCCTCTAAAAAGCATAAGAAATGTTCTTTTGGCTTTCATCTGTCCCAGGAGCCCTGATACAGGCCATTCTAAACCCCCTAAACCAGCCTTGCTGTGAAAAGAGCTGTTTGCCCCTCCCACTCGGCCAGGACATGTATATGATAATGAGCTGCTTGCTGATTGGTTGGTTGGTTTCCCCAGAAGGCCTTATGGTGCGTTCCAGTTGTCCTCGGAACTCGGAATTTCCGACCAGGAAATCACGTAATGAGCTCGTTTTGTGTTCCAGATTCCAACTCGAAAAAACCACATAAAACCAGAAATAATTACATCTAAAAAATCAAACGTCAAAATGTAAACACCAGGAACAGTTAAAAAACCATAAACACCGGTCAATTTCAGCAGCAATGCTGACGTTTTCAGCAACGTAACTATTGATCGGTGATGTTAAATAGCAAAAAGAAAGAAAGCAGAACATATAAATGATGAAAAAAATAAAGACGCCAACAACTATGGTAGCACTGGGCGCGGCCATCTTTAAAATGGTGATCTTGGGGGTGCTCCGAAACGTACGAGCTTGCAGCTCGGAATTCCGAGTTCGTTGCGTCATTTCCGGTTAACTTATCTCGGAAAAGCGAGTTCCGAGGACAACTGGAACGCACCATCAGACACTGGAGACATGCAGGTTTGAGGAGTATGACGTGTTAAGGAAGGTTTTCTCAGAACAGAAGTTTTTCTCTCTGTTTTTTCAACTTTCTAATTTACGTAAAAAGTAGGTCAAACACGGCTTTGACTTTTTATCAAGCTACTTTGACCACCCAAGCTGTCTTTAGTCAACAACAAGGAAACTGTTGGTTTACATTCTAGGTCCTCTTTAAAATCCGTCAAGTTTTTTATGATATATATATATAGTCATTATTTCAGATTCTTGGTATTTCGTTTAAATTATGTAATCCAGTATTTTTTATATTTTTGTGCACCATCAGTGACTCTCCTTCACTTCCTCATCAAGCATGTAAATCTTGATATTCGTGCATCAGTCTCTTCTTTGATTACATCCTCCAGTTCCTGTTTCTAAAGGTCAATAATCTGACCTCCAGCTGAATATTTTATACCGCGTTTGTGCCTCTTTGAAGAGAGCGGCGTCGGGAGAACGCCCCTCCTGCATGATTCATGAACCAAACACCCCATCGATTCACCTGCTGTTTAATATTTCCCCACGTCAAAGTCGCCATTACCACTCCGTCCGCTTCGGCTGTCACACAGAATTACCTGCCCTACTCAGCGCCACATGAGGTGAGTTCTGGGATACGGAGCAGAGATTAAACACTTGTCTTGAACAATAGCAACGTGTCTGGAACAGCTTAAGCACCTTGTAGCAGCATATTAGTTTGACAAGGACGTTGGAACTTGTTTTTTATTGTGGTGTCGCCTCTGGAAATTTAAAAGTTAATCTCATTTTCTAACTTCAGATGAGCAATGAGTTTCTGGCTAGTCCAAGTGTATGTGTGTGTGTGTGTGTGTGTGTGTGTGTGTGTGTGTGTATATATATATTAGGGGTGGGAATTTAACACGTTAATTATGATTAATTAATTAGAAAAAATAACGCGTTAAAAAAAATTAACGCATTTAACCCTTTAAGCCCGAGGGTCCCCCAGTTGGGGGATGTTGAAATTTAGCTGCACAATTCATGCCCTAAACATCAATATAGTCAACCTGCACCTCTAAAGAAAGCTCGTGTCCTTGGCTACAAGACCATGTACACCATCTTTATGTGCTCCACACACAACTAAAACTACAATCAAATGAGTGATCAGAAATCCCTCTTCATGTGTTTTTGCCTTTGTTTCTGTCTCTAATGATGCAAAATCAAATCAAATTGCACACATTCTATCAACCCAATATTATTATTATTATTATTATTATTATTATTATTATTATTATTATTATTATTATTTTAAAGACAATACCATTATCAAAATGTACTTAAAGGAGCTAGAGGCAGGAAAAAAGAAACGATGCTCACGAGCGACGCGCCCGGCTCTGCGAGTAACTGCAGCCTAGCACGGGAGCGTGCACAGACGGCTATGTTACACAAACACAAAAATACCATTACCTGACCCTCTTCACACGCTCTCACGCCACACCTCCAATATCTCACGCTGAAAAGGCAACTCCCCGCCACTCTCACTGACAATATTGCGGCGAAGCAATCCACGCTGCAGCCCTGATCACAGCTAATGCTACTATCACAGCTAATGCTACTGCACACTAGCTCTCTCTGAGTCATCGGTGAGGTCAGATCATTGTCATCATCTCTAAACACAACCTATAATGTTTCTTACCTGCTCACTAGGAAATGAGCCATGGCAGCATCCTTTTTGAGTCCCAGATATAGTTGAAGCAGCCTCCATTCGTCAATCACGTATCCGATATAGATTCGGGTCCCTGCCTGTCTTTTACCATATTTGGTTTTTGACTCACGAGATGCCGCTGAATAAACTTCCTTTGTGCCACGCTTGGTCGTTTGCTGGTTGCAGTAGAATTCATTCCCACAGTTCTTCTTTTGGAGTTTGGCGGTTGGCAAGCAACTTAAGGTGCATTAGCGCCACCTACCGATCTGCAGTGTCGAACACATTTTCTTTCTGTTTTGAAGCTGTCGTGAACGCGCAAGCAGTGTCAATTGACGCCACATCCGTAGGGCAGCGCGGGAAATTCGTGACCGAACTGCAAGCGCATTTTGCAGCAAACAGCCTGTTCAAGAAAATGGAACGATACATGGGTGGCCTCATTCTTTTAGGTTTATAACGCTTCATCACCCATTAGCTTTGAAAAAATGAACAGATTTTACAGATTTTTTAAAGATCCTGCCCCATGTTCCTTTAAAATAGTATTGAACTTTTAGGTCTGTCCTATTTTTGCCAGTGATATACATACATATCTTTTTTCTCCTGTTTTGAATTGAAATACAATTTAAAAGCATTTTTTAGAAATTAAAAGAGCTTGTGTTTACAATAATAATGTCTATTTCTATTGTTTGATTCTCTGTCTCATTATTTTTTATTTTAAAAAAATTGCTTTTGGGGCAAATTTTCTTGAACAATTAAAATGTGATTAATCAAGATTAATTAATTACAAAGCCTCTAATTAATTAGATTAATTTTTTTAATCGAGTCCCACCCTTAGTATATATATATATATATATATATATATATATATATATATATATATATATATATATATATATATATATATATATATATGCAAATATATATATGCAAATATCACACTCTCAACTTGTTTCTGCTCCCAACAAGAGGCCAAGACATGTAAGTTTCATTAGATATTGATAGTAACTTAATTATATCTCAGTGGTGTAGCGGTGGTAGTTTCCCTATTGAACTTTAGATCTAAGAAACTTTAATCACTCAAGATCTTTTTCTGACAATCATCTTCAGGAAGGCTTTTAATTCTCCCCCCTACTCTAACGGAGATAAAGACAGCAGCCTTGTGGCTTCATGACAGCATGGCGGTCTCATTCGTACTCTCAGTGAATGCAGTCATAACAGTATTAGCCACCAACTACAGGTTAGCTAATTGCAAAAGCTCAGGTTCCTGAATATTTCATATCACACATAAACTCAAAACAAGCCACTCATTGTCTAGAAGTCCCCCAAATCCAAATAAAAGGTATGAGATCGGCTCTTTGTATGCAGTCAGGGAGCACTTACGCTACTAATGACATTCACGAGTCCATCAGCAGCTCCGTGTGGTGGCCAACGTTCAACCACAGTGGTTACTAACAGAATCTCAGCAGAGGCAAATCTATTATTTCCAGACAAATCTGGTTCAGAGCGGAGCAGCAGATCTATAATTTATATAATTTATGTTTTTATCATCGCATGTCTGCTGGGGAAGTTCTTAGCTTTCAGCACAACAACTGATGCGCTTTTATTTTAAACAATATCGTGTACACGTTCAACACAAGTTAAAGTATAATTAGAAAGACTAAATATATATTTAGATCAATATTTTCTACTTACTGAAATCATAAAGGGGAAAATAGATTTATTTTACAACAAGAAGTGTGAGATACTCCACCTGTTGAGTAGTTAACTATATTTTAAGATGAGTTGTACACAGTAAGTTGATAAATATCTGGTGTTAGCACTCTTGGGTGTTTTACAGTAGGGAGCACTTACTACACTCATTATGGTAATGTGCCTCTAGCATTACAGGAAGTGTTTGCTGTTATAGTTCTGAACGACTCATTAAAGGAGCCATATCATGGAAAATCCACTTTTTGGAGCTTTTTATCATGTGATGTTATTTCCTCATGAAAAATACCCTCAAACACATTTTTGGCTGCATTCATGCGTTTTCCTATCTCAGCTGCAAGTTTTCAGATTCATGAGGTAGGACCTGCAGACACGGGGATGGAAACTAAGTGTGTCATCAGGCCTTTCTCCTCCCCATGAAGCTAGCCTCGAAGCTAAAACCCACCTCCCCTGGAAGTAGGCCACTAATGCCCACTTTTGAGTTGTGAGTATAGAGCGGTCGATTTCATGCTGCAGCTGAGAATGTGACCTTCATGTCACAGATGACTGCTTTAAAAACCTTCGCTGGTACCAGAGTGGATATTCTGACAGATTACTTCTGTGTCGGGGACAAAACACCGCAGTAAAAATCATGCGTCATGCAAACAAAGACACACATAATGACCAGCACAGAACATGTGTCTCCATGACTGTGGCTCCCGGATACTGAAGTATGGGCAGCCAGGGGTCATAACAATGGCTACCTTTGGTGTCAAAGGTGTAAAATAGCATGATCTGGCCCCTTTAAAGGAGGTAAAACACCACAATTGACCCATTATTTAATTCACACATACATTTCACTGTAATATAAAGTTGTTGGTAATTGAAAAAGTTTAGAACCAACAATTTGCTTTTAATTCACCGTTAGCATTGTTAGCTCAACATTAGCCACTAGCCTGCTTCACACACAACAAAACAAAAAGATGCTGTTGCTTCTTAGCGGTACAAGAAATAACATCTGGGTCGCTCCTGTTACTGGCTTCAGTTCTTTAAACAACTCTGAAGCTTTTTGCTGGCCAGTGTCAAATTACAAATGCTGGCGCTGCAGGGTAATTACCTCGGCGCAGACTCGGTAACTCTGCAAGCTCACAGATTGTAAACAGTCAGTGTGTTTACATGTGTATCTAAGTCGATCTAGGTCGATCAGGGAGTCTTTATCCTAGTTTACATGTACGTTAGAAAACTGAAGTTTCAAATCAAGTTCGTTCCACTCCGGTACAGTAGGTGGCGACATGCGCCCTTTCATGTTGGCATATTTTCATTTAGCTTATCCACGTTATTCTCACGGCCCGTGATGCTTTGCGCGAAAGATGCAAGCGACTTCCGGTCCCGCGCTAGTTTACGTTGGGACAATACGATGGACTTTTTGAGTCGGAAAATATGTGGGAACACCAGCTGTCTCAGCTTATATGGGACACTGTTGACACGTGAAGCTCGAACTATTCAGTTCAGTTATTACATAAGAATGTTCGAGGAAGGAAATATGCATTTTGATGTAAATGTGAAATATGTACACATTAAAATCTTTGTATGCAAGCACAACAAATAGCTTCTCAGTGTTTGCTTGAAATGAGTTCAGCTCTTAAATTCACTAAACCTGCAGAGATTTTGATAATCTTGTCAACTTTGGGTACCAAGGTGATTGGCACTGTGTGAGAGAATCCGGTACACCTTCAAACGCCTTATTGCCCGTTCGACATGAATGCGAGCATGAGCATTGTGGCGTGTACGTAGCTTTGATTGTTTCATGAGGCAACCACACAATAAGATCCTTCATGTGTTCACACATAGTGTCTAGCCACATTCCCACTGTCTTGCTGACTTGACCTTGTGATATGTTAAAACGGCGTGCTAGATCTGCCATGACAAAGTTTTGTCTTAGTTTCATTAAAGTCATTAGAATTTGGTCCACAACTGCTATCGATAATGTAGCTGGGGCAAACGGTTGTAGGCAGGCCACAAGTGTGAGTGGAATCCCTGTGTACAGAAGGGAGTCGCCATCATATCTTAATATGCAGTCAGCATGAGGGTGTGACACATCTGGTGGTGGTGGTGTCTTCATTCCACATGTGATGGCGGGCCCTTTTGAATAGCTGTGATCCTCCATCCATGGGTCTGACCACTGTGTTTGGGCATCACAAGATGATTTGGCTGAGTTGCAAAGCTCCTCCCCCTGATCCATCTCATCTTGATCATCTGAGGGTAGCAAAACAGTACATAATCATCAAGATGTAATGCATTCATAAACAATCAAGCACAAATTTTCACCGCTCACTTACAGCAAAGGTATCCTAATGCTGCAAGGACCACATCTGTCCACCAATTTTTACTCAAAAGCAGACTTTGATGCATCCCAAAATTGTAGAAACTTACCTAAATATGGAAAGCAGGACCAAAATCCTGATAATATTGGTTTTCATTTTTTATTTTTGACCCTCGAGTACTTTGACTTGACAATATTGGCATGCGTGACAAAAACTTTGGACACCCCTGACCTACATTCAAAAACAAAATTATTCACATTTTCATGTTGTTCCTTTTACTGAACCAGCGAGCTGAGAAACATTAGATTCACTCAATTACTCATCTTGTACATTATTTTATTATTCTGTCTCTCTTCCAATTATGAAAAACAAACTTTGCTGCCACTTTAAAATCATAGGTATGGTTAATTTTGGTATTGGGCATATGCTCCAAAATGGAGAAAGCCTGGTCAAATAAACTGCTACTAGCAACGAAAGCTCACCATGTAAACCAATAGGAATGCGCCACTTCCGGTTTCTCACTGGATGTTGCTTGCATCAGCGTTTCTCCATGAGGCTACTCAAGAATAACGTGGATAGCAACAAACGCTGGCGGGAATGAAGCAGACGAGGTTAAAACAGGATATGCACAATGGCCGAAGGAATGGACAATAACAACGCCACTTCCAGACGTTACCAGCATCACCTCAACTGACCCGTTTACATGCAGATGCAGTCGGTTTCCTGCATTATCTGGGTGCTTCAGCACGACTAGAACCAGTTCGCCTTCAGCCAGACCAACGCGTTTACATGCATTAACAAAAAAGTCTATTTAGGGCAATAGTTTAGTTTTCTGATGCTCATATAAGCACACTGACTAACTACGTCCCTCTTTAGTTTTTCTTAAAGGAGAAAAACTGAACACCCCCTCCCCCCCCAGCCAGCTGAGAAGCAAATGTGTTTCAATATAACCTTCCTTCCAACCTGTTTGAGACATTTGACTGTTTTGTGATTATTTCATTTTAAATTTCTTACATATTGCTCCTTTAATCATGTTAAATCTAAATGTTGAGTCTAAACCTCAGAAGATGCAGCATTTGAAGGAGAAGTAAAGAATCAGCATGACAGGTAACCCCACCTGTGCAGACAGATGTCCATCCTTACTGATAAGAACCGTGTGCTCATCCAGATAAGACAAACTAACTTCACTGAGTTTTTACTGACTCTCATACGAACCACACTTGCTGCAGGATGCATGTGATAGGAGCAGGAAATTTGAAAGTCTTTGTATGTTTACTCAATTACCAAATTAGGAAACGAGGTTGCTGATAGCTGCTGCAGTCTATATTTAATAATTGACACAATGAGGATGTTGTATAAACTGCATGAATGCCATATGGTTTATTTCTGAATGATAGACAAATCCTGTTCTATAATCCTTGCTCTGAAGCTGTCATAATATGTGTTGTTATTCCTGATTTGGACGTGTGAGACAAACCCAAAGGCCTTGTGCGTCAAAAACACCCAAACACAAAAAACTCTTTCAGTGTTGCCTCTGGCTTCTCGAAGGAGAACAAAGAGCTGCGTGGCAGAAATGTAAATGTTTGCTAAATGTTTCATTTATCTGATGTGACCACTGAATTGTCCAGCTTTAATTTCTCCGGCGTGAAATAACGACCAAATTAGCTGTCCAATTTCCACATCGGAGGCCTTGCTGTCAGGTCAGAACTTGGAGAAACTCATAAGTCTTGTTTCTTTTTTCTACGACATGGCAACTAAAAATGTTGTCATCACTTCAACACCAGCCTTGACATCTTGCAGAATTGTGAATGAAACAGGTTTTAAATAGTAAATTAAGGCTCACACCTAATTCTCCCTCTGCATAACTTTACCTTCTCACTTTTCGTGGCGTTAAACGTGCTTTTTAAAGACAACTGAACTCTGAAAAAGAAACAGACTTTTCACGTGTTTCTTATTACAAACATTTCAAAAAGCTGTGACCTGGGGAGCTGCTCAGTCTGTGTTTTAGAATCAAAGCTGGTTCTGAGTCACTAAAATATTAAATAGTGGAGATCATTTGCCAGGAATTTGCCTCACAGTGGTTGACTAAAAGCTTTTGAAATATTAATTAGGTTTAAGTGACCAACTGGTTGTGATGAGACCATCTTTTGGTGATTTCTTGGTACAGAAACCATTTTTCACACCAGGAAAAACCAGAACTGAGAATTATCATTCGCACAGTATTAAAGTAGCATAAATGTTTCATTGTTGCACAGTTATGGGTTTATGTAACTTCACAGCCATTTCTGTAGTTTATTTCAAACTAAATAAGTGTAAAACAAATTTTTAAAATCCCTCAGTAAACTTAAGTAAGTAAAATTAATTATCAGCCAGAAGTCTAGACTCCATGCTCAACATTTCTATATAATTGAAAAAAATAAAATAAAAAATCTAAATTACCACAAAAATGAATGAATGAAACTCTATGAATGCTGATTTAAAGGTACACTTAGTAACTTTGTCGATTTTTGAAATCAATTTCTTGAGCCAGGGTGAATGAGCCCCCTCTGCTCCTGGTGGTCAGAATACCACATTTGCAACCTGAGCCTCTCCAAACAGGTGACCTCACAAAGTCACATATCTCATGAGAAGCAGTAACGCTTTATGACTACCCATGTTTGCACCTCAGGACCACAGCTGTCAAGTCTCCCGTTTTGGTCAGGAAACGCCCATATTTACCAGTTTCCAGCCGTCTTCCTGTATTAGTATTTTCCTGAAATTTTCCCATATTATGTTAACTGGAAAAATTCTGACACTATACTTTCAATGCTTTGAAAACTTTCCTTAATTTCAAATAAGAGGGTAAAGTCCACCTGCCAGAAGTTAATCCAACATGGAAGTGACAAAAATTGCAGTTCCACCCTCATCCACTAGGGGCTGGATCCAGAAAGGAGCAAGTTCCCATTGACTCCCATGTTAAAAATGCCAACTTGATAGCAGAAATAAACACGTTCACAGCCTGGTACAAAAACATTTTAGGTCTAATAAGTGAAGTTTACCATCATGACAACTCTGAGGGGGGTGAATTTTTTTTGCTACTTATGCGGTTAGATGTAATTAAAACTTGAAATTATGAATACTCAGGGTCGTATCAATTTGATTGACATGTAGCAGATGAGCCATAAGCACTATCAACTTGCCTCCTGCTGGCTCCAGGGAAGGCCTCAGCCTCACGTTAAAAGTCTTACAGCCAAGAGGGTAGCAGAGTCTCTCAACCACGGTTTTCTGGCTAAAAGCACCCGCCAATCACCGTTAGCTTCGGTTAGCTCATTTAGGTCATAGCTGCATCAACTCAAGGTTTGATCATCTTTTCTGGGAGTGACAAGACTGGTGACACGGCCAAGATGGCGGTGGTAGGAACTGTGATAGACGTGAAAGAGTCTGGAGAAGACAAGGAGAACGTTATGCTGCCTGCAACGTCGTTCAACATGACAGGTTTGGTGGTGGGTCAGTGATGGTCTGGGGAGGCATATCCATGGAGGGACGCACAGACCTCTACTGCCTAGGAAATGGTGCTCTGACTGCCATAAGGTATCCAGATGAAATCCTTGAACCCTTTGTCAGACCCTACGCTGATGCAGTAGGTCCTGGTTTTCTCCTAATGCACGACAATGCCCGGCCTCATGTGGCAAGAGTATGCAGGCAGTACCTGGAGGATGAAGGCATTGAAACAATTGAATGGCCTTCACGATCCCCTGACTTAAACCCAATAGAACATCTGTGGGACATTATGTTTCGGTCCATTAGGCGGCGCCAGGTTGCTCCTCAGACTGTACAAGAGCTCAGGGATGCCCTCACACAGATCTGGGAGGAAATGCCACAAGGCACCATCCGTTGTCTCATTAGGAGCATGCCCCGACGTTGTCAAGCATGCACTCAAACTCGTGGGGGCCACACAAGATACTGAAAAGCATTTTGAGTTGCAGAAATTAAGTTTTTGAAATAATGGACTAGCCTGCCACATCTTCATTTCACTCTGATTTTAGGGTGTCTACACAATTGAGCCCTCTGTAGGCTGAAAACTTTTATTTCCATTAAAAGACTTGGCATCCTTTTGTTCCTAAGACATTGCCCTGTCGTTATTTGTATAGATATCCAACTTCATATTGAGATCTGATGTATCTAATGTGTTTCTTTAAAGTGTTCCTTTAATTTTTGTGAGCTTAATTTCTCTATTAATTTGAAGGTGCTGTAGCCATGGGAGCATTGCCCACGTTTCCTTCTGCTTTCATTCTGTTTGTACCTCTCAGACATTTGCAAACACAAACATATGTTGCAGTCAGTGAAAGTGTGAGTGTCCTTTGACTCGTTGCTCTCCAAATATGGGCAATCTCATCCTCTGTAATCCTGCTGTTTGCATGTATGAGCATGCCCCTGACTGAGCACCACGAGTCACTGGTCTGAGTCTCTCAGGGAAGTTTTATAAGATGCAGAAAACTTAAAAATAGTTTAGGTGAAGGCTGAGAATTTTTTTTATTTGATCAGAGTGGCCAGTTTGCAAAAAGTGATAAAGAAACATTTGGTATGATGATTTTTTTAATACTCATGGAACTGCAGGGGGTGGAGTGAGTGATGGTGCGGGTAGGAAAATCTAATCATGCAATAATAATTCCTATGATGTACAAAGGCTGCATAAACCCTGGAGTTCACTTTTCAATTAATTATTTTGCTTATTGAAAGAAGCATAGTTGAATATGTTGATTAGACTTCATGAAACGTTTCTTTGGTATTTTAATTACTCCCTTGAATAACAGCTGCTAAAGCCTCTGTTTTGTCGATCTCTCAGCAGTCTGGGTTAGATCTTCAGGAGTGTAGACGACCTATTGACCTGGCTGGAAAACAAACTTCCATTTGGGAGTAAAAACTGGAAAAAAAAAAGGTGACAGGCCAACAATGATCTTGAGAATACGCATAACATGGCTTGGTCAATGATCCAAAATGGGTTCGAATGAAAGCAGCTGGACTTTTATGGTTTCTTGAAGACGTTTTGCTTCTCATCCGAGGAGCTGTGTCAATTCTGACTGGAATATGGGAGGGTCAAGCTTATAAACTGTAGCTGTCTATTGTTGCTAAACGAGCAGAAACTGCCTGTGAACACCCCTCCTCCCTACCTCCTGATGAGTCGTTAGCATCGTTAGCCTCTACTGTGTGGGAGTCGTGTTGATAAGATGCAGGAGGGTGTGAACTAGACTGAAACTGTTTTGGAATTTGGTTCAAAGCTGCATTGTAGGTGCTGGAAAGTTGAAACCGGAGCCCTACTCCTCTATTTAATGATGGTTTCTCCATTTTGACATAGATGGCTTCCTTCACTCCTCTCTCAAACCATCTATCTTCTCTGTCCAGGATGTGGACTTTGTCATCTTCAAAGGTGTGTCCCTTGTCCTTCAGGTGTAGGTGGCCTGCAGAGTCTTGGCTTGAATGATGACCTGATGATGATTGTGTGATTTGTCTGTCACTCCATGAAGGATCCCAAATCAAGTCATAGTTCCAGACGGATCTCCTTCGGGAAGCGGTATCTGTTCTGGAGCCACTCTGTATTCCCACCAATTAGATCAGTCTGCTCACGGAAGACGTGTTCGCTCCAGAGCACGCTCTGCCAAATCCTCCAATAATACAAGATTAGCAATGCTACAATGTCAGATTCCCGTCGGTCACAGGTGTCTTTTATAGGTTGTAACACCAGTTATGCAATAACTGGTGTTACAACCAAAGAGATAAGTACTTACTGTAAAAATAATTTGTGGATGAGGAACACGCGTGGATGACTGAGACCTTCAATGTTGCAGTTCCCCCGTTCTACCACTAGATGCTGTTCATATGCATGGTCAGAGCTTTACCTGGATTTGAGTTTACAAGATTTTATTCCAGGTTTCTTCCTAAAATTGTTTATTCATATTGCTTTCATTTCCTTCGATGCTGTCGAGACAAAGAGAGAAAGTACACGTCCACCAGTTTCCCATTTCTATAAAATAACCAGTCAATATTTTGTTCCTCAGCCGTCTACGTTTACCATGTGTGACTGCAGACAGCACTTTCACACGTCTCTTCTGAATGCATTTGTTTGCCTTCTCTCCATGTGGTGGTGAGTAGGAGGAAACACGCTAACGTCACTGTCGATACGGTTTGCCTCAGATTGCTCTGCACACACAGATACTCCAAGATGTGTATGCATATGTTATCATATAACACCAACAGGAACAAGGAAAACTGCATATTAAAGTTTCTGTAATGAGAATCATTCACCTGTTTTTTCCTCTGTACTAAAAACCACAACTCACCTGCAGTCCAACAATGCACCTGAGGGATCAGAGTGGAAAGGACAAGTTGAAGACCCAGCTTGATATTTATATACTGATTATGAAGCAGATGATCCTTTGGGTGAAACATTTTCTCACATTGGCAAAATACAAAAGCAAAGATCCCACATTATGGTTCTCCCCCCGTTGTTTTCTGAGGACCTTTTTACCCTTTAGTGCAAAGGATGTTCTATCTGTTACTAGCATTAACTTTTACTGCAGCTTGGGTGCAGAACCAAGCAAGTGATCCCACTGCTGCCATTTGTTGTAAAAGGTAAAAAAAGAGATAGGCAGACCTAGTTTTTTGATTTTCACAGATTTAACATAAAGAACGTTGAGCAGATAAATCCCCTGGATGAGATATTTTCTTGTGTGTAGCATGCCTTATCCCAGAGATCACGCACTTGACAAAGCAAGCATCTCAGCGTCAGAAACACAGGGGTCAAAGGTCATAGACACAAAAGGAGGCTAACAAACATAAAGGGTAAACTAAAGAGAAATAAAATAATGCTGAATGGCTGGGGAATGGAAATGGCAGGAATGATACACCTGAATGATAAATGAGGGGACCAGAGACTAGGGGGGTGGGGTATGGAAGGGACAGGGAGGACATGGACAAGACACAGGACAAGACACAGGACAGGACAGAATCCCAATTTTAACATTCATACCCACAATCACACAACGCCACTGGCCCCATCCCAGCAAACCTCTCTTGGACGTAGATTACGGGTTAGCTCCATCTTACTTACAGTCTCTGCTAAACCTGTATACCCCAGTACGAGCACTTCGTTCGGAGAACTGGCTCCTGCTCTCTGTGCCCAGAACATCCCGAAAGACATGGGGTAAGAGGGCATTCTCTGTGGCAGAACCAAGGCTTTGGAATGAGCTACCGATTTCTGTGAAAACCTCCACTTCAGTGGCAGTTTTTAAAGTTAGGCTGAAGACTTTTTATATGACTTGGCCTTTCCTTCATGTCTCTAGCTTTGCAATTTTAGCATGTACTAACTTTTAACCAGTTTTATATTTTTATTTGTGTATTAAATCTGTTTTAATTCTGCTTTTATTTTTATTTTTTGTGCATCGCTTTGGCGTTACCTATTGTACCTGTAAAGCGCTATACAAATAAAGATTGAGTTGAGTAGATAAATGGTAGCAGGTCCAGCCACGCTAGTGTGATTCCACCCCCATGTAGCAAATTTGGTCTTTGGCCCACATACCGCAAAGAATGATGGATGTTGTGGCCCAGATCTGGTTTTCCAGAGGTGGTCGCCATTGTGGGCCACCTGTAGAAAGCCAGATCTGGGCCACCACAGGGCTGTCATTCATTGCAGTATGTGGGCCGGGTGTAAGTGCCATGTATGGGCCAGAACTGGGCCAGACCAAATTTGCTATGTGCGCAGGTGATGGGGCTGTAGTGCTGGCATGAAGCTAGCACGGCTAATCATGCTTCAAATTCTTGAACATTAATGTATATTGGTGTTCATATGAATGTGCATCATGGGTATGCTGCTAACACACACCCCCATGGTTCGTTCCAGATCTTGATACAACTGCACCATCTCAATAAACCACCATCATCTCCAGAAGCACTGCATCCTTGCATGACTTTGAATACCCTGCCATGACCTTCAAGAACCCTACATGTTCTGGCTGACTTTGTTTTTTTTACATCCCAGCCTCATTTACTTTTTGACATATTATAAATCTTTACAAAACGGAACCAAAAACAATAGTTTGGTCTTTGTAAGCGTGAAGGTAGTTTAGTCAGGCTCTTTCACACTCTGTCACATTTTATTGGCAGACTGACCGTGATTGTCTCTTTGCTGTCAAGGAAAACATGCACATCTTGAATTATCTCATCTTCGTTCACACGTTCGCTCCTCGTCTCTTCTCTCCTCCCACATATTTAACTCTCCTTAAGTGGGACACTCACTCCTCCACCTTTATCCTGTCTTTGGCTCAAATAAGAGTTTTTTTTTTACCTTTATTCACAACTGATTAAAAACGTGTTAGTGGTACGGTCTACAAATCCCACTTCCTCTGCCTTATTTGTTTGTTGAGTTTCTGGTTCATTGACATTATTCGTTATATTGCTGACAACTGCATTGTTTGTGAGCTGCAGCTAAATTTAGAGTGTTAATTAGCTGAGCTCTCACTCCTGATCTGGCTGTTCTTGCTGTTTGATTTGTCTACATCACAACGCTGACGCCTCACCAACAATCTGCTGACAAGCTTGTGCAGATAAATATCTGAATGTCTGCAATTAATCCAAGAAAGCAAAAATGTATGTTCTGTAATATGATCAAAACGTGCACAAGATGTTTTACTTTGAAATCTCTCTATTTATTTCTTTTATGGACTCAGCAAGAGTAATCTTCATACCGTGTCTTGCTTTTTAATTAAAGGGTTGAAGAAAAACAAAACTTGTTTTGGTTTTCTTTAATTAATTGTTGCTTAGCAACTTTGTGTCCAAGCCATCTGGTGGCTTCTGTCAGTGTCTCACATCCCAACACAACCTGCAAACTAGCACACACCCCCTTAGTGAGCCGATGCAACAATAAGGCTCTTTATCAGTGCTGAGCCTACAGTATAGGTCGCTGCATGATATAATAAATAAAATCATTCTAAAGGACTCGCTGCTCAGTTATGTCCCACTAATAAACGTTCATTAAAGTCTACTTGTCATGTTTTGATGTGTTTTTGCTCTCAGCGTCTGACAGTACAATTAAAAAGTATTCAGAGATTCTGTCATTCTCTCTGAGGACCTGGAAGTGTTTAGGCCAAAATGACTAATTAATGTCAGATTCCCATTGTCGATTAGTTTACTCTTCCCACCCAACACAGACAGGCGCTCTAACGAGGCTCGTTGAGCTCTAGAGGAGGAGGACAGAGGATGAAGTACAGGTGGCAGCTCTCTAATTATGTCCCCAGTGGATGACTACATTACCCAGGTACCCCGAGCTTGTGACAGGTGGGAGGGTGAACTGGAGACGAGCCATCGGTAGGATTAATCACTTCCAGTTATTCCACAAGAGAGCAAGCTTTTGTTTCTCATAATTACAAGTTTTATCATGATAATGTTCTTTTGATGCGTTTTTTCAGAGCTGATCTGGAATTTCAGAAAAAAATTAAACTTTTTGCCAGCCCTGCCTGGTATTTTTCTGGAAATGGCTAACGCTGTTGCTATTGGTGGCAGCTGTGGGACATCTGAGGTGCTGAACTGGACAATTAAAAATAATGTGAGAATGTATACTGTTTGTATTCCATGCAAAAGCATCCATGTTTTTATTTCCACTTATTTCTGTGAAACACATAACTAATGTGCTGTAAATGGGTAAAGGCAATACGACTAGAAGAAGGAGAAGAACACGTTTTCCCTGCAGCTATCCCTGATTTGCAAAACGAGCAACCAGGGTGTTTAACTGAGCGGGCATCAAATAATAAACCTCCAGTTTTTTTATTTGCAGACTAATATGTTTTAATAACTTCAAGTCTTACCCCTACTTCACACTGGAAGCATGAGCGGTGCGGAACAGCAGCAGAACGGTTTACTCGTGAGTTTCAATGCGCGCAAGTCCACACAGCCGCGGAATCGGCTTCTCCTCCGTGCTCCTCGCTGGACTCGCGAGATCACAAAAACCCTCGATACTTCAAAGGTCACGATTTGTTTATGCCATCCGCCATTAAACCAAAAAGAAGGAAATCACATTTGACATTGCTGTTTGATGTCATATATAATGATGTTTCTCTCCACTGCCAGGATTAAACCAATGAAAAACACACTGCTGCACTTCTCGAACGATTTACACATCCCAGAAGCGGCTCATGGCAAAAATAGAACCCGATCCTTAGGACTTAGTCAAACTGTGATCTTTAGCGGCATGCCGCTTCTGGGACGCGTCCGAAAATTCCCACGTCGCAGCTGGTTTGAATCACCCCCACAGACTATAACGGATTCTACTTGAAGCAGTGATGTTCTGCTGCTGTTCCGCGCCGCTGCTGCTTCCAGTGTGAAGTAGGGGTGAAATTGTCTATTTCTGGAGAATTACCCCAGCTTTCCACTAGAAAAAGCAGCACATAACGTAATAGACACATTTTACCCACAAGCTCCCTTCCCAGCGGTAGGGTTTCAAATGCGAAACAGCGGGGAAAGTTCTCCACACAGCTGGTCCTGTGAGGTCACAAAATCACCAGAAAATTGCATTGAAGACCACGCGTGATTTCGGCAGTTCACACCATTACAAGCAAGAAGGAAGACGGCAGCATATATCCAAAAAGTTCTGTGGTTTATTTTCTGTTCTGTTTACATCGGCTACAGAGGTTTCACGGGTAATGACGTACTTAAATTTGTACGTGACTTTTATTTTGAAAGTTTCCAGATGTTTTACACTACTTTTGTGTTTGACTACGTGTCTGGCCTGATCCGAACTGCTGAGCTTGATGCTTAGTGCGTAAAAAATAGACTGGAAGCATAAGCAATGAATCCCTACACTTCTGGGACACTTCCAAAATGCAACGCTTTGCAGCTGGTCAGACTTTGCGGGTGTTACGCGAAGCTTAAGCATCTGGTGGAAAGGCCCAATTATTTACATAAAAATTAAAGATAACTTTAAAAATGGAAATAATAAACAAATGAATAAAAAAATTGAGATTGGGTCTAATAGGGACACAGAGACAGATGTTTATGGCCATGTAAAGCTCCTCCAAACATGATTTAATATTCCTTAATTTGTCATCTTCTTTAAGATGATGAGCAAAAATCCTAACAAACCTGAGCCACTAGGTGGTGCTAATTTCAACATTACCAACACATCAAAATACAAAAGAAGAATGTTCATTATGCAAGAGTCTTTCCCAATAGTTGCTGCTCTTTTTAAAATTATTTATAGTTGTTTCTTTTGCTGTTTTCATAAAGAATCAAACTTTTTCAAAGAGTTGGAGTCGAAATAAAGTAAACCAAATGAAGGAATGTGTATAAAAATGCTTTTTATTGTTGTTTATAGCATACAAAATTTGAAAATATCAGGTTTTCTCTCAGTTTGTGTCCCAGAATTCAAATTTCACCAGTAGTTAATTCTCTTTGTCTAAATGTAACCTGTCAGCACTATTGGACTGTAATCTCCTCATTTTCCCTGCATTCCCTAAAGCCTGAAGCTCTGGTTTGAGTAAACATCAGTCATCATTTGGAAGCGGTCAGTGGAGCAGGCTAAAGCCTTCTTGGCAGTGATGTATGTGGCAAGAGTCAGGTCCCATCTGTTCCCTGTCCACGGGGGACATTGAGATCGCCAGTCAGTCTCAACCACCACAACCCTCTGCTCCTCCTTAACACCCAGTGAGAGGATAATGAGAACAGGGAGAGGGTTTCACCGAACATCACGGGGAACCAGGCGTGTCTGAGCTGCCGACTGGTCACGTGTTGTTCTCTCAGCCATCATATTGACTCCCGAGTCTCAGCTGGTCTCGTCTGATCTGAGCTTAACGGACATCCTTCAAATGAGCTGCTTGTGATATGTTCCAGTCACGGTGCAGATGGCGAGAGCTGGTTATTATTCCTCTTTGATCAAATTCTGAAGCATAAAAAAGGTCAAACTACAAAAATATCAGGAAAAATTTGGAATTTTTAAAAGGTGTGAAACACTGAAAAAACATTTTTTAATCTTATTTCTGATTATAATCGATCACTCTGTTTTTCATTCATTCTGAAGATGAAAATAGTCTCCTACACCTATCTCCTGCATTAGCTTCTGATAGAAAATAGACGGTGAAACGCTAGGATTAGAAAAGCCTGACAGATCTACGTCACACTGTCACTTAATTCAATTCAATTCAATTCAGTTTATTTATATAGCGCCAGATCACGACAAGAGTCGTCTCAAGGCACTTCACAAAGTAAACATTCCAATACAGTTCAGTTCATAAGCCAATCAGTAAAAAAGTTTCCTATATAAGGGACCCAGCAGATTGCATCAAGACACTGACTAGTGTCATTGTGTTGGTACAATCCTCATACTAAGCAAGCATTAACATTCATGGACTCACCCATCTTGACTCATGTCATGACAGTGAAGGCTGTTGTTGGTTTAACGTCCAGGAAATAACAGAGAACGTCTCGGCTAGTAGAAGCTAACCGTTAGCATTAGCAACTCCACCACATCAACCCTTTAAATTATTTTATTTAATTGAGGGAAACACAAGAAACTGACTCTTATCCATACATATTACAGATCATTTTTGCAAATTTAAATTGAAAAACATTTTTTCTGGTGGCCCTCTAGTCATTTCAGTCGGGTGATTTTGGCCCTAACCCTAAACCAAAATTCTGACTGGATTGACAAGCTAACAGCTAGTTCCATTGTAACCAAAACCAAAGTACATTCTAATTAATTTTTGCATTGCTTTCCATTTAGCATTAAAATGTTATTTACATAGATTTGAATGATTTTTTTAAAGTAAATTTGCAATTACAAATTGCAGTAGTAGTAAGCTATATCACTTCCTGTGCATCTTGGGGCACTTCCTGTGAGAATATCAGAAAACCTGTAATATGAATTCAATGATGGTGTTTTATTAAATGGCTTCTGGTTGAATTCTTATAACGAGGATGATTTTAAGATGCAGCCATAACTATAGCTGTAAGCGTGCCAGTTTGATCAACTCTAATCTCTATTTCTCCAACATGAGGTTGTTCAAACATCAGGTAACATAACTGTTCCCAACTTCTCCACAAAAGCAGGCTTCAAAAATATGTATATCAAGATCATTTCCATTCATTTATTTTTGAAAATGTATGGCAACAAACAAACCAAAAAATCTAAACATTTTTAAACGCCTTTTAGGAATTTGTATAAATTAACTTAGCAATAACGCAAATCATAAAAAGATAAAAATATAAGATGATATTCCAGAAAAGCATTATACAAGGTTTGATTTTTTATCTTTAAAGCCGTAATCTCAAACTCATTCAAGTGCAACATATACATAGTTCCCTCTGTGCCTCCAAGCCTCACAGATCTCTGACAAGTTTGAATCCTAATTTATTTGCATGCTTTAAATTTCACGTCTTCCCAGTGTGACCAGATGTTTCAGTGACCTCAATGACTTTTGGCCATGATGTAAGAGATTTGACATCACACACACACACACACACACACACACACACACACACACACACACATGGCTCACTCAGTCTGAAAATGGAATTCCTTTTACTTCAGCCAACAATGAGCAGAGATTTAGTGTGAAAGATGTCTCCCTCTCTCATGTCCCCTGGTAATGGGTCTAACACTCAAATCAAAAGAAAATCAGCCTAAATAGATTTGTAATTTTCCTTTGCTTTTACATAATCACAACAAAAAGAACAATCATTTGAATATTTTCTCAAGGACTGAAGGAAAATAAGACAGTCGCACACTGATTCAGACAGAAAAGGACTGAGGTCAGCACGACATGAAGATTTCCCACAGGATTTAATCAGACAAGGTATGCTAATAATAGAATGCTACACATCATTTAAAAACATTTTCAGTCTCTCTTTATTCACTTTCTTGTCTTTTTCAGAGACAGAAGTTTGTGAATCATGTAGCTAGGTCAGTGTGAAGAGGTGTAAATGAGTTTTCCTGCAAGTGTGAGAACTTCTCAGGGTTATTTCATTTACACACATCTCTTTGATCCACTCCCACGTGTCGCATACCTGCGTCTGCCCACTCATCTATACAGGGTGAAGGATGCAAACACGCCTGGAGGTCAGAAACGCGGGAGAGAATTAGCTTTGAGTCACTCTCCGTGTCCTTGCTGCTGCTTCTTTGTTTCGTTGTGTTTGATGTGTGTGTGACAGGGATTTGAGGAACACTGCAGCCCTGCAGCTTGGATCGGGGCGAATCAAGGCCCCACTGCTGCGATCTCCCACTGGTCGGCATCCTGTCACCTGCAGCTGGAAAGGTCAGAGCTGGTAACATCGTGGGTAATCCACAAACATCTCGTCTGGCCCAAACAATGTCTTGTTTCTGTTGAACTTAAAGCAACACAGAGAGTTTTAACACTTTAAGATATTACTTTCAAACTGGTTTCAAGTCAACTTTATTTATATAGCACTTCACAACAGCATAGAAGCTGACCAAAGTGCTTAACAAGCCAAGAACTAATACAGTAAAACAACAGCAGTTTGCTACAAAGCTGAGAATGAGTTACGATAAAAGGCGCAAAGTAAAATAAATAAAAACATGACATAAAAACCAATTCAAAACAAATACACTCTCACACATTGAATTAAAAGCGACTGAGAACAGATGAGTTTTTAAAAGCGATTTAAAACCCGACAATGAGGAAACCATCCTAATCTGAATTGGTAGCGCATTCCACAACCTTGGGGCTGCTACCGAGAAAGCTCTGTCACCCCCTGAGCTGGGTGTCGTCTGCATACAAATGAAAAGAACATTCATGTTTCCTAAAAATAGAACCCAGAGGCAGCAGATAAAGGGAAAACAACAAAGAGTCAACCACCGATCCCTGTGGAACCCCAAGAGAGGGGAATGAGACGACGTGAAGCCACCTACAGAGACACTAGACGACCTCTCAGTCACTGGTTTCACCGCTTCCTTTCCTCTCCTCCCTTTCTCTATTATTTCCATCTCTGTGTCTATTGGGATTAAAAACAACTGAAAGCATTTCTAATAAAGTGTCAGGAAAATTCTTCCTACATTATAACTAAGAAAGTTCTTTCACCAAATAAGACTCAAAACACGGTTGTTTACATTTAAACTGTTTTTACTTGCTGCAAGGACTCTGTGTTATTGGCTGCTCATAGCAGAGTGCCGAATCACAGTTCAACCCCCATCTTTTGTCTTTTCCCCATTCCCCATTCCCCTTGTCTTCCTTAGGGTCATCTTCTCCTCTGCAGGGGGTTGTGGAGTGGAACTTTCTGTAATTTGATACTCTTGCTTCACTTTGGCTCCAACTTCTCAGTCAATGCTCTCACAACCAAATGTAATTCATAAGTGTATGAAGGAAAAGTTCTAAATGAATATATTATCATAATGTTTGTGTTGGTTTTTTACGATAGCCGTCCTGCCTATGTGGTTGTTCTTATATCACTTTGATGTTAGTATACTCTTCTCTTAGATATCCTTAGCAAGGTTTTAATAGTTTTGCGTTTTTTATTAGTTTTTATTTTTATTTAGTTTTTACGTAAAATTTTTAATTCTATTTAGTTTTAATACGTTTTTACAACTTGTTTTTTAGTTTTAGTTTAGTTTTTATTTTTTGAAAATGCTTAGTTTCAGTTTAGTTTTTATTAGTTTCAGTTATAGTTTTAGTCTTTTTTGTAATATTAGTTACATATCAGAGACAAGAATGAATAAAAGAATAGATAATTGTTGTGTGTAAAAAAAATCCCAGAAAATCATCATAGTTTTTCAAAAATGTATTCAGTTAGAACAGGTGAGCTACCAAACATTCCAGGTAAGTATCAAAGATATGGCAGAGTAACAAAAAAATCTCGGAAATTCTAACTTCCGAGTAGAAATAATGAACTGGAACACCCCCCTAAGTCAGAGAATGTTTTTGAATCCAACTTTGAGGTTCAACATAGCAGCTTCTTGTAATAACAACAGTAGCTGTGGTGGAAATGTGTTTATTTTACAAGATAAACTTGTAAGGGTGCATCTAAAATCGATGTTATGTGCAGTTGTATGTTCTCCGAGGTAAATTGAACGCACCAAGAGGTCCGGCCTCCACAGCATAGAAATTGAAGAGTAGACGCCACACCGACCGCTATTCCTTAAGGCAGCCACAATTTCAGGGTCTACTTTTTATAAAGTCTATGATTCACAGGCTGTTTTGTTTTAGCGAGAAGGTCTTGGCTGGGTTTTAGCTACTTTAGCTCGGTGGAGATTTGGAGCTCACGGACTACGAGGGAACGCTGTTCACAAACCTGTTCACATACGCCAGAATGAGCGCGCTCACTTTAACGTCCGTCAGGCAAAATAAAAGCGAGTTCAGTTCACAAATGATCGTTTAATGAACACATTCATGTACAACACTGCCTGTCACTTCCTCCCAGCTCTTGCCGATCTGTGGCACGCGCACAAAAAAAAACACTACCGGAAATTAGAATAAAACATAAACACGAAAACTAACCTAATTTTCTCTTTAAATTCAGTTAGTTTTAGTTAGTTTTGTTAACGCTCATTACAGTTTCAGTTAGTTTCAGTTTTTTATTTTAAATTCGTTTTTATTTTTATTTCAGTTAACGAAAACATTTTTTAATTCTAGTTTTCGTTATTTCGTTAGTTTTCGTTTACGATAATAACCCTCCCTGGGACAGACGAAAGCCAAGAAAGATTCTTATGCTTTTTGGAGGCTCAAAGCTCTGTTTTAGATTAGTGATTAATTGCATTCTAGGACACCTTTAAAGGCCTGAGGAACACCTTGTGTCTCTATGTTAAAGCTGACAGGGCTCCGACTACAATGTTAGTGACAAANTGCAATTCACACCAAACTGCACACAAATGATTGTTGATAACCTACAAAATGCTCAATGGGATTTTTAATACAATTTGGGACAGCGCCCCCTAGATACAATAAAACTTTAATAACTTCTACAAAAAAGCTCAAAACTGTACCAAACTTGGTGGGAATCATCACACCACTGCACCAAACACATTTATGTGGTTGTTGGTTCAACTCCCTTTAACTCCGCCCCTTTAGGCTGTTTGCTTCTAGAAAACGCACGCAACATCTGATTGACGCCAAACTAACACAAAGCAACGCTTAACTCGCTAGCGTGGTCAGTTTAGAGCATCTTCTAGTGGTGAGATGCATCATTTTTCGGCAGGCTTGGAGGAGATGCTGAGTTGGGGTGAGGTGCGGATGAAGTGACGGCTCGCGGTTTCCGGGGTCGCGGGGATTGACGTTTCTGTGCCGTGGCGGTGCTCAGGTCCCCCCGGGCTGCCACTGGAGGCCGGAGCGGCGCTGAGCTGCGAGGGCCGAACGACGCTGCTTGCAGTTTAGTTTTTATTAGTTTCAGTTATAGTTTTAGTCTTTTTTGTAATATTAGTTACATATCAGAGACAAGAATGAATAAAAGAATAGATAATTGTTGTGTGTAAAAAAAATCCCAGAAAATCATCATAGTTTTTCAAAAATGTATTCAGTTAGAACAGGTGAGCTACCAAACATTCCAGGTAAGAATCAAAGATATGGCAGAGGAACAAAAAAATCTCGGAAATTCTAACTTCCGAGTAGAAATAATGAACTGGAACACCCCCCTAAGTCAGAGAATGTTTTTGAATCCAACTTTGAGGTTCAACATAGCAGCTTCTTATAATAACAACAGTAGCTGTGGTGGAAATGCGTTTATTTTACAAGATAAACTTGTAAGGGTGCATCTAAAATCGATGTTATGTGCAGTTGTATGTTCTCCGAGGTAAATTGAACGCACCAAGAGGTCTGGCCTCCACAGCATAGAAATTGAAGAGTAGACACCACACCGACCGCTATTCCTTAAGGCGGCCACAATTTCAGGGTCTACTTTTTATAAAGTCTATGATTCACAGGCTGTTTTGTTTTAGCGAGAAGGTCTTGGCTGGGTTTTAGCTACTTTAGCTCGGTGGAGATTTGGAGCTCACGGACTACGAGGGAACGCTGTTCACAAACCTGTTCACATACGCCAGAATGAGCGCGCTCACTTTAACGTCCGTCAGGCAAAATAAAAGCGAGTTCAGTTCACAAATGATCGTTTAATGAACACATTCATGTACAACACTGCCTGTCACTTCCTCCCAGCTCTTGCCGATCTGTGGCACGCGCACAAAAAAAAACACTACCGGAAATTAGAATAAAACATAAACACGAAAACTAACCTAATTTTCTCTTTAAATTCAGTTAGTTTTAGTTAGTTTTGTTAACGCTCATTACAGTTTCAGTTAGTTTCAGTTTTTTATTTTAAATTCGTTTTTATTTTTATTTCAGTTAACGAAAACATTTTTTAATTCTAGTTTTCGTTATTTCGTTAGTTTTCGTTTACGATAATAACCCTGATCCTTAGGTCGCTGGTTCGGATCCGGCTCGAAGGACCAAAATGTATAATAGTCCATAAGTGTATAATTGAAAAGTTCTAAATGAATACATTATAATAAATGATTAAACATTAAACGTACATTTTTTCTAACATAAAGTTTTGATATCAGTCGGGGCATTATAGCTGAATCTATAATGCTCCACCTCTGAGAGTAAAACTGTAACGCTTGTTTTTGGCACTCAGACATCAATTCTGATTGCTTTACAGCCGGACAGAACACGAAAAAAATTAATAATCTCTTCAGTGTAAAGGAACAGTAAAAGGCTGATCCCCCTTCTTTCCACTGGATGTGAAAACGCCACAAAACGTACTATGCAGCAATTAGCCACCGTTATAGTAGATGGTTTCCTTTCCACTGGCAGCAAAGTGTATCGTTTTGGATGCGGCCCAAAAGCGAAGGGATGATATCATTACGTTTTGGGTCTATTTTTTACGTGCTATGCTTCCAAAACACATAAAAGTCTGTAGTTTAGAATCAGAATCAAAATTAGAATCAGAATCAGAATCAGTTTTATTGCCATGTAGGTGAGAGGCTCATCTACTAGGAATGTGTTTTGGTGGCAAGGTGCGAACATACATTCAAGTCATAATCAGGTCAGGCAGCATTTGTATAAGCTACATCAAGTAAACAGAAGTAGATACATAGCAAAAAAGAAAAAAAAAACAATCATACGCGTAGGAATGTGGGTAACCGGGGCGTTTCTGTCTATACTGGCCGATCATCGGTTGTTCTGGAGACTGACAGCTGATGGGAAGAAGCTGTTTTTGTGGCGTGAGGTTCTGGTCTGTAGGGACCTGAGCCTCCTCCCTGAAGGTAGGGTTTCAAACAGTCCATGACCAGGATGAGAGGGGTCAGCTGTTTTCCGACCTGCACGTTTCAGAACCCTAGAATTGTACAGGTCATGTACTGATGGAAGGCTGCATCCGATTTCTCTCTCCGCTGAGCGCACTACCCGTTGTAGTCTTTGTTTGTCTCTGGCAGTGGCTCCTGCGTACCACACAATGATGGAGGAGGTGAGTACTGATTCGATGATGGCCGTGTAGAACTGTATCATCATCATGGCTGGCATGTAGAGCTTCCTCAGTTGACGCAGAAAGAACATCCTCTGCTGTGCTTTCCTGATGAGGGTATTGATGGACACCTCCCACTTGAGGTCATGGGTGATGGTGGACCCAAGGAAGCGAAAGGAGTTCACTGTAGAAATCTGGTTGCCTGTCAGGGTTATGCTGTGCAGTGGAGCCGGTGTTCTCCTGAAGTCTACAATCAACTCCACTGTCTTCTGCTCGTTCAGCACCAGGTTGTTATTTCTGCACCAGGACGCAAGGCGCTCCACCTCTCCTCTGTATGCAGACTCATCCCCATCTGAGATAAGGCCAATGAGGGTGGTGTCATCGGCAAACTTGACCAGTTTCACCGTCTGGTGATTTGAGGTGCAGCTGTTAGTGTAGGGAGAAAAGTAGAGGAGAAGAGGACGCAGCCTTGGGGGGTTCCGATGTTGGTGATTCGGGTGTCTGAGACATTTTTTCCCAGCTTCACGTGCTGTCTCCTATCTGTTAGAAAGTCTGTGATCCACCGGCAGATGGGGTCGGGCACGTTCAGCATGGATAGCTTGTCCTGAAGGAGAGCTGGGCAGACTGTGTTAAATGCTGAGCTGAAGTCTACAAACAGTATCCTTGCGTAGGTTCCTGGGGAGTCCAGGTGTTGTAGGATGAAGTGGAGGGCAAGATTGATTGCATCATCTACAGACCTGTTGGCTCTGTAGGCAAACTGCAGGGGGTCCAGAAGAGGGGTTGTGATTTATTTGAGGTGGGTCAAGACCAGGCGCTCAAAGGATTTCATGTCCACTGATGTCAGTGCCACCGGCCTGTAGTCTTTTAGTCCAGTGATCTTTGGTTTTTTGGGGACTGGGACAATAATGGATGATTGGAAGCAAGTTGGAACATGGCATGAGTCCAGAGAGGTGTTGAAGATCCTTGTGAAGACTGGGCTCAGCTCCTCTGCACAGCGTCTCAGGGTGGAAGGAGTCACGCCGTCTGGTCCAGGTGCCTTGTGGGTGTTTAGCTTCCTGAAAATCCTATTAACATCCTCTTCCTGGACTGTTAGGGGTGNAGTCCTTTAGTTAACAAAGGTTGTACATTAATGCTTTTCTTTTTTCTGCATATCAGTATAGGGCAGTTCTTATCATATAAGGATGCATATATTTGTAAAAACGTATCATATGCTATATTCACATCCTTAACATAAACATGCTGGTGAAGGTTCTCAGTCATCCAGGTCATGGTAATCCAAGGGGTTCAAATGAAGGCAACTGGACTTCTTTGGTTTCTTGAAGACGTTTCGCTTCTCATCCGAGGAGCTTTGTCAATTCTGACTGGAATATGGGAGGGTCGATCTTATAAACTGTAGCTGTCTATTGTTGCTCAACGAGCAGCATCTGCCTGTGAATGCCCCTCCTCCCTACCTCTTGATGGGTCGTTAGCATCGTTAGCCTCTATTGTTTGTGAGTCGTTGTTTTGATTAGATGCAGGAGGGTGTGAACTGGACTCAAACTGTTTTGGAACTTGGTTCAAAGCTGCATTGTAGGTGCTGGAAAGGTGAAACCTGAGTCCTCCTCCTCCATTTAATGATGGCTTCCTTCACTCCTCTCTCAAACCATCTATCTTCTCTGTCCAGAATGTGGACTTTGTCATCTTCAAAGGTGTGGCCCTTGTCCTTCAGGTGTAGGTGGACTGCAGAGTCTTGGCCTGAAGAGGTGGCTCTCCTGTGCTGTGCCATGCGCTTGTGTAGTTGTTTTAGTTTCCCCTATGTAAAGCTCTGGACAGTCCTCACTGCATTGGACTGCATAAACGACGCCGCTCCGCTTCTGTTTGGGTGTCTTGTCTTTAGGATGGACCAGCCTCTGTTTGAGGGTATTGTTGGGTTTAAAGTTTACAGGGATGTTATGTTTGGAGAAGATTCTTCTCAGTTTCTCAGAGACTCCTGCCACATATGGGATGATGGTACCTCTGCGCCTGTTGTCCTTCTCTTTGCTGTTTGCTGCTGTGGATTCCTTTCTAGACTTCTTTGTTGATTTCACAAAGGCCCAGTTGGGGTATCTGCAGTCCTCATTAAATAGAGGAGGAGGACTCAGGTTTCACCTTTCCAGCACCTACAATGCAGCTTTGAACCAAGTTCCAAAACAGTTTGAGTCCAGTTCACACCCTCCTGCATCTAATCAAAACAACGACTCACAAACAATAGAGGCTAACGATGCTAACGACCCATCAAGAGGTAGGGAGGAGGGGCATTCACAGGCAGATGCTGCTCGTTGAGCAACAATAGACAGCTACAGTTTATAAGATCGACCCTCCCATATTCCAGTCAGAATTGACAAAGCTCCTCGGATGAGAAGCGAAACGTCTTCAAGAAACCAAAGAAGTCCAGTTGCCTTCATTTGAACCCCTTGGATTACCATGACCTGGATGACTGAGAACCTTCACCAGCATATCAATTCATTTAGTAAGAAAACCAGGTAGCATGATTGGAAGCAACAGTTCACAATACTCATGGCTAAATTAAAAGCAGCCCAATCCCGAAGACAGACGAGGACTGTCTAAGTTGTCCATTATTTTGGCAGCAGTGAGTCATTTTTCAGACATGATGCATATGGGGAAGGCACAGTGCAAGTCAGAGGATTCCCATGATAAACTGCATGTCAGAGGGGTGTGTGTGTGTGTGTGTGCGCGTGCATGCATACAACCAGGAGCATGTGAATTAGAGCTGCCTTTTTTGACCAAAGGAAGGGTGGGTGAAGGATTAGCATTGCAACCCCGTTTTATCCTTAGGAAGCGGAGTAGAAAGAGAAAGACCTGAGATTAAGCCTCAGGTTGTTTTAAACCCTTTGATATTCAGTTTGAGAGGAAGAGGAGTGCGCACTTTTGTCTTTTCATGAGTTTATTCAACATCTTTAATAGGAGAGGAAATTAATAGGCACTGCTCCANGTGAGGAGACTTCTGGGGGCAGGGAGGTGTGAATGACCTTGTTGTGTAAATGTAGCTGATGGGTGGTGATGTCCTTGTTGGATGGAGGCTCATCAAAGCGACAGTAGAACTCATTAAGTCTGTTTGCTAACTGCAGATCTTCTGTTGACTGAGGGGTTTTTGGCTTGTAGTTTGTTATCTGCTTAAGCCCCCTCCAAACAGATCCCGAGTCGTTAGCTGAGAATTGTTCTTTCAGCCTCTCTGAGTATCTGGATTTAGCGTAATGAACCTCTCTGCTGAATCTGTATTTTGCATTTTTGTAGCCCTCATTGTCTTTGTTTCTGAATGCAGTTTATTTCTCCCTCCTGAGCTGACTGAGTTTACCTGTGAACCATGGTTTGTCATTATTGAAACACAACCTGGTGCGTGTTGGAACAATGGTGTCCTCGCAGTACTTAATGTAAGATGTTACAGTGTCAGTGTACTCATCCAGGCTGTCTGTGGCTGAACCAAACACATCCCAGTCTGTTGATTCAAAACAGGAGCGAAGTTCTTCCACAGCTTGTTCAGTCCACCTTTTGGATGTCTTGACCACAGGTTTGGAGAGCTTTAGTCTCTGCTTGTATTTTGGGATCAGATGAATCATGACGTGATCCGATAGTCCGAGCGCAGCACGCGGCACTGCTTGATAGGCTCCTTTTATTGTTGTGTAACAGTGATCCAGCGTGTTGTTTTCCCTGGTCGGGCAGTCGATTAATTGTCTGTATTTTGGCAGTTCTTTGCTCAGATTCCCTTTATTAAAGTCACCAAGGGCAATAATCAGGGAGTCGGGGTGTTTTTGCTCCGCGCACAGAATTAAATCAGGAAGTTTGCGCTGTGCCGCCTGCGCGTCAGTGCTCGGCGGGATGTAAACAGCGGCCAGAATGAATGAGGAGAATTCACGGGGAGAGTAAAAGGGTTTGCAGTTGATGATTAGGCATTCTAAAGCAGGAGAGCAGTGCTGGGCGATTACAGTCACATCAGAACACCATCTGTTGTTAATATAAAAACAGACACCCCCACCTTTGGTTTTCCCAGAGAGTTCGCTCACGCGGTCTGCGCGGAGGAGAAGAAAACCATCCAGCTGGAGTGCACTGTCCGGTGTCTGCTCACAAATCCATGTTTCAGTGAAGCACAGGATACTGGACGAGGAGAGGTCCCTATTTCTTCTCATCAGCATTGTTAGTTCGTCCATTTTGTTGCTGAGTGATCGTACATTAGAGAGGAAGATCCCAGGTAACGGTGTGTGCATTCTGCGTCTGCGGAGGCGAACAAGTGCGCCAGCCCGTTTTCCTCTTCTCCTGCGTCTCAGAACTTTCAGCAAATCAGCTGCAGGCGCTAGAAAAATCGGTAGCAGCTCCACCGGAGTGATAGATCTTATGCTCATAAGTTCCTCCCTCGAGTATGAGCATCCCGACGCAAAATTAAAGCCAAAAATTACAAAAAACAAGCAAATCAATGTGCACCGAGCCACCAAGGCAGCCATCTGCGGCGCCATCATAGATCAGGCCAGACAGGAAGTCAAGCTCAAAAGCAGTGTAAAATATCTAGAAACTTTCAAAATAAAAGTCACGTGCAGCTAAATGTATGTCATTTTCCCCGTAGCTGATGTAAACAGAACAGAAAATAAACCACAGACCTTTTTGGATACACGCAGCTGTCTTCCTCCTTGCTTGTTATGTGGACTTCTGGAATCACGTGTGGCGTTGCAATTCTCCCATGATTTTGTGACTTTGCGGGACCAGCGATGTGGAACTCTTTCGCTCTCGTTTCACTTCTGAAACACTCCCGGTTGGGAATGAGCTTGCAGGTAAAACGCCACCATTACGTTACGTGCCGCTTTCACATCCAGTGGAAAGAAGGGGTTTTTAACCTCCAAAAAATATAATAAAATTCTGGATAATTAATGAGGGCATTGATGACTATTGACCAGACATACTTTCTATAAATATATCTTTCATGTGTTTATCTTTGTTTTATTGAAAGTGTAACTATAATAAAACAGCTACATAATTTGAATATATCTTTAAATAATGTGAAGTCAATGTTCACCTAAGCTAAAATGTAGTCATTATATCTCATCTTTTATTTAACTCTCCTTTTGAACCAGACTAAATAATCAGACACTTCATATAATACAACTTCTTAAAGTACTTGAATCAGGAAGAAAGAATTAGACTCCTCAGCTTATCAGAGGAAAAACTCACTGTTGTCATATCTGCTTCTTAGAAGCACTACAATTATTTTATATTATCCTCTATTGTCATTTCGAGCCTCTATAAAAGTCGTCATAATCATAAACAATGTCACAATCGTTCTCCTGATGAAGGACAGGCACTTACTAATGCAGTTTGTTAATTAAGTTGTAAGAAAGACAAAATAAAGTGTTTTTATTCTTTTGCAAGAAAAACATTTAAGTTATTCATCCTGATTTTCAAATGGGATGTAGAGGAATGTAAACATGTGTTTTAGCACTTTTTTCATTATATGAGCCTAAATAAATGTTCTGATTATTTAATTAAATGAAGTGTAAAAATAAAATGAAAGAGAATAAATTTTCTGAAAATCACAGTATGTTTAATTATTGTCATTATTATTATTTTTATCATTATATTAATAGTCATAATGGTGTTTTCTGTTGAATTATTTTATAATGTGTTGAAATGCTATTTTCTTTAGAATCATTTCTATTTTTGCCCAAAACTGTCAGTCAAAAATCTATTAATTTGTCACAGGTTATTGCCCTGTCAGTTCAGACGTTTAATAACTCTTATATAAAGCCTCCTTAACAGACAGCCAACGAGTGATAAGTCCACCTTTAGTTATTGCCTCTCCTATTCTGTCTCCTGCAGTTGAGACTTCGTCAGCACAAACTGATCTTTGTGTTGGAGATTCATCCCTGGAAAAGCAAGAACTCCTCAGACTGAATAAAGATTTGTGTTTGAGTGATTTTGTTTTAAAAACAACAGCAGCATCCCAACAGCGAGGCCAGGCGTTCCCTCGTATACGAGCTTCCCTCTGTCTGAGCTGACACTTTACTTTTCCATCAAAGCAGCACATCTGGCCCTCCTGCAGCTGGATTCAAATGTCACCCTGACACACAAACATACACTCTAAGCAGAGGGATGCCATCACAGCGTTGGGTTACACCCTCAGACATTTAAGTGCCACTTTTCTACCAATCACAACTGTGTTAAGCAGGTAACTTCTGCCCATTTAAGAATGCAACATGATTCTTTATAATCTTTATGTGCATGTGGATCAGTTGTAACACATTCATGATTTTATTGGGTTTCACATGTTAGGCAGCACTGATTTGTCACTTCTGTGGCTCGTACAAAGACGGCAATTCAAGCAATATGAGAAAAATTGACTATCTACTAATCTATGTTTGGCAAAAGAAAAACAGAAGACTAAAACCAGCAAATGGCATTTCTGATAGTTTTCAAAATGCCTTGAAGCAGTTTTGGGGTTCCACAGGGTCTTGTTGTTGTGCTGTATTCATTTTTTGGAAGTCTTTGCACAATTAAAGTTTTATTAGAAAATCTGCAGATTACTTAGCCTGGCAAGCCATCCTATATATGTGAATATATAGTCTGGCCACGAACCATTGACGGCTCTCAGTCGTGAGGCGGGATCTACGGTTGTCTTACAAAATGTCAGCACGCAATTGGATAGCGCTAGGACCAATCAGAGTAACGAACAACGTGACGTAATCACAGCGATGGAAAAGCGGGACCCACTAATGGCGTCAATTATTTCTGTCGTTTTTGTATAAAAACATGTGAATATCAGGTGTACTGGGACATTGCACTACTTTGTTTGATAAAAATAAGAAACCGCTAAGTATAGCCGACAGACTTACGCACGTTGGAGTCTAAATAATCCAATGTTGATGACAAAGCCGTTTCAAACGAACGTGTTTTCCGAGTTGCCGCCATGTTGCTTGGGTTCGCGGCCGCAGTGCTGACGTCATCGGCTACTCCCGCTCTGTGATTGGCCCACAATATAGAGCGCTGTGATTGGCCCAACCAAAACTATAGCGAGTTGTGATTGGATAGACACAGCAGTGGTTTGGGCTGCGAGGGTTCCAATGAACCGTGCCTAGACCAAACTCTGCAAAGCAAGAATTGGTCTAGTTCACTAGGCTACAAATTACTCTCACCACTCCCGTCGAATGTCATCCCAAGGCCACGCCCCCCTGATATGGGAACCTGCATAGAGCGCTAACCAGTCGCCGTTTTCTATGTCCAACCATCTTTTGTTGTTTGTGACTTCAAATGGTGTTTTTCTTTTTGGGACTCTGGTAGTTTGTCCTAAAGTTGAAGTGGTAGCAGCCAGCTGTTTCTCCTTCTCTGATATTATTGAGCGGAGAATCAGTGTTGTCCTGTTGCAAAATTCGCAAGCACGTAATGACCTAGGTACAGTAAATGAAGAAATCGGGCGTTTTTGTAAGACCAAGGGTTCCCAAATGGTCGGGACCCCCTATATTTCTAAATCTATATATAGAGAGAGATTTGTGTGTGTGTGCGCGCGCGCGCGTGTGTGTGTAGGTGTGTGTGTGTTGGAACGTTGTTTAGAGGCATGAAAAAAATTTTTAAGCTGTATTTCATTTAAACAAAAAAGAGTTTTAAGCAAAAAATATCGGTTTTGCATTATTTTCTAAAGACGAGAATTTTCAGTCAGCAAATCAGGTCTAGATGGATTATGAGCAACACTGTTTGTTCCTCCTTTGTTCATATTGACTCTGGCATGTTTACTTACTGAATGTCACATTTTATAATTCATGATAATGTGACATATTATGAAAGCCCACGCAGGTCTCTGGTGTTTCTTCTGGGCTGATCTTCTCATTTGATGCAGGAGCCTGTTGTCTTGTTCAGACGTCAGCTGAATAAACTCTAATGTGCTGTATTTTTATGCTCTGGAAGCACTGGGTTTCAGGCTGAAACGATGGGGAAAAGTTCAGTTGTATAAGTTTTAGACTTTCTGCGTCTAGAGGAATACATTTTCTAGATTAAACTCTGAAGAATAATTAAATTAGTGTCTATAATTTCTCTTTTTTATCAATCTGATCCATAAATGCATTTTTCTTGATTATCATGTCCCTGAAACTGAATTATTTATCCCTAATTTGTTTTACATACCAAATTTGATGAAATGTTTGGAATAATATACCAATACTGCAAATAACAAACTATAAATTTTGGGCATGAATTATTGTATAATCTCAGATCAGTTCATATATTTTCATATTTTTCTCCTACTTTCCCTGCCTTTCTAATCCAATCACAGAATTCCTATCTAAATTGAGAGCGGAGAGATAATTTCATTAATGCATGTTCTCTGTACTGACACAGAACTGCCCTCGTTTGTTGCATAATTTTCTTGTGAAGAAGTTAAATTTATTGCATTTATGAGACTTGAGTTGGTTGATCGCACAGGAAATGTAGTCGCTCTGAATTTTCCTTTCCTTTTATTTTATCAGTTCCTCTTAAATGGCTCCAGAAACTGTAGCTGATGCAGAAGTTCTTAAAGTGACAGAATCTAGTAGGGGTCCGAGTTGATTCAGTTACAACGTCCCAACATTTGTTCTACTGCCAAAAACTTTTGTTCAAAGTGGTCACTTGTTCAGGTAGAGTCTTTATCATGGGCTGCCCAAACCTGGGTACGGCATTTTTGAGTCCCCCAATTGGCAATTATATGTGATTAATTGCCAATAACAAAATAATTTGGAGCATTTATGAATGATGCAGAATAATAGCCGCATCATAATGTATCTAAATATGGATTTTAAAGAGCAGGTTCACTGAGAAACTATTTTATACTTGTTATTAAAGAAGTCAGTTTGAGTTTCATATGCATGCAGAATGTAAAACTAGTCTTCTACGCCTATTTCCTGCATTAGCCACCTAAAGAAAACAGACAGGAAAACAATCGGGTCAGAAAAAGCCACACAGATCTACATATAAATTAGCATTCATGGACTCATCCACATTGGATCGTGACGGGGAATGCTGTTGTTGATTTAGCATCCAGGAGAGAGCAGAGCATGTCTCTGCTATAGAAGCAGAACTCTTTCAGGCTTGTTATTTGTTGAGATAAAACATCAACATAGCTGAGTGAATGGGGGCAGTAGAAGAGTCATGTTAGCCAATCAGAGGCGAGATGTACAAATCAGTCATAATGAGTTGGAATCCAAATCCTGCCGTTTTCTGCGCCCCACTCCTCCAGATAAATACTACTTCCAGAAACAGGAGCGCCAGAGCTTTTTTCCACAGAGAACGACTTACAACGCATTACTTCCTACTAGAGACCACTGCAATTGTATTAAAAATATGAGTAAAGTTGAATTTTAACTCAGATCCCTAGATTTTGTGGGTTTAAACCTTTCACCTGAAGAATCAAACTATGATTTGGTCGTTGAAAACCTGTTGAAAACTGGACGTGTTCTACCTTTATTCTATTCATACGGCTGTTTGAAGGACACTGCGGCACAACCTGAGGCAAGAGATGAAATATTTTAGAAGTGCTTCTCCTTCTAAGACATTCTGTAGGGTGACAGATGTAAGGATTTCTGTTTATTTAAAAGTTGGTGTTAACAGCAGTGAGGTGGTGAGACATCACGCTGCCAAGTGGCCCAGCAAAGCAGAGCGACAAGCCGGTGACAGGCCGGGGCACCCAGGCTTCAGTGAGTCACTGATATGGGACAGAGATGACATCCCGTCACTTCGGCGTCTGCTCTCCGGGGCTCTGCTGCTCCACGTTACAGAGGAGGGATTATTTTGACTGCAATGGCGAGGCTAAGTGTGAAAGAGACACGAGAGGGCAAAGCAAAAGAAGACTGCTGGAAATATAAAGATGAGGTGATGAAAAATGAAAGTGTGTCATTTTTTGTTAAAATGGCATAAAAAACACACTTGTTTATCACAAAGTAATAATAATGTTTCCTGGTCCTTGAGAAATTGTATTTCTTCTTTGAAAAAGTTGTTTTAGCCCTTTAAAGCCTGAAAATTTGTATAAAATTACTTTTAACTGGTTTATTTTGTTTGCTAATTTCAATAAAGCAATAGTTTAATTGTCTGTGTTATTATATAACAAAACCAAAATTGGTAATTGCCACTTGCAGTGACTAGATTCTCCACCAGAGGGCTGAACACATGCACATGTTTTGATACAGCAGGTTTTTGAGGAAAGCACAAATCCTGGTAAAGACATAGAGGTCCTATAACCTTAGAAATAGATACAGTATATCAGACATGACACATTTGGTGTTGCAGAGGTAAAAGTCTAAAGATTTTTCACCAGAAGTGAACGAAGACGCAGCCTGCTGCCTGCGCAGCACAAGGTCAAAAAGCAAGTATATTTCAGCCCTAAGGCCTGACCGAGAAATGCTTCCCATTGAAAGTCTACGTTTTAACATTTATTGGGAACAAAACAATATTGAAGCAAAAACAGGGCTAGTGCCCCCTAGTGGGTGGTTTCAGTAAAACTTTAATATCACGCTCGCAGAACCACAAAACAATGCTAACCAGAGCTACTGCTAATGCTAGCACCATAAGTATGTATATAAACACTAGATGGCTCACCCTCGCTGTTCGCCACTGGAGTGCGACGTAGCAACGTGGCGGCCATCTTACTTCGGACAGCTGCCCCCTTTCGTAACATTGGTGTCAATGGTGCATGTACTATTTAAATAACTCTAACTTGCTCAATTTTCAACCGATTTTCAAACAGTTTGATTTGTTATAAACGCCAGAGATGTGGCTGTGAAATATGACGGATTTGGCCCGTTAATTTAAAAATGATCAAGTATGTCGTCTCAAGTCTATGTGTTATAAGGTTTGTAATAATGCAACCCGCTTGTAAATCTGTTAATATTTCATCGAGTTAAGAGTGTTTTTGTTTAAGTTGTTCACTCACCTTCGTCTGCTGTCTGAAGTAAGATGGCCGCCGTTTAGCTACGCCCTCGACTCCCGCTTTCGCCATCTAGTGTTTATATACATATCTATGGGTAGCAATAGCTATTGCTAACACTAGCCCAGGCTTCTTCTAACACTAGCATGAGCTACTGCTAACATCCTTGTTGGACGAGAGCAAACTCATTTTGTTCCAAGTTCATCCACACACCACACACCCCGGCAAAAATTGGCAGGTCTGACTCCCACTTCATCTTTTGTTCACACCTGCAACCCCCCCATACACACACACACACATAGGACACAGAGTTACTAGCTACAGGCAGTGTCATAGAGCCACCAGTGAAAACTGACCAATCAGCACGCAGCTCATTTAATATTCATGTCCTGGACGAGTGGGCGGGGAAATCAGGTCTTTCCATTGTAGCGCTTTATAATGGGGTGTTATTTGGCCATTTATCAGGGCTCCTGGGTCATTGTGAGCCCCAACAAAGTTTCATATGCTACATAGAGGCTCAAAGAACAGTTTCTATTTGTAAAAGAACTCTTTCTAGTAGACATTAAAGTTTCTCAGTAGTCCAAAGGGTTCAAATAGAACATATGACTCAGGAGGAGAAATGACAGGCTTAGCCTCTGATACAGTATGGCTACATCCATGTTTCTGGCCTGACACCACAAGACAACCTATAGGACTGTCCTCTAAATCAGGGTTTCTCAACCCTGGTCCTCAGGGCCCCCCTGCCCTGCATGTTTTCCATGTTGCCCTTTCAAACACCAGTGTTTTACCTGCTGCCACACACCTGACACAAATGAGTGAGTGATTAACAGACTTCTGCAGCCATGTGCTGAAGCAGAGACATGGAAAACATGCAGGACAGGGGGGCCCTGAGGACCAGGGTTGAGAAACCCTGCTCTAAATCTAAGCTTTGTCTTATTCCACATGGGTTAAGATTAAAACATGCACTCCTGCAGCTCGTCGCATTCACAGATGATGGGATGTAGCCTTGCACATCTATTTGTTATTCTCCACTACAGCAGAAGAGGCCGGCAACATCAATTAAAGCCGAGAAAGTCGATAGTTTCAAACCGCAAGATTACAGAAAACTCTTACGATTCAGAAAGCGCTGAACGACGTTATTCACACAAACCTCTGGAGTCCAGAACAATCGAGGGCATCTAAATGAATGGCTTGGTTTGAGCTAAATGGTTTACAGAAATAATTAGATGAGTCATGCTGGAGCTGGCTCAGAACCAGACTTTCACGACTGAGCAGGAACCGGGTTTCATCAGTGGTGTGACTCGTCGTTTCTGCAGAACATATTTAATATCAGTCTGTGCAGAGACCTGTAGCTACACAATCACGTTTAATGGCAGCAGTAGCAGATATATAATAAATAAATCAAAAAGTTTGGTGTGTTTGGAGCAAACGCCACAATAAACAACTGTTGATTTTTATTTAGGATTTAGCTCCAGCTTTCAGCTCTGATGGTTTGACGATTAATTGCTTTGCCTCACTTTGAAGAGCTTAATATATCTCCTTTGATGTGGTGATCCACCTCGTCTGTAGTCAGAAGGTGATTTATTATTTCTTAACAAGGGCGGGGGGCCCATTGGGAGCACTCCACACCCACCAAACAACACACACTCCCATGCTAAGTTACTCTGGTACCATAGATGCAATTTTAATTCTGATTTATTAGAACTGCTTTTTGTTGAGACATATAATTAATGCAGGGCTCTTTGTTCAGGGGAAGTAGTTATTAAGTAGTCTGATGCTTGTTTTTCACAATAAGTGAATCATTTTGATGATATAATTTCATAATAATACACTGAAATTTTGACCCTTTTGCAAAATATATTATTTAGATGTCAGGAAAAACATTATTTGCCTTTTTAGGTAAAAGATGTTTCTCATGCTAACTCAACATTTTCTACTAGTAGGGGTGGGAATTTAACGCGTTAATTATGATAATTTAAATAGAAAAAAATAATGCGTTATAATTTACTGTGTGTGGCTTGTATCCCGTTTGCTCGTGATGTCCTGCTCCTGCTCCTGCTCTAGACCACAGCTTTAAATAAAACATTTTTGAACCATACCTGGCTGCCTCCTGGATTACCTGCATTTTGGGTCCTACAATAACCTCCATTCCATGACAGTAATAGCAGTCAGCCTGTTTAAAAGGTGGAAGGTAGTCACAGGGCTGTTTGGTATCTGGGTGTGTACACATGAACAAGGACCACTAAGGCAGCAATGAGAAATCAAATCACAAAAAATATTACTGAAATTTGTCATATAAATAAGGTATGGGTATTGTTTATTTATTTATTTACCTGTTTGTTTAAATTATTCTGTCAAACCAGAATTTTTTAAATTGTTAAATTATATATATATATATATATATATATATATAAATATATATATATATATATAAATATGTATATAATTATTTTCTTCTGTCCATTTCCAGTTGTTTCAGACAGCATTGTGTTTTTTTTTTACTTTTTTAAGGTAACATTTTAATTTACATCTGGTGGGTTTAACGAGAGGAACTCAATGAACCGTGAAAAATAAAACTTACAGAACTGATGAATCTGAAAACGACTCAACATACATTAAAGCTGGTGCCTTTTACAATCAGAATTATTACTGATTATTTTTGTCCATGTTTTTAAATATCAAACCTTAAAACGGTCACTGAAAAACCAGTATTGTCCAATTTGTCATTTTTCTCCGTGTGTTTCGTTTCATTGTCTGCTCCCGGTGAATGAGACACATCTTTGTTATGTAGGAAGATTAAAGTCCTCCTTTTTTTCTACATTTTTGTCCGGATCCATGTCATCATGACCCAAAGGGTCACAGAGTGCTTGCTTTGTCCTGCCGTTAATCTCATTTTGTGTTTGTTTTTTCTGAATGGGGGAGTCTAGAAACTGTAACTTTTTTGTTTTTATGCCAAATCCATCTGAATGTTGCTTTGTGTTCTGGGAACACAGAAAACAGGTGTTCACCATAATAAAGCAGGCGGTTGAGAATTTACAGATTCAACTCATGAAAATGGAGAAAAAATAAAAGAGGAGTTTCTGATGGAAATCCAATACCAGAATACTGTTTTATCTCCTTACTTTTACTTTGAAATCTGCCCCACAAAAGAACATCCCACACAGGGATTCCTGACTTTAATTAGTAATAAATAGCCGCCGTTGGCACTTTACTCATTAGCATGGATTGATCTTCCTCCCACAGAAGTAAAAATATCCATGAGTTTGTTTACTTCGTGCACAGATGAATGCCCTGCAGCAGTTGTGGTGCAACATGACCCAGCAATGACACAATATTCAAAATGAACAACATAATAAGACGCCTCAAATGCATCATGAGTAAATCGTGCAGAGACATGGTTAGCCCTCCATATTCTGTAAAATAATAACAAGGACTAGCAAAGAGGGCTGCCATAAACTGGTCTTTTTAACTAAAGATTTGTAAATCTGGTGCACAGTGATTTCCTGTCTGCTGGCGTCCACATGTCAGCCGTTTTGACAGCTAAACGGCTAATATCCTTCAATTTATCTCCTTGAGCGACTTTTGGACTGACTGTTCATGTTCGGATGTGCAAGCAGACGGTTTTTTTCCCTTCCACGACACCTTCCCATTGACTCACAGACTCGTGCTGCTTGCTGACAGACAGATCTTTACATGAGGTATTCTCTGAATGAATATGGATGGGGCTGTCCATCTGCCCATCTGCCATTGGACATCACTGGCACTGAATGCTAACAGAGCCTAGCTAGCCACTGAGAAGAATCTAGAATAAAGGGAGGATTCAGGCTGTACAATGTTACCAAATCAAATTAGAGAAGAAAATAATTAGGTTTATATCATTTCAGTCACATTTACTTTTCTCCAGCAGAAGTGGAGCCTTGATATATTAGAAATATTAATTAGTAGTATGCATTAGAGCCTAGTACTTACATGGTACATATAGGGTAGATACCAGGTATTTAGGGTGTCTAGGGTAAATAGCCAGGTTAATCAGGTAAGTACTTGGGCAAGTATCCAGGAAAGCTTTTGGGTAAATACTCCGTACCTACTTGGGTAAGTATGTACCCCAATAAGTACACAGTACATCTTGCTGTAGGTAGTAATAGTAATGGTGGATCTGATTTATACAACACTGACATGCGTTACAGAGAATCCATTATTCTGTCACACTCTGGTGGTGATGGTGAACTACATCGTAATTGCTGTGGGGCAGTCTATCAGACGCAAGGCTGCCATCTTGCACCATCAGCTATTCTGACCACCACCAACACAGTCAAGACAGCTGAAGTGTCTTGCCCAAAGACACAACAGCAAAATAAACTGTAAAACCTGCTCTACCTCCTGAGCTACTTTCACTTGTTAGGTACGAAGGACCTAACCTTTACATACCTCAATAAGAAAATAATATGTACCCAATACACCCATGTAAGTACCCACTTACCCTGCACATACCCCAATAAGTACTCTGTACGGACCACTGCAGAGTACCAATGTACCCTCATAAGTATCTGGTATTAATCCTATGCAAACTCCCAGTGGTGAAGGGTCTCTTTGGGCTCCAAGCAAAAACAACCTGCTATCAAGGAAGTGTGCTGCCGTTCTTCACCCATTGATGGCTCTCAGCCTTGGGGCGGGATCTATGGTTGTCTTTCAAATGGTCTCCACACACTATTGGACAACAAACGTGACATACTCACCACTACTGATGTCAGTCAACAGGGCAGTCTGCCATACACCGTCACAACCTTTCTCTAAATAAAGGACTTAAGTACCTCTATCGGCTCTTGACTCAAAGAAAAGTCTAAATAGTCCAAAGTTGATGTCAAAGTCGTTTCAAACGAGCCGTCGCCATCTTAGTTTCACTCAATCGCACTAACATCCCACCCACCAAACAGAGTGCTGTGATTGGACCAGCACCAGACTGGTCAGGGCTGTGGAGGTTCCAATAGAGCATGGCTAAATCATTTTGCTTCGGCGACTGACGTTCTAGATTTCTAGGCATATCAAAGCGAGGGTTCGTGGCATAAATCTTATTGCAGTTCTGACCTGGTTCAAAGTTTGTCAGCCCTCTGGGGCTTCCTGGAGATTGTAAGCATCTGCCTGCCCTGCCTATCGGCACCCAACACCTCTGCATAATCCTGTAGGTACTCAGAACTTACCCTGTACTACCTCTAGAAGTCCTCCTGTAAGTACCCATTACATACCTAATAAGTACCAGGTCATATCATGTATTAGTTTTGATGAAAACACGAAGAGCTTGTTAAAATTAACAGTTAACGAGATCAAACCTGCGCACTGAGGATAAAGATAATGCCGAGATACAGAAATATGTCTCTACTGAGTTAAAAAAACAGTTCAGCTCAAAATAAAGCAGGAAAATACCCCGAACAGCAGGTGAGTACTCGAAGAGAAGCTGTGCTACCGCTGGTGGGCAATTAGGAGCCTCTGATCCACCTGACACACAGAATTCAGTGGATGCGTTGGAGGATAACAGCATGAAACAAAACTCACAGGTGACAAGAAGAACTAATTAATGAAAATCCAATTAAAACTGGAGACCTGAGAAATAAACAAGTTACAATGTAACATTTGCTATTCTGTCACTTAAAATTAGAGCAGATCTTGAGCCTCTTTTCATCGTGAAAGGGTTTTCTATTTCTGAATACAACTGTTGCTTTGGCCAAACGGATATGTGGTTAATTATTATTATTAATAAGTAGGCTAATCCTGAGACATGCTGTTTGGGGTTTCGTGTGAATGTACCACCTGACCTAGACTCTCTATTATTATTAAAAATTATTTCTCATGCATCATATTAAAATTCCTTTTAATTTGAGTTTTCTGCCCTAAATACATAAATTTGGTTTATTAAAGGAGTTATTTGTTTAAATGGAAATGAGATCATCAGAATAAAACAAATGAATAAAAGCAATTTTTTTATACAACAGAATGTTTAATGGATTTGAATCCATTTTTAAGCTGACTCTAGGGTTTTAGAGTCTGAAACACATTTACACTTCTGTTTTTATCTTTTCTTTAATTGTATATTTAATGGCAGCAAGGTATTTTGTCCCCCTGGGTCACTTTGGAACATTGTATGTAAGTACTTGGCTCTATTGAATAAAATTGGATGCTTTTTCATATCAAAACTTCTCTTTAGGATTGTAACAAACTGGAGCTGCTGCCTTAAACATCAAGAGCTGATGAACACCTTGGGATTTATGTCCATGTTTGCACACTCAGCTTCAGATTACCCATTCCCTCTGAAGAGGACTGATGAAACTACCAAGTGCTGCAGCTTTTATTTCTATTTTAGCATGAGCTCTAAGACCGGGTGTATAAAAGACAGCAGGACTGACTGATGTTATTCTCTCCTTCCTTGCATCCATCCTTATTGTTTTTGATCAATGCTGTTCTGTTAATAGATGCTCCTCTGCACATCTGATCAGAGTTTGGTGACAGTGGTCAGGTTTTAATCCCAGAAATGGAAGCATTTTCAGTGATGAACAGGAGAAAAGGGGAAACTGGAGAAAGAAGGGTGAGCAGGTCTTTGTGTTTGGTGCTTCATCTTTAGCTTGACAGGACTCCCTGCTTTCACTGGCGCCTGGAGGAGAGGCGATGACTTCACTGTTTTAGTGCATCGTGGGCTTTGAGACACCACTTGCATCATTGGTAAATGTCCGATTACAAAAAATAAAATAAATGAAAGCAGATTATTCTATCTAGTAAACATCTGAGAAGCAGGAATAGACATCTTTACACTTTTCGTATTTAAGGTATGAAATTTAAAAACTAAAATCTGAGAGTAGGGTGGATGACGCACGGGAAGAGCAAAAAACGTAAATAAAAAACAGCATCAATGACACGTTTTAACGAACGTTTGATTCATTTATAGCAGGGTTCGGAGAAATTCAACGACCATTTTCCATGATTGCTCATTAATTTCTGCTGCAGTCATCTGGCCTATTACTGAACGTTAGCTCCACTCCTATAAAACGTCAACCTAGAGAATATCTCATAGCTCAGTTTGGCCAAATGAAAGTAAATGTGAAAATCTTAATCCTGTTGGCTCTCTGTGTTGAAGACAGACAGCATGACAACGTCATATGTATGTGGTCCTGCTGGAGTCACGTTCTAGCTTCATTAGCGGTGATGTGTAGTGTGCCGCAGTGGCTATATTTCATCCTCCTCTTCCTCAGAGGCAGCCCCGTCCTCATCCACCAACACCATTCATTAAAGAGCCCCCGCCCAATGAGGAAAAGCATGTTAGCCAGTTAGAAGAGCTCATCTTTCAGGAGAAACAGAGAATCAAGGGCAAAATTATTCTAGCCTTGACAGAAAAAAAATGTAGATAGAAAATCGAAGCACAACTTTACCTAAAGCAAATATGTTTCTCCTACCCAGAATGAGAAAAACTTAGAAATTCAGCTCAAACCGGCATAGGAGTAAAAATAGAACTACTTTGATCATTTTTAAGACACACATTGTGCCAATAATGACTTAAAAGGCTAAAACCTCGAGTGTTGCGTGTCTGTGGGAAGTAGTAGCACAAAAATGCTCTTTCATCTCTCAAACGGCGTCATCAACTCCTAAAAATTCACCCAGACCAAAAAGAAAAGAAATCAAAGGTCCCACATGCATGCAGATTATAGATCAAAAAGAGCTGCTGGAGCAATGATTCAATGTCGAATCTTTATTAAAAACAAAGTAAAAGACTAGTGTGACAGATGCTGAATGTCAGTCATTTGTTCACGGAGGAGACGAAGCTTCAGGGAGAACTGAAAACTCGTCTGTGCAGTCATCTGTGGCCTCGTCTTTACAAGCTTCTGCAGGTGTCAAATTGAAGTAGCTGACGTGCTGATGTTTCAGCACCTCGTTGCCCCAGCTGGTCCATCTGGGCTGAAGACTTCGTGCAAACAACTCCAAACACTCAGCCTCAGCTCCAATAAATGGCCTCAAGACCTCTGTGACAAAAGGGAGAGAAGAAATATGGATCTGTTGTCAGAGTGCATTATTCACAAACTTGTTAAAGGGGACCTAGTATGTAAACCAACATTTTCCTTGTTGTTGCTGAATAAGACAGCTTGGGTGGTCAACAGTAGCATGCCAAAAAGTCAAAGCCGTGTGTGACCTACTTTTTATGTAAATTAGAAAGTTTGAAAAAGGCGAGAGAAAACCTCCTGTTCTGAGAAAGCCTTCCTTAACACGTCATAAGGGGGAGCCATGCCTCCTCAAACCTGCTCGTGTCTGAGGCCTTCTGGGGAAACCAACCAATCAGCATGTCCTGGCTGAGTGGGAGGGGTCAACAGCTCTTTTCACTGAAGGCCTGAGTAAGGGGGTTTAGAATGGCCTGTATCAGGGCTCCTGGGACAGGTGAAAGCCAAAAAAAAAATTCTTATGCGTTTTGGAGGCTCAAAGCTCTGTTTTAGATTGTTGATTAATTGCATTCTAGGACACCTTTAAAGTAATAGTAGATAGATTTTTTAACTTTAAGCTAGTGCTTTAACATTCAGTGCGGTTACATGTGCAGTATCAACATCTAAGTTGATCTTATGATAATAAACTGGGAGTCTTTATCCTCGTTTACATGTGCATTAGAAAACCAAACTCTCAAATGAAGTTCGTTCCACTCCGGTACACTAGGTGGCGACATGCGCCCTTTCATGTCAGGCATTGTTCCGGTTAGCTTGTAGCAACACAAATAGTAAACAAACGCTGGCGGGAGTGAAGCAGGTGGAATTGAAACAGGATTTATACATGGATGAAAAATTTGACAACAACAATGCTACAGCACAGCTCATTTGGTACGTACTGCACTATTCAATGGTGTTACGTGTGTTACGTCGTGGCGATGATTTTATCAGACGAGCGATACTGCGGTCGTGTCACTTTCGGAATGCGAGCGTCTAATCCGTTCATCTCGGCTAACCCGTTTACATGCAGAATGAATTCATATAACTACCGCATTATCTGGGTGCTTCAACCAGATTAGAAGAAGTTCACCTTCAACTGACTAACGCGTTTGCATGCATTTAAGAAAATCGACGTGAGTCTTTTAGGGCAATACTTCGGTCTTCTGATGCTACTGGACTTGTAAGTAATTATATTTTTACTTCATGGTCTATTTAGTATTAGTTGGCTCATGTTAGTGTTAGCTCGTTGTTAGCGCTAGCTACAGCAGGCTGCAGCAGGGTTGTTTGTGGTAGTTGTAATTCCACTTTCAACCAGCAGGGCGGACGAGCAGGAAACTGCTCAGTGTTACTTTAAAGCAAAAATCTTTTTTGGTAGATGGCACCATCTAGAGGCAGAAAAATGTATTGCACCATTTTAATTAATTGTACTTCACGTTATTTAATTAAATTACTTTATTCTATTTCCTTTCACTGTACGTTGTTCTTTATTTGTGCACAGATAAACTCCTGCTATTCTACAGCTACATAGACACAAATTTGAGATATTAAATTACTGCTCCACATGCGTCTGATCAGTGAGGGTTCCTTGTTATTTATCTTGTAAAACTGCAGAAGGCAGCGGTGGCAGCTGCCCAGATCCTTCACACCTCAGAGCAGATTTTTTTTCTGTGGGGAGACTAGAAGTGACCTTGGCTTTATCTGTGCTAATATTCCAGGAGAGGCACAGCTGACAGATCCGTTTCACTTCCTCTGCCCCTGTGCGACTCTGACACTCAGCTCAACCAACACTCAGGGAGTTAATGAGCTCAAAAGACTGACCCCAAAACCGATCGAACCCGTACAAATACTGTAAAATCCTGTCTATGTCCATCACAGAGACAGAGCCACGGTGTGGAAAGGCCAAACACGCATCTCTGCAGCTAATTCATCCTCAAGTGGTGACTCAGCTCTCAGGCTGAGAGACGGGTAAAGGTTTAATTATCTTCTTTACTTCGAAATGGGACAACGCGTCCAACTTCTGACAAGAAAACCCAAAGGACAGGCAAGATGTCGGTCCTAAAACTGCAGCGCTGTCTCCTATGTCTCCATAGCAACCAAGGATGTCGGTGACAGGAACTCCGAACTGACAGAGGAACACAGGTGGGTCAAAATGTCTCGACGGTGGACTCAAGAGCTTCAGAACACATACTGAAAAGTGCAGCAGAATAATAGAGGTGAGAGCTCAGGGTGAGAATAGTTAGAAAGCCATCTTTAGATGTCTTTATTATTATCTGATCTGGATAATCTATTACAAAAAAGAAAAGTAAATGCCAACATTTGAAAATTAGCCAAAGATGGTAAATCACTACCACAAATACTTTGATTTTTGCCGTCTCCATCAGAACTAGGTCAACTTTAGGGGCCGTGTTTGGGTCCAACACACCTGCTGGTTAAGTTAAGATACTGAAACAGCGATCTGTGTCAATAATCTTAAGACTTGTATAAATGACTGAGGGGCTAAAGGTTGTAAATAAAATCTTATGAATAGAAAATACTGTTAATGTGAATATGATCAGGTGGTATTATCAATAAGCTTCCTTTATACAATTTAGCTTTGATTGGTTTTGAAGCAGATTTTATCCACTGTGGTCACCAAATATTGAAAAACACTTTCAATCATAAGCAATAATATGATTTTTCTAACATTTTACACCGTTTAACTTAAACTTGACATTAATTTATATTAAATCTTATTTAAAAAAGCTGTATTCCTGTGTCATTATTCTGCTAATACACATGGTGGCAGAAGTGGGATTCCTTGAATGGCTCCTCCCCCAAGCTAAGGTAAAGTTTTATTGCCATTTGCTAGGTTTTCACTATGGGAGTTCTGGGAAATTTCTGGGTGTGGGGAAGGCGACAGGGAAAAAATTATGGCTCTGTCCTCTCAGCTGTTGTCTCCATTTAAAGGCGGTCCTTTCAGGACGTTGCTAAGACGTCAAAATACCACAAATGTTTCGGTGGTGAGTAATTTCACTGATCAGAGTAAAAAGGCATCCACGAAGATTAAAGCACCAATGAGGAGTTTCCTGCTCCGCCACCCTACTGGTAGAAATTGGAATTACAACTGTCGTAAATAACCCTGCTGCAGCCCGCTGGAGCTAGCGCTAACGAGCTAACACTAACATGAGCCAACTGATGCTAAAATAAACCACGAATTAAAAAAGATTCACACGATTGGGCAAAATATATTACTTACAAGTTCAGTAGCATGAAAGCCATGCAGTTCACCATCAGTCTGTGATTTAGCCTCCTTTAGCTCCCTCAAACTAATGTAGGACACGCCTATGTTTACTCTGGTTTTAGCGTCGTTACTTTTACTTCCAGGCTCCACCGTGATGCCAACAGAAAAAGCAAACTTCTTATTTTTTGTCTTCTTGTGCTTTTTATTGACGATCAGCAAACCGAAAATGCTAACTGCTAGCATTACAGCTAACAGCCGTAAAGCAGGTATAAGAGCGCCCCCTAGAACACCTACCCGCTCCACAAAACTGTTAAGTGCAGTATCTGGCCAGCAGAGGGCTGCAGAGTGTTGTCGGATATGAAACTGGTCAAGTTTCTAACCCAACAATCACTGAGATCAATGTTCTAGCTTAAAGTTTAAAAAAAACAATCTGGTGTTACTTTAATAACATTAAAACAGTTTTTTATGTCAAAGAAGGAACACAGTAATTTAATCCAGTCAGGGGTCAGAGAGAATGTCTGTGTGATGTAAAAAGTGGCTTTTAATGACCAGAGGAAACTTTTGTCTTTTACAGCGCCATAAAACGGTGTTGTGGGGGGATTTCTGCCTCATTTTTCAGCGTTGGCAGCTTTGAAACAGCGATTCAGTTATTTTGTTTTCCTTCCATTATTCTTCACCAGCAACTCTTCTAATTGTACAAATTGCGATTGTTTTGCAACGTCTACGATATAATTTCCAACTGAGTTCCAACCAATTAGCACAAGTTAACCACAAGTCCCACCAGGTGACTCTACCAGAACATTTCAGAGCACATACCAAGTCAGGTTACAATCTCATTCATTTTTGTTCACTTCTTAAGAATACCTTTACATATTTGAAGCAGAGATATCATAATGGATGTTTTACGTTCTTCCCATGTAACTATAACATTGTGTACATGTCTGCTCATTTCCTGATGCCAGGTTGAACTAATCTCCGGCTCTGATGGAAGCTGGTGTCCTTTCTTGTCCGTTAAACTCTGTGAACTTGTCTAAATACATTATTTTAATTATCTGCAGGGAAACATCGTCTACTGCTTGGAAATGTCTCATTTGCTTGTAGTGAAAAGAGAGAGATGAGTTGAAAGGCAAAGCTGACGATTTCCCAATCGATCTGTGATGCAACACTCATCTAAGGTCATGAGTTGAGGGTAATGATCGAGGTCGTAAGTACGAGTGGCTGAAATGGACAGAGGAGTGCAGTTACTCAGGAGGAGCTCACTCCTTCTCACCAAAAGAGGTCAGGTGAGGTAGTTCTGGACGTCAAAAAGAGACGTCTGCTAGTCGCGTTCAATGGGAAGTGTTTTAGGCACGTCCCGTTAGGAGACCTCGGCAGAACCAGGACTCACTGGAGAGAAAATGTCTCACAGCCGGTCTAAAGAGGAGCTGAAGGTGGTAGCTGGGAAGTTCGGGGATCTATGTTGCTCCCATGACCTAGTTCCAGGTTAGCAGCATAGGGTGAATGGGTGGACAAAGTGAAAATATTCATTCTGGATATTAAATAAAATAATTAGCTTCATCAATAAAAATCAGTGCAGCCGTGCCACTAGATGTAGTCCAGGTTCCCCTAAATAAAACTGGTTTTCCATGTGTTTCAGGCATCGCTGTGAAAGAAACCCCCTCCAAAATCACCAAACCAACTACCTTGAATAAACAGAGCAGTTGTGCATAAACCTGCTGAGAGTCTTTGCCACAAACAAAGAAGCACACATGGAGACCGAACACAATCTGTTTCCTAATCTACTTAATCTCTATGGTATCACAGCTCCATAGAGGCATCATTATGATTTAAATCAATGCATTTCCACAATATCCACCCACTTCCATGAGACACGGGGCTTTTCTGTGCTGCTGAAAGGGGAACCAGCAAACACCGGCTGTGTGCGGCTCCCCATACTGCACAATAAACCGCGTTCCCCTGGGAGGGCGAGGGATGACGTCAGGCCTCACTTGTTCTTAGTCCTTGCATATTCATCATCAAGGTCTTGCATCGAGTCTAAGTTAGAAGGGTAGGTGCTGCACAAATCTGACACCTGACTAGTAAAAGTTGAGTCTTTAATGAGTCAAAACTCTTACCTGCTTTTATGGAAAATAAAATGATTGCAAAGGTTGCAAAGCCTGCACACAGTAGTCTCGTTTTTATAAATATATATACATTTTCTGCTGTTTAAATGCGTTCTTCTTGACACACAGATGTATTGCCTTGGTTGATCATTTTGCATGAATGGGTGGCATGATTTCACCCATGCAAACTCAAAGAACGGACTTAGATTTAATGCCATTATGCATTCAGTTATGTTGCAACATTGCTCTCTAGTGGTGTGAAAAAACAGTGCATTTACCTGACAGTGAAGGCTTCTGGGAGTGCAGAGCTGAGGGGACGCTCACAATCAAGCGCTTATCGTCAATCTTGGGCATTTCTGAAGATCTGAAGCAAGACAGACACATAAATCTGATCTGGATGTATTCCATGGAGCTTTTTAACTTTTCTAGCACAAAACTACATAGAAACATGGACAATCTCGTACTTTTTGGAGGCATCAGCGGAACAATATCGACCCAGCATCAGTATTTCATACGGCTTCTTGTGCTGGGAATCTATGGGAAACACAAACTGCCCAGATGTGGTGACCTAAAGGAAGAGAGCCACTGAAAGAGTAAAAATAATTCCAGTTTGGGATATTTGGGATGTTTATCTGACGTGTGTCCGTACCTTCACCCAAAACCATTCAGCCAGAACTTGTACACCCCAGTGTGGGTACAGCTCATCATGAACAAAGCGCAGGTGGCTGGGCCGGTTTGTCACCCAGGTGACCACTAAACAGTCTTGAGACGCCAGCGACGGGATGGGGAGGCGTTTCAGCTGGGACGAGGGCAAGAAGCTGTATCTTTATAAAAAAATAAAATTATACAATTTCCACATTCCTGCACCTTGAGTTTAATAGTATTCAGATATTAACACAATAAACTTAATTCAAAAGCAGCAAAAAGATGATATTTTAGAGCTTTCGCTGTTATTTATCACATTTTTAAAAAATGAGAAGAGGATCTGCTCTGCAGCTGAACTAATTTAGTCTCTAAATGAGAAATGTTGCCCCCTATGGGCCATCAGAAACATTGCAGATTAAATGCTATCATACATTCTTTGCTTTTCAGAATCAGAGGCTATATTTATCTTCTAAATGAGGTTAAAATGCAAACATTCATATAAGTGTAATGTTTTAGAGAACATCTGAGGTTCTGCTGCAGTGGTGTCCAAGGATTTATTACGCTATAATTTGATTAGAAACCCTAATCCTACATGTTTTTCAATCACTGTAGTTATGAATTAAATTATTTGAATATATTTCTGAGAAATCCTGAGGAGATCTTAATTTTCACTGAACACTATCACTCTAAATATTAACCCTTAAAATACTGCTTTTTGTGATCTAAAAATGCAGACAAAGCTGGAGATCTAAGGAATTCAATTAGGTGCAATTTGCAACTTTTACCAGTAGATGTCAGTATATCCTACACATTGACATATTAGCTCTAAAAGCACCATAGCATTTTTTTTCCTTCTTCTCATCAACACCTTGTGAAGTACAAAACCAACCAAATCACCTGCGACTCCGCTTCACAGACTTGTTTTCCCACGGTGGATCAATGACGATTAAGTCGAACCTTCTCCCACCTGGTTGAAAAGCAAACATCTTATTCAGAAAACTGTCTGGACTGACAGTACTACAACTCTATGATAATTCTGACACATCCAAGCTTTTGTTTTCTTCTAATTTTCTTTACCAGATGCATGAACATGTTGCATTTCCTTTTCACACTTACTCACACTGGACTAGTGGTTGTAATCTTGTGAAATCAGAGAGCAGGAAAGCTGTGTTAGGAGGTATAACATACTCCTCTCCCATCAGCGGAACCACCACGGCCCAGTTCTGTTTGTTCTCTGTCACTTGGGAGAACAGGTCAACGTGTGGAGTACAGCTTTCTCCAGAGACAAGCGGCTGGGTCCACTCCTTCTGCTCATCATCATCCACTAGAGGGAGCTCTTTAGCCATTTCACAAAGAGCTACCAGGCTGCACTCCTGGGAAGGAAGAGCCTCCGTCAACGTGTCTGTCTCTCCATTCAGATATCCAATGGATTGGGCTGAATCCACCAAGGACTTGGTTCCCTCCAGGATAAAAGGTCTGATCTGTTATTTTGCATAGACATAAATATGGGGATAAAAAGGTCTCAAAAGATCTGTGCGTGTGTAACTAAAGATTTTTATATGGAAAGTGACAATATTGTGCATATGAACCTCTTTATCATCACAAATCTAGCTCTATATGTATGTGTGTGGTTAGAGTTGGAGTAAGAGTCAAGGATTTAACTAACCTTCTCATGAAAGTTCTTTATATCAATTTCTCCGTGATTGAGTTCGCTGTGTTTTCGCTTCCGTTTCTGAAAATCAAATAAATATTTAACATTAAATGAGAAAAACCTGAACAAGCATAATAAATAGGTTTTAGTAGGACACGCAATCAAAACTGGACTGCACAGGGGCACAGTGGTTAGTGCTGTTGCCTTGCAACAAGACGGTTCCAGGTTTGATTCCAAGCTTGGGGTCTTTCTGCATGGAGTTTGCGTGTTCTCCCTGTGCATCTGTGGATTCTCTCCAGGTACTACAGCTTCTTCCCACAGTCCAAAACTATTACTGTCAGGTTAATTGGCCTCTCTGATTTGTTCTTAAGTGTGAGTGTGCAAGATCGTGTGTCTCTGTGTTGTCCTGGGAAAGAAGAGGAAGAGGGTTTACCCGGCCTGTTTGCCTGAAGACTGCTGGACATGGGCACTAGCCCCCTACGACACTGTAAGGATAGCAGGTATAGATAATGGATGGATAATGAAAACTACTGTCAGGACGTATGCAGGTGAAGGTTCTCAGCCATCCAGGTCATGGTAATCCAAATTGGGTTCGAATGAAGGCAACTGGACGTCTTTGGTGTCAGGACTGACATCGACCCTGTCTGGGTTCTTTTCTCACATTAATGCAACAAATAGATTTGCACAATCTCACCATCAAATGGCCTTTTCTCTTCAGCCTGCTTTTATTTTGGTAGGGTTCTGCTGTTTTACAGCATTCTGAATTTGCTTGCTGGGTAAATATTAGGGATGCTCTATATTGGCTTTTTTACTGATGTCCGATTTACAGATATTGCTGACTGATACTACACCCAAAAGCCTCAAACCACACCAAGACTCAAGGGCATAATTCTCGTTTCCCTGGTAACAGACATTTCTTATGGTATTTGGCTCCAGGAATGGAGCCATCTGGTCTAAACCTTCTCCTATCTGTCCCTAGGTCAGAGAATCCTCACCTCCCTTTGCACACAGTTTTATGAAACCAAACCAGACCTTCACAGGGGATGAGAGCTGTCCTGTTGTTAGCTGGAACTTAAAGCTTGATGTAAACATGCATAAATCATGGTTATATTTAGGATGAATAAAAGTACATAAATCATATGTGTATCAATAAACCTGGAAAGAAAAGTGATTAACATATTTAAATAACATAACACACAGCCCCCCTCCCACCCATAACCCTGTCTGACACTCCCATCACGATGGTGGACTCACGTCGCTTCCTGGGCACCACCATCACCCAAGACCTCAAGTGGGAGCCCACCATCACCTCCATCATAAAAAAGGCCCAGCAGAGGATGTACTTCCTGAGGCAGCTGAAGAAATTCAACCTGCTAGCACAGTGGATGAGGCAGTTCTACACCACAGTCATCGAGTCCATCCTCACCTCTTCAATCACCGTGTGGTACGCTGGAGCCACCACCAGGGACAAGAAGAGGCTGCAGCGTGTTGTACGCTCTGCTGAGAAGGTCATTAGCTGCAAACTCCCCTCCATACAGGACCTGTACACCTCCAGGACATTGAGGCGTGCAGGTCGGCTCACAGCTGACCCGACTCACCCTGGACACTGTCTCTTTGACCTGTTCCCATCTGCAGGAGGTTCAGATCCATTCGGACCAGAACCTCTCGCCACAAGAACAGTTTCTTCCCCTCTGCTGTTGGACTCATGAATGTCAATCCTAGGGCTGCCCACTCCAGTCGCTTGGTCCCAGTCACATGACTCGGTGTTGTGTTTGTACCTGAAGCTGATCCACTCTGATTAGTACCTGCACTGTGTATATAGTAGCTGCTTCTCTAATTATTGCCACTTTTTATATTAATTATTTTATCATGAGTATATTATTACTTCTTATATTTGCTTATCTCTTATTTATTATCTTTCTTTTTGCACCAAGTACTGCAGCAATTTCCTAATGTTGTGATTTTTCCACACATCTGGCAATAAAACCCTTTTGATTCTGATCTGATTAACTGGATTCTAAATTCTAAAATTAAAGGCAGTAGGCAAACAATATAATTCCACTTCACTACACACACACACACACAGAGAGAGAGAGAGAGAGAGAGAGAGAGAGAGAGAGAGAGAGAGAGAGAGAGAGAGAGAGAGAGAGGATATGGACACAAGACAATGGGAGGACACAAAGGCACCAAGAACCACACACACACACACACACACACATTTAAATAAGTTTACACATAGGTGCCAGGAGACGATAACATTAACATTCATTACTACAGTCATACAGTCTGGCTTGGTGACTCTATAGTGACCTGCCACAATATTTTAAGATTTTTTTAGATTTTAGATTTAATTTAAAATCTTAGATTTAACTCGTTATTTTTATATTTTATTCTAACCTTTAATTTAAATGGGTGTGTTCTGATTTAATTCTAAGTATTTCACACATGCAGTTAAAATCTATTACTTTACAATTGGCACCCCATACCTAAATGTTACATTCTCCTTAGAGACCCCTAGGCCTAGGGGACCTTTTGCCTTGATGAATTGCAACTAGTAACTAGTAACTTTAGTTACAGTTTAAAATTATTGACAGCATCGTCTGCAGTAGATTTTACCTTTGATAGTTTCTTTTTCTGCAGCACGTCCCCATGTTCGTGTCCTCCGCTCACATCAGCACTGCTGTTCGGTTTGTAATGGCTTTTTAAAATCTGAAAACATTGCCTTTTAAAACTACAGCTGACTTGCAACTTTTTACTCTCTTTCCATCGGATGCAGCGCTCATAGCCTCGATTAATGAGCAGCTGAGAGTCCAGGACCCAACCGGAGCTGTTCTGAAGAACCACGGACATTGTAATGCTGCATTTTGAAAACAGGCTCTGTTCTGGTTTAATCTTCTGGACTGTGCCTTTTCACTGAAGCTACGTAATCCAGGAATTTACATTTAGCTGTAAAAACGTACGGAACGGAGTAAGACTGTCGCGGAAGTGGATCGCGCACACGGACCCTTTTTGACTCTCGCGCCCCTCCGTATATATTTTACACAGGAGCCCAGACTCACTGCATATTAGAGCTGCCGTAGTGGCCGGCCGCCATCTTGGATGGGTCTCGCCCCCAGTGCATTCATTTCTACTGAGGAAGGTGTTTAGCTTTTTCACAAAACCAGAGACATGGTATGACATGATATTTAAAATATAAAAATAATTAAACAAAATAAATTAAAATATAAAATCCCATCAGATAGAGAAGCCAATAGTAATCCCACGTGATCTGTTTTCAATAGTACACCTGTTGTTGCAACCGTAGGCTGCACAAAAACAGGCAGAGTTGCCCACTATTGGAGACCCATCCAATATAGCAGTGACGCTGTTACGCTTTCCAGTGCCCAATGAGGCGTCTACGTATTCATGTCTATGCCAGAGACCACAGTACATATATGTCTATGCCAGAGATGCTGCACAAGATTACTAGCAGGAGGCGTGGTACCCATGACATGAATACTATTATTAAATAATAGTATAATAATTATTATAATATATTATGTCTATGCCCATGACATGAATACGTAGACACCCCATTGGGCACTGGAGAGCATAACAGCGTCGCCGCCATATTGGATGGGGTACCTCAATCTCCAAACCCAACTGGAGTCAATGCAGGGTAAGCAACTATGCGTATAACAGCGTATTATTGAAAATGGATCACGGGAAACTTTTCTGGGAATTTTCTAGCCTACCTGTTGGGATTTTATAAATATATATATATATATATATATATATATACATATTATTTCATTTAATTATATTAATATTTTTACTATCATGCCATACCACATGTCTGATTTTGTGAAAAAGCATAAAAAAATTTGTTTTTTAGTTGGGTAAGCACCTTCCTCAGTAGAAATGAATGCACTGGGGATGGGAGACCCATCCAAGATGGCAGCGCCAGCCCACGGGGCGTCTACATATGTATGTCTGTGTCTCTGAAGATGTTGTTCTTTTGATGCTGCTGCTGCTCCACAGCCTTAGCCCGGCAAGCCATCCTATGTATAGGACTCTGCAAAGCAAGATTTTGGACTAGTTCACTAGGCTAGCTGCTCCAGTCTCCCTTCATCACGAATAAAGACACAAGAAGATGATCCGCGTTTATGACTGCTGCTTTGCCAAAAAAGGAGTTCCCAACAAAACCTTGGGAAGAAGCGGTTTGGACTTGAATGGCTTTCTCCAGCTTGTCCGCAAGGTGATGTTACCTTCTCTGCTGTTTTTGTGACGTTTGAATTTTTTAAGTTTTCTCAGAAAGTTAAGAGTGTTTTTGTTCATTTTATATCGTCTTGTTATCAATATAACGTTTAATATCAAATTGCTTTATAATATTTTTATATATTTAATCCTTTTGATTTTTTTTCTCAAAATATTCTTTATTTGTTAGAATAGAATAGAATAGAATTCCCACAGTGGGGAAATTCACTTGTTAGCATTTCACAACAGAGTTGAGTAGAGTTGTGTCCTTGAATCCAGAAAATAAAGATAAGGTTTTCCAGCGGCCGACCCGATCCTGGTCATCAGTAGCCTGGCCTGCCAGTCTCATCCTCTGTGTAGAATACACAGAGGATGAGACTGGACAGGCAAGGTCATCAGGGGTGTAAGCTTTAAGGATGTGGGGGATGTTGAAATTATATATAAACTATCTTTTATCAGCTTTCTTATCAAATGCAACCTATAAAATCTAACTGAAAAATATCAAAGTTACAGTTCAAGAAAAAATAAAAACAAGAAATACTGAGATTAATAAAGGATCATCCCCCTCCTCAATGTATATCACTTTATATATATTGATTTATTGCCCAGCCCTAGTACCACCTTGGTGGCTTTAATGGTATGAGTGTCTGCCCTGAGACTGGGAGATCATGGGTTCAAATCTGCAGTCGGGTCATACCAAAGAGTTGACACTCAGCATGAAGAAGAGGTTGGTTTGGGGGGGTTAAATGGTTCCTGAGCTGTGTGTCTCCGCTCCCCCAGGGGATGGGTCAAAGACTTACAGGACCTTATGACTAAGAGTGGTCATTCTGTGCATGTGACAACTTCACAAGCGCTCCGCGGATGTGGCTTGTGAGAGTTTCAAGGAAAAGGCACAAAGAAAGGTTGACCACACGGTGGTTGATGGAGAAAACAGTGAACGTCCTCATGTGGCCCAGTCCTAATACCCCGCTGAAAATCTGTGGAGAAATTTGAAGATTGCAGTCCACCAATGCCTACCATCCAATTTGACCCAACTTAAATTAACTTTATTCAGGTGTCTGACTTTAACACTGAGCAGTGCGCAAAGTTAAGATTTAACAGTTTGTTAAATTCAAAATTCAAACGCTGATTCAGTGTCAGAAATTTTGTGCATCAATTTATTAATTAGTGACATTTTAGCATGAAAATAAGGTGGAAAATGTCGATATCAGCAGTACATATCAGCCATCAATATCAGCAAATACAAGGAAGTGCGGAAAATACTGAATGAAAGGAAAGTTACGTCACGGATTTTGTTTCCAGCCAGACTAAAAAATTTTTGTGAGGACGGGAAGGCGAGCGTGTATAAGGATCCCCAGGCTGCTGCGATTTCGGAGTAAATATGAATATTCCAGAAGAGGAGGCAGATCTGGAATCTACACTGAGGAGTGCAGGATGGGAGTTAAAGGAGAAGAACACCTGGCCTTGAAATGTAGGGAGTCAAGGCTCTTCTTGACAAACACATGAGATAAGGTACTCTTGGGAAAAAGAAAAAAAATGGTAATGGTAAAATCAGCTCATAAATCTCTGAAAAGATTTGAAGTTGTAGAATATAAAACTCTTGACTATGAAAGCAATATTGATCCTGATCTGCTAAATGCAATTAATGATAACTGTAAATATTATACAGAGGAACAATTTAATTGTTCTGTAGATCTAGATAATTTTTCACTTATCCATTTTAATTGTAGAAGTCTCTACGCAACATTTGATAAGATTAATGAATACTTGAAAATATTTCAAAACCACTTCCAAGTGATTGCTTTGTCTGAAACATGGTTAAATGAAGAAAAGGGTATAGATTTTGAGATGGACGGGTACGATTTGTATTATAAAATCAGGATAAAGAAAAAAGGTGGAGGGGTTGCATTGTATATTAAAACCTCCTTGAAATGTAAAATAGTGGAGTCTATGTCAGTAGCTGTGGAAAATGTCATGGAATGTGTAAGTGTTGAAATTGAGATGGAAAAAACAAGAAATATTATAGTAGTTTGTGTATATAGAACACCAGGTTCTAATATTGAATGTTTTAAAGAAAGATGTGAAAATCTCATAGATGGACTAAATGACAAAAGAACCAAGGAAACCACAAAACGACTACAGATTTTATAGATGCAATGTCCTGTAGAAGTTTATATCCTGTGATTACTCAGCCAACCAGAGTCACCAGTACCTGTGCTACACTAATTGACAATATTTATACAAATGAAATAGATAAAGCAGTTAATAGTGGTCTCTTAATATGTGATATAAGTGATCATCTACCAATATTCATAATACATCAAAGTCAAACAAAAAAACCAAAGGAACCTGAACAGATAAAGCATATTAGAAAAAGGTCAGAGGAAGCAATAACACAATTTTGTAATGACCTGTTAAAGGAAAACTGGAGTGGGGTTTATGTTAAGCCAAGGGGTTCAAATGAAGGCAATTGGACTTCTTTGGTTTCTTTTTCATATCACCCATGCTTTCCTTCACCCTAAAGTTATAATAATCTTTTTTCGCTTGCCTTATTAATGTTGTCAATTTATTTTTATATGTTTTGTACTTAATTTCTGTGGTTTTGGATTGAAATCTAACAAAATCTCTATATAATTTATTTTTCCTCCTACAGGATTTTAGTAGTCCTTTAGATAACAAAGGTTGTACATTAATGCTTTTCTTTTTTCTGCATATCAGTATAGGGCAGTTCTTATCATATAAGGATGCATATATTTGTAAAAACGTATCATATGCTATATTCACATCCTTAACATAAACATGCTGGTGAAGGTTCTCAGTCATCCAGGTCATGGTAATCCAAGGGGTTCAAATGAAGGCAACTGGACTTCTTTGGTTTCTTGAAGACGTTTCGCTTCTCATCCGAGGAGCTTTGTCAATTCTGACTGGAATATGGGAGGGTCGATCTTATAAACTGTAGCTGTCTATTGTTGCTCAACGAGCAGCATCTGCCTGTGAATGCCCCTCCTCCCTACCTCTTGATGGGTCGTTAGCATCGTTAGCCTCTATTGTTTGTGAGTCGTTGTTTTGATTAGATGCAGGAGGGTGTGAACTGGACTCAAACTGTTTTGGAACTTGGTTCAAAGCTGCATTGTAGGTGCTGGAAAGGTGAAACCTGAGTCCTCCTCCTCCATTTAATGATGGCTTCCTTCACTCCTCTCTCAAACCATCTATCTTCTCTGTCCAGAATGTGGACTTTGTCATCTTCAAAGGTGTGGCCCTTGTCCTTCAGGTGTAGGTGGACTGCAGAGTCTTGGCCTGAAGAGGTGGCTCTCCTGTGCTGTGCCATGCGCTTGTGTAGTTGTTTTAGTTTCCCCTATGTAAAGCTCTGGACAGTCCTCACTGCATTGGACTGCATAAACGACGCCGCTCCGCTTCTGTTTGGGTGTCTTGTCTTTAGGATGGACCAGCCTCTGTTTGAGGGTATTGTTGGGTTTAAAGTTTACAGGGATGTTATGTTTGGAGAAGATTCTTCTCAGTTTCTCAGAGACTCCTGCCACATATGGGATGATGGTACCTCTGCGCCTGTTGTCCTTCTCTTTGCTGTTTGCTGCTGTGGATTCCTTTCTAGACTTCTTTGTTGATTTCACAAAGGCCCAGTTGGGGTATCTGCAGTCCTCATTAAATAGAGGAGGAGGACTCAGGTTTCACCTTTCCAGCACCTACAATGCAGCTTTGAACCAAGTTCCAAAACAGTTTGAGTCCAGTTCACACCCTCCTGCATCTAATCAAAACAACGACTCACAAACAATAGAGGCTAACGATGCTAACGACCCATCAAGAGGTAGGGAGGAGGGGCATTCACAGGCAGATGCTGCTCGTTGAGCAACAATAGACAGCTACAGTTTATAAGATCGACCCTCCCATATTCCAGTCAGAATTGACAAAGCTCCTCGGATGAGAAGCGAAACGTCTTCAAGAAACCAAAGAAGTCCAGTTGCCTTCATTTGAACCCCTTGGATTACCATGACCTGGATGACTGAGAACCTTCACCAGCATGTTTATGTTAAGGATGTGAATATAGCATATGATACGTTTTTACAAATATATACATCCTTATATGATAAGAACTGCCCTATACTGATATGCAGAAAAAAGAAAAGCATTAATGTACAACCTTTGTTAACTAAAGGACTACTAAAATCCTGTAGGAGGAAAAATAAATTATATAGAGATTTTGTTAGATTTCAATCCAAAACCACAGAAATTAAGTACAAAACATATAAAAATAAATTGACAACATTAATAAGGCAAGCGAAAAAAGATTATTATAACTTTAGGGTGAAGGAAAGCATGGGTGATATGAAAAAAACATGGAAAATTTTGAATAGTGCTGTAAGACCTAGGTCTCAGCACACCAATTATCCAGATTACTTTATTATAGGAGATAAGGTCTTGAGGGATAAATGTGAGGTGGTGAATGAATTTAATTCTTTTTTTGTAAACATAGGGCCAAATTTGGCCAAATCTATGGAAACAAAAACAAGTAAAGGCGGAAAAACACAAGGAGGGAGTAAAATTTTAAAGTCTATGTTTTTAAGGGATGTAAGTGAAAATGAAATCTTGACGATAGTAAAGAAAAGTAAAAATAAAACATCCATTGATTGTGATGGGATCGATATGATGATTGTAAAGAAAACAATTGATTATGTTGTTAAACCTCTTGCTTATATTTATAATTTGTCTGCTCAGAGTGGTACATTTCCAGAAAAAATGAAAACTGCTAAAGTAATACCGATCTTTAAAAATGGTGATAGACATAGTTTTGATAATTACAGACCAATCTCAGTGCTTCCCCAGTTTTCTAAAGTGTTTGAAAAATGGTTTGTTCAAAAACTAGACAGCTTTATTGAGAACAATAATTTGTTGAGTGAGAATCAGTATGGATTCTGATCAAATAAATCTACATCCATGGCACTACTAGAATTAAATGAAGAACTTACAACAGCAATAGAAAGGAATCAATACACAGCAGGTCTCTTTATTGATTTAAAAAAAGCATTTGACACCATAGACCATAGTTTGTTACTCTCTAAGTTGACGGATTATGGGATAAGAGGGATAGCTCATGATTGGTTAAGCAGTTATTTGACTAAAAGAAATCAATTTGTACAGTTAGATCATGTGATTTCAGACTCTCAGCTGATTACATACGGAGTCCCACAGGTTCAGTGTTGGGTCCTAAGCTTTTTAATTTGTATATTAATGATATTTGTGATGTCTCTAAAATATTACAGTTCATATTGTTTGCTGATGACACAAATATATTTTGTTCTGGGAATGATTTAAAAATCATTTTGGAAAAAATGGGATGTGAGATGTCTAAACTTAAGAGGTGGTTTAATGAGAACAAGTTACTTATAAATTGGAATAAAACAAAATTCATGATTTTTGGCAACAGAAAGACTGATGATTCTATTACATTGTCCATAGATGGTACTTTAGTTGAAAGAGTGAATGAAGTAAGGTTTTTAGGGGTTGTGTTGGATCATAAACTTAATTGGAAATCTCAAATAAAATATATAAAACAAAAACTCTGCAAAAGTATTGGACTTTTAAATAAGGTAAAAAGTGTTTTAGAAACATCAACACTTCATATATTATATTATTCACTAATTGTTCCATATTTGACTTATTGCATAGAGGTTTTGGGGCAATACATATAAAACAAATACTAATCCTTTGTTTTTGTTACAGAAGAAAGCTATAAGAATTATACATAAAGAAGGTGTGAGAGAACATACTAACAGATTGTTTATTCAATCAAAACTTATGAAATTCAGGGATTTGGTTAATTTAAAAACTCTACTAATTATGTTAAAGGCAAAAAAGATGTTCCTTCCAGTTAACTTACAGAAGTTTTTTGTTTTGATTTCAACTGATGGAAAATATAGAAAGAAGTCTGAGTTTAAGAGAATATTTGCACGAACAACATTAAAACAAATTCAGTATATGGAGTAAAATTATGGAATAACTTGGATGAAGACTTGAAAAAATGTTCAACTACTGATCAATTTAAGAAAGTGTATAAAGACAAAACGATAAAATCCTATTATTTGATAAGTTAATGACGGTGGATATTGATATGATTTAATTGTGATATTGTGTGCGCAGAAAAGAAAGATGTATGCTTGGTTGTATTTAAGGCCATTTTGTAAATTGTTTTGTATTCAGTAGAAGGGGTAGGTCATATAAGATTTTTCTTCTTCCTCCCCTTTTTTTCACTTGGAAGCATTGTGTTGATTATTGTATTGAGAACAAGTGATGTATGAAATTTGCCAAGTGGAAATAAACTGTAAACTGTAAACTGACCATGCCTCCTACATATCGGCATCGGTACCGGCAATAGAAAAACCAATATCGGTCGACCTCTAATCCAAACAAAAGCCATAACACAGATTTTGAAAATGATAAAAAATATTTTTTTTCTATCAGGAGTTTGCCATCCCTTCAAGGGAGAAATTTGTGTTGGTCACAACCGACAGGACAGTTGTGAATAACGACAAATTTGGTGAGTCTTCTATTGTGCGTAAGTGACATTATAATGCAAGAGAATGTTAGATACATTATTTTCTTTATTGTAGAGGAGCTTCGTGGTGGCAGTACCCTCTACTTGCTGAAACACAAGGGTCAGGCTCTTTCAGCCGCGACTGAAGAGGAGATCAATTTTGTGCCTCATTATAACACACTGGTTGAGAGTGGGACCTATGAATACTTCATTGAGGGCCGGAAATCTCTGCGTGAGTTATAAAATAACAAACTAGTGCTTTTTAATAGGTAAGAAACGTTTAGTGCTCATTTCTCTGTTCTGTTTTTCCTCAGCCTGCTGTCTTGCTGAGCTGGTGGATAACGCCCTGTCGGCCACGTCTAAAATCACCGGATTGAGGATGATCGAGATACGGATGGTTGGTTCCGCAGTTGGATCTAGTTTCCAGTGATGTATAATATTAAACACTGATGTATTGACACATTCCTGCACATTTGTGCTAGCTGTTTGACAAAACTGTAGGGAAACCTGCGGTGATTGTGTTGGATAACGGCTGTGGGATGACCTCCAAGCAGCTGAAAAACTGGGCGGTTTACAGACTCTCTAAATTCACAAGGGAAAATAGCACGTTTGAAAGGTCAGTTGGGTAAATTAACGCTTTGATATTCCAAACTGTGTGTCCAGTATGATATTTTCCAGTCCGATTGAGTACTATCTCTTAACCTTTATGACTTTTAGTGAAAATGAGGAATACGTCCGCCCAGTTCCTGTGCCTCGCAGTCTGAACAGTGACATATCGTTCTTCGGAGTTGGAGGAAAACGAGCAGTTTTCCACATCGGGGACTCAGTCAGAGTGAGTCTTTAACCTGTGGATCATTTTAGATTTAAAGCTTATTGTAAGGACCAAGGATAATGTGAATACAGTCCCAATCAAAGTTTAAGACCACTTGAAAAATGGCCAAAAATCCTATTTTGCATGGTTGAATCTTAAAGGAAAAGTTCGCTTTTTTAGACATTAAGTTTTATGTGTTCCTTCGCCCACCCAGTGCTCTGTAACCTTTGACCCATTTCACACACACACCCCTGCTCAGAGATTCTCAGGAGAGAAGTGATTCATAAACGTAGTTCTGGCTAGTTTCGGGGGCGATGTATCTGCGCCGTTTAGCCTCACAAAAGGATTAGCCTCTGAAAGCATGGCTAATTTACATCTCACAAACAAAGCTGGGTAAATTTACAACGTCACATTACAACGGGACTACTTTTTGTCATTCATATCCCTGCGCCGCTCACCGCGGATATTAAACAGCGCTTCGTATGTCAGCTGTTTCACTGCCGAATGCCAAAAAACATGTCAGACTCCGTCTCATCTGATGACGAATTTCATTTTAACACTATATCAGATGAAGAAGAAACTTATTTTACTACTAGGATATCTTTATGAGCCAGAGTACACGGATGAAGAACTGCATTTGCTACACAAAACACACACATCAACACAGATTGTTGACAAAGCTACTGCAGTCTATGATCAACCATCGGTGTAAAGATGATTGCATAAATAATGCGCTAAAATGCGAAGATGATTGCATGAATACGGCAGACATAGCGGAATAAATAATTTTTTAAAAACAAAACTTACCCAGATTTCTGGTACGGCCGAACTCTTCAAAAACAGTCTTTCACTTTTCCCGAACTTTTTCCTGATGTAATCATCCTCTTTGAAGTGTGCACTGCACAAACGAAAGGTTTTGACTCGTTCCAGCCGAGTATCCTTGGAGTAGCCGATTGCTAAAAGCCACTGATGCCTTAGAGAAACGTCCTTAGCAGGAAAAGTGTCAAACCGAAAAGGTGATCCTGTAACATCCTTATTGTTACAACCCGGGAACCTGCAGGTACGCACCATGGCTCGATATATTTAAGAAAAACTACTTTTAAGTGACTTTAGAAGTTGTTGTTTCACTCATACAGCCAGGATTAGCAGCCAGACACGACGCAGTTCTATTGCTGCGGTGAGCGGCGCAGGGATACGAATGACAAAAAGTAGTCCCGTTGTAATGTGACGTTGTAAATTTACCCAGCTTTGTTTGTGAGATGTAAATTAGCCATGCTTTCAGAGGCTAATCCTTTTGTGAGGCTAAACGGCGCAGATACATCGCCCCCGAAACTAGCCAGAACTACCTTTATGAATCACTTCTCTCCTGAGAATCTCTGAGCAGGGGTGTGTGTGTGTGAAATGGGTCAAAGGTTACAGAGCACTGGGTGGGCAAAGGAACACATAAAACTTAATGTCTAAAAAAGCGAACTTTTCCTTTAACAAGGTTCAAAGTAGAGCTTCAAGTTTAATGGCATGTGGCCTTAAAGGGGACCTAGAATGTAAACCAACATGTTCCTTGTTGTTGTTGAATAAGACAGCTTGGGTGGTCAACAGTAGCATACCAAAAAGTCAAAGCTGTGTTTGACCTACTTTTTATGTAAATTAGAAAGTTGAAAAAGGTGAGAGAAAACCTCCTGTTCTGAGAAAGCCTTCCTTAACACGTCATAAGGGGGAGCCACGCCTCCTCAAACCTGCATGTGTCTGAGGCCTTCTGGGGAAACCGACCAATCAGCATGTCCTGGCCGAGTGGGAGGGGTCAACAGCTCTTTTCACTGAAGGCCTGAGTAAGGGGGTTTAGAATGGCCTGTATCAGGGCTCCTGGGACAGATGAAAGCCAAAAAAAATTTTCTTATGCTTTTTGGAGGCTCAAAGCTCTGTTTTAGATTGTTGATTAATTGCATTCTAGGACACCTTTAAGATTCAACCAGGCAAAATATGAACTTTGGCCATTTTTCAAGTAGAACCCCCTAGGCTAAAGACATTTTTATTTGATCTGGCCTTTAACTCTGGCCATTAGTCTGTTTTTAGTGTTCCTTACTGTAATTTTGTATGCTGTTTTATTTTTATTTTTCTTGTTTTTAATTTTTTATCTTGTTTTTATGTACAGCGCTTTGTTGTCACTCCCGTGCCTGAAAGGCGCTTTATAAATAAAGTTTGAGTTGAGTTGAGTTGAGTAGGCACTTTGTTTCATCAAACAGGTTTTAAACACCTTTTAAATCAACAAGTTCAAATTCAGCAATGAAAATTCTGTTATCACCAGATGATCAGCAAACCGATGAGCTCTCCAGATGTTCACGAGCTGGTTCTTTCAAAAGAAGAATTCAAGAGAAAAGAGCGGAACAAAGAGGATGTTTACCAAGGAACCATCTTAAACAGGAAGGTAGGAGTTGGTATTAAAGCTTGAGCCTTGATCGGGTAAATTCACCCAAATGTGATCGTCTGTGTGCTTTATCGTCCTGCTGCAGCCTGGAGACTCACCACATGTAACAAATGACGAGCGCTTTCTCCGCGACATCATCAGAGAGGAGACCGAGAAGGAAAGCTTCACTGCTGCTGTCATTACAGACGTCTGTCCTAAGCACATCGACTACCTGAAGCTAAATTTTGATGAGTGGACCAGAGAGCTAGCGTGAGCTCGCATCACATTTAATCTGAAAAACACCTGAAGTTGGTCGTGTTAGTAAGTGGGCCTTTGCTTCTCTGCGTTTCAGGCACATTTATCATTATTACATTCATGGAGTCGATGGAAACAACATGACGAACAGCTTGAGTAGATCAGGTGATCGCACAAAAATCAACATCCGGGTGAGACTTTTTGTTGTACACTGATGACCACACTACTTCTCATTTAGTCCGAGATCGTCTTTATCATCTTTAATGCTTTTGTCAAATTTATCAGGTAACGTTGCAGGAGAATTCTCCTAAATGCCCGCGTACCATTAATCTCAGAGAAGTGGGTGACGACTTGCAGACTCTATACATCAACTCTGCTGTCGACACGTTTGAGTTCAGAGCCACCACTTTGGACGGCGGCACCGTAGAGGGGATTCTCCGATACCACCCATTCCTCTACGACAGGGAGACCTACCCTGAAGATCAATATTTTGCTGCTCAAGGTAACAAGAAATCTTGCACACTATTCATTTAATGAAGAGATGGAAAACAGTTGGAGGTTTTTCTGTTTGTCAGAGCTTAGCGATGAGGACGACTGTGAAAACGAGCTCGACATCCTGAATCAGGCAAGAGGAAAGAGGGACATCTTTGAATGTTTCTGGAATGGACGACTCATCCCTTACACCACCATTTCTGAGTACATATCTTATTTATTAGTTTGTGGTTTGTTTAGTCTGTTTTCAAAAATCGACACGGGTCAATGAGAGCTACATTTTTGAAATATAAGCTCTTTATTTTGTTTTACTGGATGTGTTTTTCTTTGATGTAGGTTTGATTGGTGCACTCGACCCATTAAAGGAGCATCTTTACCTGCAGAGTGTTACAGCCGGTTCTCTGGGGCTCTTTTTACTGATGACAAATTCGAGGTCAATGCAAGCAAATTGAAGTTCATGGATCTGGAGTTGAAACTAAAGAGCAAGGATACCATTTTCACTACTGCTGTCAACAATCAGGTGATCTTTTTATCATATGTGCTCTTTGATCAATCAGTCAAGAATTACTGCAAAAAATGACTTTTTTCCTTGTAAATTTCTCAGAAAACCTCAAAAAGAGGCAACATCCAGAAAGAATTTACACAGTGGCTTGAGACCTGTCACGAGCATTTCGACAAACAGGTGAAGTTTATGGAATACGTCGGCACAATTACACGGACCGACATGGCGACAAAGACAAGACAGCATCCCTGGGCGACGTTCTCCTCCATCGAGTTTGGTGGAAACGTATACAAAACAGGCCAATTAGTAAGAATAGATGTGTTTGTTTTATTTTATCAAAATACTCTGACATTTGTAGGATTCTGTAGTCATTCACATTGTCTCCTCGCAGGTGAAGTCTCAGAAAACACAGCCACTCATTTTCGGCAGGATTGATCGGTTTTTGCTGTACGGAGCTCACGACCAGGACGTCTACGCTACGGGAGGACAAGTGGAAATCAGACTTGTAAGGAAGGAATTCATGTGGTTTATCTAAAGTTTGAGAAAAATTCTAAATGTTTCACCTTTATCCTGTAAAAGTTTGAGTCTGAAACTGAAACACAGATCTGTTTGTTTAGGAGCCTGAAGCACTTTATGACAGAACCACTAAGATCATCCCCATTTCTAAGATTGACACGACCATCAGTGATGAAACCATTAAGACTGTTATTGAGAGTGATCTCGACAAGTGAGCAAAGACTAAATGAATCCGTCATCTTTCAGCTTTAATGTGATTCAACGGTTTAAACACTCAAATTATCTGTTGCTGAATACAATTTTGTTTATTTCCAGGCTGCCAGAGAAGCTCAAACTTGAATGGCCAGAGGGCAACACTTGGCCTCAGGATGCTGCTTGTCCTGCTGGAACTGTTTTTGGTAAAGTGTTGCTTTAATGGCATCCGTCCATCAGATTAGAGCTGCACGATGTTTGAGTATTTCCATTGCAATGTGTCCACCGGTCAGAATCATTCTTAATTATACCTATTATATCATGTAAGATGTCGATTAAAATATGAAAGCTAATATGAGGATGCAAACGATGGTTATGATGAAAATTTTGTTAGAAAGAGACTTTTATTTTGAAAATTACCGGGCATTTTACACTGAAACCGAGTGTGATTTCCTGTCTAGCCCTATGTTAACTGCGGAAATTGACGCATTCCCAGAAGCGGCAAAAATAGAACTCAATCGTATCTTTAGCGGCGCGGCGTGCCGCTTCTGGGATGCGTCTGGAAATTGCCGCATCGCGGCTGGTTTGTGACACCCCCATAGACTATAATGGATTCTATTGAAGCAGCGACGTTCCGCTGCCGTTCCGCGCCACCGATGCTTTCAGTGTGCAGTAGGCTTACAGGGAACTTTGA
>SSNS01000018.1:3343717-3429887 GCA_006937985.1 Aphyosemion australe
CTGTAAACTTCACACATGTAGCTCTGATACAGGACACATGTTTGAGCATTTTTAATACATAATGGGTTTGCTGTGGGTACATATGGGATTCTTATCCACTGCCTAGTGACAAAACCTATAGAAAAAATGGATCAAACACATAAAAATCACAGTCAAACAATGAGAATCAAAATAATTCAAAAAGGACTATATATCAGGTGTGAGATCTATGGTAGATATTTAAAAAACCCATTTAATATATGAAAGAGAAGCAGAAAGTACTACTCAGCCATTAGTAAACAATATATACAATATAATTCTTATAATTTAAATAAATGAGTGTTTCATATACATATAGTACCAATATAACTCAAAGAGAGGGTGAGAGAGACAACAACTAAAACAAAGTCTGAATGACAAGAACTCGACAAACCATCTATCAGAACTGACTGCTTAGTGATATTCTGGTTCTGTTGTATATTTGTGTGTAGCTGAACCTATAATGCTCCACCTGTTAGAATAAAATTGTAAGGCTTGTTTTCAATACTCAGACATAAATTCTGATTACTTCACAGCCGAACAGCACACGGGGAGAAAGAGAGAGAAAAAAAGAACTAACTGTTTAATAAAGGAGTTAGTTTTATTTGTTTTGTCTTAATTTATCTCTTACTTATGTTGAGAATTTTTTAAAATAGTAATTGAAAGCTGTTATCTGGAGCTCCCCTTCTGCAGTTTAAGAGAGGTGAGTTTGACCACGTGGTGCTGCCTTCTCTTCAGAACCACAGACTTAACCAATGAGATAAAGTCTGACAGCCGTGGCATCCAGCATGACAGCTACACATCTGTGTTTAGTTTGGTTTTTCTGGCCCGGCCCAGCCTCATCATCCACCAATCACAGCCTCCTGTAAAGGAATAGAAACATATTTAATATATTTGCATCAGTAATTTCCAAAAGTTAAATTGGACAACATTAAGATTTGCTTTGTATTGTGTGTGGAGTGGGAGGGGCAAAAATAGAGTCTCTCTGAGGTACTTGTTTTTATATGCTGAAGTGAACAAATTTTAACTTTTAACCAGTAGCGTGTGGACATTTCCATATTGTGGGGACATTTGGCTGGGCATCACAATGACAAAATGCCCTAAAACGTGGTTTTAGAGGTATGGTGTGAATACGCTTTTGGTTTAAGTTAGGGTTAGTGTTATGATGTTTAAATACTCACATCATCAGGGTGAGGTTAGTCTCTGGGAGGTCACAGACAGGCTCTCTTTGGCTCTTCTGGATGTAGTTCTGCACTTTTCTGGTTAAAACAAACAAACATAATGTTTGACAATAATATACTGTTTATAGTACACACCTGTGGTTCTCAGTTTACATCAGGGGGCCTCTGGTGCTGTGAAAACTCTGGGGCACCTAGACATGATTCTTAGGACGTTTATTAAAATAAATTAATTTTTGACAAATAACATCAAGACAAGGTATGTGGGGATAAGTATTACACTCTGCCTTGTGATTGATAAAAGGATATGTACATTTATGAATGCTGATGGCCTTATGATACACTTACTGTTTGAAGGAGAACTAGGAAGCTGAAGATGAAACAAACTCCATCTGACACAGCCCAGTTCTAATCATAATAAATCAGCTGCAGGAAGCCTCACACTTCTTCCTCACATCTTTTGTGGGAAAACCTAGAAAACAAAAACATGCAATTTGCAGATTAGTGTCTACCAATATTGTACAAAGGAGGTCAATGCTATATTCTTAATTCCTCTTGTGTTATTCCTACTCTTCTGTTTACTTCTTTAAGTAAGATTTCTTCTTTAAGATTTCTTAGAACCTTTCTTTAACATAAAACTGCATTTCTATTGATAATGAACTAAAACTCCTCAAAGGGTAAAACCAGGAAAAGGTTCTGCACAGCAATCCTCTTTAGCATGTTAGCTAACTATTCTCCAGTCAGAGGGGAGGGTGTGAGACATGAGCTATCTGATACCAGGAAGATTTGTTTGATTTCTACAGCAGCATTCTTGTCAGCTGTAACCTAAGTCAGTGTTTTGGAATAAATGATTAATAGTCTCATTTAGCCTTCATTTTCAGGAGAACACCAGCAGTAAGCATGTAGCTAACGTTAGCTAACAAGGAGGTGCTGCTGGTGGACACAAATATAGTACAACAAAGTTATATTTACAAAATACAAACAACAAAAATGCTCGAACTTACTTGTGAAAGTTACCCCCCGAGCCATGGTCTCAATAGTCCACCGATTAGAGCAAGAATAAACTGCACAGAGCTCAGGCATCATGTTTACTGCTGCTGTTATGGTTCGTGTCTACCGGAAGCCCGACCGACCTAAGATGGCGGCCGCATTTCCTGCACCCGAGCAGCCAATAGGGGGTCTATCAATTATTATGTCTATGGTTTTGGCCCCCGAGCATAGCCGCGGGAACATATTTTCAGCAGGGGGTGCTGAAAAAAAAAAGCTCAGCTGCGCTCAACTCGTTATGTCCAGGTGAATCATAGCCTACGTGTAGCATAGGCATTGATACGAGTCTCATTATTAGAAAGAAGACAGCCTCCAACAGTCTTGACGCGCTGCTTATAAACCTACGACTCCTGTCTGCAGTTGACCAATGAAAACACACCTTTGGGACGCCGCAGCAGCAAGACTCCGCCTCTCTGAGTTTCCGTTTCAACCTTATGCTTAAAATGCGGATTATAAACTACACACCAGTTTTTATTTTTGTTAAGAGCCCAAATAAAACCAGAGTTACACTAAAATAATTCAACTAAGAATGGGTTCAGTAGCGTTTTGTTGCTGAGGGAGAGGATGCTGCTGCGTGACCTGACAGCAGGTGTCACAAGGGCTGAGGCGCTGTCACGGAGCGGAGAAAACACTGAGACAGATATTTATGGCAAAACTTTAGACATTGGAGCGATCTGTGACAGATAGATAGTTACTTCCCTGTAGTTTAGTGTTTTTTTATGTATAAAGGAGGATGAGAAGGATGGATGTCCAGCAGACAGATCAGCTGTTTAGCTGGAAGACGGGAAAAGGAGAAGCGCAGCTGGAGTCTGAGGCCAAAGCGGGTTTTGAAAATATGTAGCGGATCAATTCTTCCTCTTTGAGGAAGATGAGCTGGGTCATGAGCTGACACTTAAAGTGTTTATTGTGGCGCTTTTTTCTCTTTTTAGCGTTGTATTGCTTATCTGTAACGTATGCTTTTTGGGGGGTGCGCTCGTGACATAGCATGTCCTCTTGGAGCGAGACGTCATGCAGTCTGGCTCACTGAAAGGTTGCGCCGTTCAGTGTGGCACCTTTCTGGAGTTCTCACAGTGTGACATGAACAGTGTGATCCCGTGGCTGGAGGACTATAAAGATATGCAACAAGCGTTTTATTCGTGGACGGAAATGACGGTAAAATGGGTTTAGAGGTGGTGAGTGCACGAAGAGGTGGAGGAGAATGAGGGACAAGTTTGTTGGTGTTAAAAAGTCTCTGAAATACAAAAAAAAGCACAAAATAAACTGTCAATGCACTATCTTGGACCGGATACATGACAATATACCCCAGAACTCACTGCTGCTGCATCTCCTTTTGTTTTCTCGAGGCTTCCCAAAAAAGGCTATAATCCGCTTTTTTGCCACAGTGGTAAATAAATATTTGAGGTCACCAGCAGGGGGTGCTGCAGCCCCTCCAGCACCCCTACTTCCCGCGGTACTGCCCCCGAGTGACCGGAAGTAGATGGGCGTGGCTTAGGGTCCCCACGTGTGAGCATAATGTGGTTTACTTTAACTTTTAAGTGTATGAGCGACGCGTGCACACTCCTTCTTTTTTGGCACAACTCACATTCTTAGATAAACCAAACATAGTGGCTTAGGGTTACGCCCATTAAAACGGTTCTTAACAATGATTGGGTAATAAAGAGGAGGAAGGAACTAGAAACTAGAACTTAACGGAGGACGAAGGGATGTGTGTGTTACCGTTTCTGGACAGAATTCCGTAGTGAATCTGTTCATATGCAGAGATATCGTGGGTAAGAACACGGATAACGAGGAAAACAAAGGATGATGCATGTTTGTGACTGCCGCTCCGAAAGCAGGGCGGCCAAGAAAACTTTCAAANCTCATGCTGCTGCCCTATCAGCTGCTGAGGGAATGAAAACAAACACTCATCATCCGCAGCAGCTCTCCAGCACCCTCAGCAGCGTCAGACACGAATGAAAGGCACAAACGACAGAAAACACCAAATTAGCAGTGCGCTGTGTTAGTGAGCAGTCTCTGGGAACAAAACCTAACAAAACCGACCAATCACAAGCATGCATTCTCCGTCTCCTTCGATGGATGTTTAGAAAAGTGGGCTCCGTCTGTCCTTGTGAGCCTGCCGGCGAGCCCCCGCATCCCACGCTGCACGTTACACATCATCGGCCACTTTTAAGCCTTTGACTCTGTAGACCATAACATCTTACTTAGCAGGCTCAAACATATAGGACTTTCTCAGGCATCCGTGGCATGGTTTAGAAGTTATATCTTAGACCGTATGCAAACAGTGAGAACAGAGGGTTACCAATCTGCTCCTCTACCTCTAACTATGGGCGTTCCTCAAGGGTCAATATTGGGCCCAACCTTATTCAAAATCTATATCAATAACATTGTTCATGCTGTTGACAGTTCTCATATACATTTATATGCAGATGACACCATTTTATATTCATGCAGTTCTTCTTTGCAGCTTTGTCCTTGCAGCTCAACTTTAATTGTCTTCAACATGCCTTCTCCAACCTTCACCTTAATTTAAACACAAGTAAAACAAAGTTCATGATCTTCAACCGTAACTTACCGCAATCAACTTGCCACACTAGTATTGTTTCCCTGGATGGTACAGAACTACAACTTGTCAGTTCCTATAAGTATCTGGGTATCTGGCTTGACAGCACACTTTCATTTGACATTCACATTAATTCATTACTCTCTAAAGTCCAGTCAAGGATTGGGTTTCTATACTGCAACAGGTCATCCTTTACTCATTCTGCAAAGCAAACTGTTAGTGATTTTTACTGCTTTGATGAAATAATGTCCTGGGAAAGAACCGTAACTTCTTGTTTTTCAGTTGCAACCTGCTTATCTCATAGCCCTCCCATCCAGCTGATGAGAGAAGAACATTCTTGGCAAACTACACCGAGCATAACAGAAAATGTCTTATCATAGTAAAACTATTTCTTCAAGCCTAGCAACAGAATGTTATTGGCTAGAGCAGATTACTTCATGTCTAGCTGACTGGTTACTCTTTGTTCATTGAGTTTAATAAAAAGACACAGAGGACAGTCTGAGAGTTCAGAGCTGGGTCGGTATACATCTTACCAACACTCAAATTCTCCCACTCTCCTCTGCGCAGAGATAATTTTACTCACTTCTCCTGTCTCTTTATTCGGTTAATTTACAGGTTCAATAAATACCCAACACAAACCTTGGTCATAATGACAATCCTTCCCATCTTAGATTACGGTGACATCATTTATAGGACTGCTTCCAAAAAACTTCTTCATAAACTCAATGTCATTTATCACTCAGCAATCCGTTTCATCACTGGTGCCCCTTTCACTACTCATCATTGTGATCTGTACTCACTCGTTAACTGGCCATCACTCCATTCCCGCAGGATGTTACATTGGTATCAATTTATATACAAAACAATCATCGGTAGAACACCATCATATCTTCGCTCATTACTCATCACTTCCAACAACCAGCACATTTTACGTTCCAGTAACCTAATCTCTATGGTTATTCCCAAAGCTCGCACCTCCTTTGGTCGCTCCTCATTCCAGTTTGCTGCTCCCAATGACTGGAATGAGCTGCAAAAATCACTAAAGCTCACTACCTACGTTCCATTATCTACCTTCAATAATTCATTGCATTCAATAGTTTCTGATCAATGTGCCTGCTTCTGAGGACTTAAAGATTGTTTTAAGTCTGTTTTGATGGCTTGTACATATTATATATGAGAACAGTCCTTTGTTTTTATGTCTAGCTGTTTTATCTCATCTTTATCTGCATTTTGTTTTATCTTATCTGTTTTTTTATCTTATCTGTTTGTGTAAAGCTAACTATGTGTCTGTTGCTGCTGCCTCTTGGCCAGATCGTCTTTTTTTTATCTAGATTACATTTTTTTCCAGGTTACAGGACTTCCCTTAGTGGTTGTAGACTGCAGCAACACAGGAGTGGGCCAGCTTGTCACAAAACCCATCAAACTTAACATAATCAATGGAGAGCCACAAATGCTTGAAGCCCGTTTCAGCATGCCTGTAAGTCCATCAGATATCCTGCATTTTACCGTCAGCTGTAAATGTTTTGCCGTGTGTTGATTTTCTTTTTGTTTTAGAGTCAGAAGCACATAAAGCCAGTTGTGACGAAGGTGAAGGTCATGCCCAGCTCTCGCATCTCAAGGATCAAAGTCTTCTGTCAGGGAGAAGATCCTCTGGTGCTGAGCAACAAAGAAAAGATCGAGTGGGAAGCAGGAGGAGTGCTGGAGAACCTGTTTTATAAACTGTATGACGAGTCTGGCAAAGAGGTGCCAATCACTGATGAAGTAGCCGCCGGTATTAAGGTGTGGGTCTGGGTTGAGTTTACCTTCTTCGTGTTGATGCAGATTGTTTTTGTGCTTTGTTTTATTTTATTGATGTTCTGCTGCCTGGTTGTGTTTAAGGTTAACTGGACAGCTAATGAGTATTGGACAGATGTGGTCCAGGGGAAGCTACCTGGTGTTCAGGTACCCAAACAGGTGAACGAAGAGCGCTTCTGCCAGGTGTCCTACCAGGAGCTGAGCGTGTCTTTCTGCTTCACCATTGTGTAAGCCACAAACCCTACATCTAAACTGTTTGTTCATGAGAGCATCTACTGCTGTTCACGCAAAGGTCGATAAAATACATAAACACTAACTTTTACATAAGAGGTGGGAGATGTGAAAATATTTCTGATGATATATTAAAGCCACTCACTCAGGAGATAAAAGTCAAAATGTCTGGAATAAAGTAAAAAGCTTTGGATGTTTTGAGGCTTGTGCATGTTTGAGGCTGTTATTGTTAAGGATTGAAGGAAGTTCTGCTGCAGAAGTAGTTTTAGAGGGAGTATTAGGGGGTATCAGAAAGATGCATGTTAGGGTTGTTTTTGCACAGGAAAATGTGGTTGGTGTATTGTAGCGTGCAAAAAAAGTAAAAACAAAAAGATGGTTCCATTTTTTTCATTTCAAATTTTAACATGCCTTTTTGCAAAATAATTCAATTTGGTTTATTTATATAGCGCCAAATCACTACAAGAGTCGTCTCAAGGCACTTCACAAAGTAAACATTCCAATACAGTTCAGTTCATTAAGCCAATCAGTAAAAAAAAGGTTTCCTATATAAGGAACCCAGCAGATTGCATCGAGTAACTGACTAGTGTCTTTACAACAATCCTCATACTAAGCAGGCATGTAGCCATAACATGAACGCTGATGCATTTTTGCATTAATACTTTGATTTACCATAATTCTGCAACAGATTGTGCCATCAGAAAATTCAAATGGTTTTAGAAAGAAGAAGTTGGCTTTCAGGTCTATCTTTGCCCCTCCCTCTCACACGCCAACATTTTTCAGCCCTGATAAATACACAGCTAATTTAAAAGTGTTAATTTTCAGGTGTTGGTCCAATTTAACACTAAGAATAGTTCATTTAACACTAAAAAGAGTTATATAGTTGATATGTAACACTGACATGAGAGTTAAACCCGAGTGTTAAGTAGTGTTCCACAGCGGCTATATGGTGTTAAGAGTTACTATATTGACTCTAACACTGGTGTTAAAGCAACATTCCGTAACTTTGCAGTTATATGGTCTCTGTCGCCCCCTAGAGGCTTGCTGCGTAACGTCACTGTCGTAACATTAAATCTCTCTCTGGGGCATAAGAGGCATGGTTACATTCCTAATGTCAGGCAAAACAACGAAAACAAACTTTTCCACCTCCACACATTGAATAAATAGTTTTATCAGGACTGTATAACAACTTTATGCCCGACCAAACACAATAGCCCTGGTGAAATCATTTATTACTTACCTAGCCATTAGCAGCACGGCTAGGTCAGAGTCCGTAGTTCATGCCTTTCTTTCTAAAAGAGCTCTCCAGCGAGGAAAAGACGGCCCAATATTAACTCTGGTCTTTGCTCTTGCTCTATCACGTTCTTCTTTTTTTTTTCCTATATTCCTCTGATAAGGGATTTCTAGCTTTCTTTGGTGAATCTGCCACTGCTAAACAGCGAGTCTACGTTCAAGATGCACGTTTTGGTGGACATAATGCTCGCTTTTAGAAAACGCGAGTTTTTGCCCCCTTTGGTGTTAAAATGCGTGTTCAAGACGCACATTGTAGCGGACATAACGCGCGTTTAGAATGCGCACTTTTTTTTATCCCTTTGGCTTGCCATATATGGCCGTAAAGCAACACCCAGTCAGTACTTCCGGTAGCGACCCGAGCTCAAAAACTATATAGTGCAGTAAACAGACGTGGGACCCCCCAACACTATCACAGGTACGAAAATGAACATAATAGATGATACTATGACGCCAAAACTTTACAAAAAAAGCACAATTTTAAGGTGTAAAAATTGCGGAATGTTGCTTTCAATTTTCAACTCCAGAAGAGTTGGTTTTTGACTAAATCAGAGTTAAAGTACCAACTTTGCAAAAATAGTTAAATGAACTCTTTCTGGTGTGGACCCATATAGACACTTTAAAAGTGTTGAAATCAACTCTGACAGTGTTAATTTGAGTCTGCTGAATTTGCTGTGTACCAGCCTGTAACTCTGCTTGATATTTTTCCCCTAAAGTACACCAGATTGTTGTATCTGCTGTATTCTTCTCTCCTTTCTCCCCCCTGACCTGTCTTCATATCTGATTTATGTTCTTGTCTTTTTTACAGACCTCGTCCGGGTGAACCTGCACGTTTGAAAGTATCATTACCTCAAAGTACATTGAAGCTTGGTGAAACCTTAGTGGAACACACCAGTGAGTTCATTCATGAGCACTTTAAAATGATTTTACTTCTATAGTTTTGTTTGACCTGCTGTGTTGTCTCTATGTAGAGTTGGAACTTGTGGACCAGTATGACAACATCACCCAGAAGTTGACCCCCACCTGCACCAAGCGTATAACTGTGGAGGCCGAAGGGATTGACAAGGCAAACATTAACTTCAAATGGCAGGTAGGAGCACAAACCTCTTTCATAAGACACCATGGCTGCAAATCAGGGTGATATTGTCGCCACAGTGTGTCTTTTGAAAGTGACATGGCGATGTGGGAGTATTGCTACATTCGTGCCACCAAGCTCGATAGTAATATTATGGCAACAGTGGATTTCTGAATGAAGATCACGCCTTTGTGCAACAGATGGTGGTGTCATGATCAAAGGATGTTAAATTCAACTTAAAGAAAATTGGGAGGAAGCTTTTGTTTACCTTTTGTTGGATGGTTTTGGTCCATCAGCTAGGTAGCTATCATCAGATCCCAATTCAGCCCACAGCCTCCTGCTCGTATTATTAGTATCAGCAATATAAAATTAACATCCCAAGTTTTTGTTTTAAGGAGTTGTTATAGTTTTAGTGTTTTCAGCAGCAGAGCTTGGTTCATGTTCCATCACGTTTCTGAAAAGAGACCATTGGGTTCAAACAAAATTAGAAGCTAAACACTTAAATCTTAAAGACAGTTCAGAGTTTTCATGATTTCATGCCTCTGCTAAAAGGTTAGAGAGGAAGAGGTATGTGTTTGGCAAGGCAAGGCAGTTTTATTTATACAGCGCATTTCCTACCCGAAGGCAATTCAACGCGCTTTACAAACAAACTTTGGGGGTTGGGGTTTGTCGACATAATCTTCTGGAGAGGAATCATCCTTTGTCTGATGAAGGAATCACCAACCAATGAGAAGCGAGCACGTGTATACATTCTCTTAGTGATTGTATAGTATAAAACCCTGGGCCAGGTTTCAGTCGAACCCTTGAAGGGTCTTCTGAGAGGTCAAGGTAAGTTTATTTGTATAGCACTTTCCAATCACGTGAGCAACCCCCAAGTACTGAACAGTACAAGAAACAACACGTTAAACATGAGTGTAAACATCTGTGTAAAAACATAAGTGCATTTCCCTGGTTCTGTGATTCCAGGAGAGCAGCAGTTCTATTTTGGTGACTGGACTCCGGTTCATCTCCGGGTCAGTTGGGCCCAGAGAGATTGTCTTCAGCTACAAAAACTTCACAGAACGGGTCATCGTTAAACTGACCGCTGGAGTCCCATCGCAGCTTCTGCTGGTCAGCGAACATGAGCAGGTAGAAGTCATATTAGTTGTTTTTATTTGTACTGCTCATGAGGTCAAAGACCAGTTTCACGGAAAAACTGTTATTGTTCTTTTTCAATCAATCAAATCAATCAAATTTTATTTATAATGCACTTTTCACACTTGAAAGCAGCTCAAAGTGCAGTACAGATTAAAATAACCCCACATAACCCTCAGTACCCGCCCCTCCCAGCCAACCCCATCCCCCCCTACACACACACACACACACATACATCAAGAATACAAGACATTGGCATCTGGCTGAGTTCAGAAAAATAATAAATCTGGGAAACGTCATTGGTGGGACGATCTGACCCGGGAGCATCTGGTCAACTGGTCTGGACAAGGGCGTCGTAATCAAATGACGCTCCCGGGGCAGAGGGCCCCCTAGAGGAAACACTGGATGAAATGAATAAAAATAAATAAATAAAATACAAATTAATAATGGTAATTGAGTAGAAATAATTAAGAAAGATAAAAAATTTATGAATAATATTAAATAAATAGTAAAACAACTGTAATGAAAAATATGTTGTAAAATTAAAAGATGTAGTCAAACTAAAACATGCTAACAAACAATAATAATAATAATCAATTAAAAGCTAAGCTAAAAAGGTGAGCCTTAAGCCTGCTCTTAAAATACTGAATGTCCGCTGTGGCCCTGAGGTCCTCCGGCAGCGCGTTCCAGAGACGAGGGCCATAATACTTGAAAGACGCCTCGCCGTGGGTACGTGTCCTGACCTTAGGAATAACGAGGAGGTGGCTGCCGGAGGAGCGCAGAGGTCGCGAGGATTCATAAAGTAAGAGAAGTTCTGCAAGATAAGAAGGTCCCAACCCATTGAGACACTTAAAAACCATTAAGAGAATCTTTAAAATCAATCCTGAAACATACCAGGAGCCAATGCAATGATTGTAAGACCAGTTTAATGTGCTCCCGCCTCCTGGTCTTTGTCAGGACACGTGCTGCCGAATTCTGTAGTAGTTGTAAACTTGAGATGCTCTTTTTGGGAAGACCAGAAAGCATGGCGTTACAATAATCCATTCTACTGGTGATAAAAGCATGCATCAGCGTCTCCGTATTGGCCCGAGAGAGAATGGGGCGGACTCTGGTGATGTTCTTTAAATGATAAAAACCTATTTTTGTCACATTTTTAATGTGGGGGATAAAAGACAGAATCGAATCAAAAATCACGCCCAGGTTCTTCACTTGTTGTGAGGGATTAAAAGACAGTGATTGTAATTTTGGTAAAAGTTTCTCTCTCTGAGCCTCAGGACCAATAACTAAAACTTCAGTTTTGTCCTGGTTGAGCTGGAGAAAGTTTTCTGCCATCCAGGATTTGATGTCTAAAATGCAGTTAAAAAGTGCATCCATTGGCTGTGTGTCATCAGGAGACACAGAGATGTACAACTGTGTATCATCAGCATAACTGTGAAAGTTCACTCCATGTCTCCTGATGACACCACCAAGCGGGAGCATGTAAAGGTTAAAAAGCACTGGGCCTAAAATTGAACCCTGGGGCACACCACATGTGATCCCATGGACCCTAGAGGAACAGGTATCTAAACTCACCATAAAAGTCCTGTCTGTGAGATAAGAGGTGAACCATCTGTGGACAGCACCAGAGAGGCCGATCTGTTTTAAACGGGTTAAAATAGTGTGGTCTACTGTGTCAAAGGCAGCACTTAGATCCAGTAGAACCAACACTGTCACCCTCTGTGCGTCGTAGTTTATCCTAAAATCATTTAAAATCTTCAGAAGGGCCGTCTCTGTGCTGTGGTTCGCCCTGAAGCCAGACTGAAATTTCTCTAGGACGTTATGAGCATTAATAAAATCATTTAATTGAACTAAAACAAGCTTTTCTAAAAGTTTGCTTAAAAATTGAAAATTAGATACCGGTCGATAATTATTTAAATCATTAAAATCTAAATTGCTCTTTTTCAACAGGGGCCTCACCACCGCCCCTTTAAAGGCAGCAGGAAAGACCCCCGTCTGAAGTGAGCAATTCATCATGTTTAAAATCTCATCCCTAAATGGAGCATAAAACTGTTTAAAAAACAGAGTAGGAATTGGATTCAGAACACCTGTGGTGGGCCTCACTGAGGAGAAAACTTTGTCAAGGCTCTCAGCTTCTACCTGGACAAAACTGTCCAGCGTTTCCTCTGGTAAAGACACACTCTCAGATTTATCTAAAACCACATTAGAAGATGAAATGTTACGTCTGATGGTGTCAACTTTTCCCCCGAAGTGGTCTGCAAATTCCTCACAGAGAATGTTTGAGGGGGTTTTCTGAAGAGTACTGTTAACTCTGTTGAAAATATTGTTGTTGGGTTGATTTTTATCAGCTTTGACAAAGAACACACTGGACACGAACAATTGTCTTTAATTCACAGAGATGAGAATGTGTGTACATCTCAACTCAGACTGCTCTTGGCTCAGCTAGGGTTTTTATTAAGAGTCATAAATATGTCATACAATGGGTGAAAAGAAAAATGCACAAGGAGAAGCTTTAAGGAGTGTTTCCTATTATCAGGGAGCCCCCCTCCGTTAGTGGTATGTGGGAACATAAATTTAATGTGGGTGTTTTAAATCACAGGAGCCAGGAACTGTCTGGTACGGTCCTTACAGCCGAGTAGCAGAATCCTGTGAGCTAAGAAGAGTTTTGTGTCATAATAATAGTAATCAAGTAACAACATGTAAAAACCTTAACACTTTCTTTGTCATCCACCCGATCTATGTGGTGGGCTAAAATCTCCATCCATTGGTCAATAGGAAGCTTTTTCCCATTTATCAGCTTTAGCATCTGATCTTTCACTTCATCCTCTTGGCCCCTTCTCAAAGCTTGTTGGAATAACCTCTGTAATTCTATAGATAATGCATCCTGGACACTTTTTCACCTGGCTGTCTGCTTAAGTCATTTAGTAAAGCTGATTCAATGTCCGCCGGAAAGGCTTCCCTTAGGTATCTCCAGAATGGGCATGCCACATCTTCGAAGGGTGCGGATGAGTCTTAAGTCGACCATGCCAGCATTTACCTCCACCTCCAAGAGTTCCCCTAGTTCCATATGTGCGTACAGGCAAGTGCGAACATCCCCCATAGCCAAATCCCTTCCTTCAAAGAACTTCAAGAAATCATTGATCCAAATTTGAGCACCCTTCTTTGAATCCGGAAGATGCAACTTCAGACATGCACTATCCTTGTACGATAAGGGGCTGTAGGTAGCAGGTTTGACATGACCACCAGCATCTCAAGCATCCACCAGAGGGAGCTGGTTGTTCTGTTCTCGGTTTGACTTGGCAGGGGCGACATAGCCTTCCTGTGCATGCTGCCGCAGCAGGTGGCCTAGTGCATGCAGGCACCCTGTGGGGTGACTGGATGGTCTAGTATGTATGCAGTTTTAGGGTTAGTCGATAGTTTTTCAGGCCACAGCCCATAATCTGTGCTTCTAGCTGGTGCTCCAGGTGTGCTGCGTTCAGCAGAGTCGGTGGTAGAGTCTGGTTGCTGTTAGCCAATCAGAGGAGAGATATCTGAATATCAGGACATAAGACTACCAATCCTGCTGTCTTCTGCGCCCTACTTCTCTGGCTAACTTCTACTCCTCAAATAGGAGCGCCAGAGCTTTATTTTTTCCCACAAGGCATTCATTCCTACTAGAGACTTCTGCAAATAGATGGAAAAACAAGTGAACTTGGTCTTTATTGTAAAAGCTAATTTTTGTGTGTTTTTCCAGTCGTTGCAGCTCTTAAATGGTCACGGCATTCCCACACCATTCCTGGTCCAGCTGTGCGATAAGTGGGGGAACCCGTCTCCTGACCAGAGAGTTGTGGTGGAGATTAGATCTTCACCCTCAACAATAAAGGTTCAACTAAACACATCAGGAAATATGCTGTTAAACTTGTCAAAATGCAATAGGTGAATAAATATAATGTGTTGTTGTAACAGGTGTCGACATCTGTTATTTCACAACCTGTGGATGCAGAAGGGAAAGCCTCCTTCATTGTGTATTGTGTAACCGGTTTAAAGTAAGACTTTTTCTGTTTTTTCTTCAATATTTGGGGTAAAATATGCTTTTCTCTGCTAATCTTAGTTGGTGTAATCCAGACTAAAGGTTCTTTTTATACCTTTTTTTTCCCATAATTTCTTTGTGTTGTTGATCACATTTATTTATTCTTTTATTCCTTCATTCTGCGAAAGACAGTCACTGCTCCTTTCTTCCACTAGGGGGTACTATCAGCTGGATTTTAAAGGTTCCTTCAACAGGAAACCCATCCCTGGTCCATCAGTGAACCTGACTGTGATCCCAGATCCCAACAAACCCGTCCAGCTGCAGGTGGACTACGACGCCTCTGCAGGGTTTTTTGCAGGAAACACCTTCCCAGGTTAGCACCTCATGATTTCATTGGTTCAGTTTAATCTTTGTGAGAGTCAGGGTCACTAAAGTCAGCTGTGTGTGTTTAGTTTTCTCAGTGACGGTGGTGTCTGATCAAGGAAGTCCGATCACGAACTTTAACCCTGCTGATCTGTCCATGCTGCTGTGGGAGGGAGCCTCATCAACGCCTCCACAAACGGTGAGCTGAGAGAGAGGATGAGCTTTATTTAGCTAATATGTGTTTGTTGATACTGATCTTTGTCTCTTTTCCAGCCCATTGAGCTGAAGTGCAGCAAACCCATGGAAAACGAGAAGAAGGACAGTTATCACTTTCGGTAATGGCGCATAATTTGTTTCTGATCTTGTTGGATGCTTAAAAGAATAAATTTACCTTTTCTAACCATCTTTTTTGAATTGTTTCTTTGGTTTTTAACAATCTTAACTCCTGTCTCATTTAACAAAATTAAAAAAGATTTTTCCTAATGATCTAACTTAAAATGTGTGTGTTTCCCTGCAGAGACAAAGCGATCCCAGAACGCGTCGGGACGTACACCATCCAGTTTTCTCTGCGTGTTGACAAAAAAGAAGTTCTTCTGAGTAGTCAGGTTGGTTTACGATCGCACAAAAAACGAGAAAGTACATCCTAAAGAAAGTTTGTCAACACACATACTGAAGTCATACCACATCTCTTCTTACTATTCTTCAGTGATATCTTATCATGTGGTATATGTAGTTCTGGACCAAAACGTTTAGCTGAGTATTTTTTATCTGAACTTCTCGCTACACACTCAGAGCATACAAAAACCTGTCAGCTGTGGTGAAAATGCTCAATACAGTCAGTACTTCCGGTAGCGACCCGAGCTCAAAAACTGTATAGTGCAGTAAACAGACGTGGGACCCCCCAATGAACATAATAGATAATACTATGACGCAAAAATTTTACAAAAAAGCATAATGTTAAGGTGTAAAAGTTGCGGAATGTTGCTTTAACTAATGAGCTGATGTGTTTTTATCTCCTAGATCACCGTTAACGTATTGGCCAATCTGCCTGTCAAACTGGGACCATTGTTTCAGCCAGCAACCCCAGTGGTCTCCAACAGTTCGGACATCTCCAGCAGAATCCTGGTGGAGCACATGACTCTGGAGATAATGGTGAGCTGTGCCCCTCAGGAATTCTTTCTAATGCTGAAGATCAGGAACAGCTACTGAGTGAGTGGTTTGGATTCGTTCCAGGATACGTTTGGTAATCCAGCTGGACAGGAGCTGAGAGGGAAGGTGGTGATCTCTATAGGATGTCCTGATGGAGAAAGAAGCAGATGCCTCCCACTGTTTGAAGGCAAGAAGAGCAGCTTTCAGATTAACTTAGAGGAAGGAAGTGCCCACATCCCTGTGAGTCACATTCCTCATGGCACATAGATTATTTTTATTATTAAGTGCAGTATTAGATAATAATCCTGTTTTCAGAGGCTGGTGATAATGGAGAACAGCCCTGGTGAGAACGGCAGCAGATACATCCTCGTCTTCAAACCTGAAGGGCTGAATCTTCCTACGTCCCTGGTTCCTTTTCAGCTTCTTTTCCATTTTTACAACGGTACATTTTACTCTGTTAGCTAACCATGTGTAGACAAGAAGCTGTGATTGTGACCTAAATGCAAAATTATGCAGTTTTTCTAAATCTGTGAGTTTTCACATCGGACTTTTCCTCATGTAAATATAGATGCTGAGAATCAGAGAAGAATGTCTGAGCTGTCGAGGAAGAGGGACGAGCTGAAAAATTCCATTGAAAAATACGACGCCATGTGTTCTACGTTTCGCAAACTCCAACAAGGGCTCACCGGTGAGTGTTATTTCTGGATGTTGACGAGTGAATGTGTTGAGTGTTTAAAATCTGTTTCCTTTTTCTCCACACTAGCTCAGCTCCACGACATCGGGAGGAAAGAAACCAACCTCAGAATGGAGATGAACAAGAGAAACATGGAAATTGCACATCCTTTACCTGTAAGTTCTGGAATTTATTTTTTATTTGTTCTTCTCGTGTATTTTTCTAAAAACAGGATTCTAACTCGTTGCAGAGCGCAGATATTGACAAATTGATAAGAGACAAACAGATTGAAGCTGCAACTATTGAAAAGGTGCCAAGGAGAAAGTGCTCCATCAGTAATAATTTCGGCGGGCCGGATGTTCTTGGAATGGTGATGCCAAATTTCACTAAACTCTACAAATATTTACCTGTTAAGGAAGCGTGTTCTTAAATCTTTTTTTTCTTTCTTTCATGCAGGTCGGCCATCTGGCCTTCATTTCGGACGATGCTGCTGCGAGGGTCATCTCCTGGCATTTGGGGGGAGACATGGACTGTGTCATCACCAGAACGACGGAGGCAGCTCAGAGGATTTTCCGCGACACACGGGGAGATCAGCAGGTCATGGCCCTGGACAGCATATATGTGCAACCAGGAGAGAGGTACAGCTGTGATTTACGATCATCTGACTGACTTGTTAACCTGCAGGGACAAAGTTTTCAAAAACAAGTCTTCTAATTATTTATATAACTAGAGAACGTTTGTAATAAGAGTTTTGAATTGTTTGCAGACCGCTGCCTCACATCAGACATGGACGCCCCCTTTTCAATCCTACTGGGAATCCGGTCTACGCCAAGGACCTGCTGATTTATGCCTTTGAAGAGCAGAACTGTGACCTCGGTGAGATGATTTTTGTTTAGTCTCTGTGGGTCTCTAGACGTCTGTGTTGTTGAGGGGTTTTCCTTCACCACAGCGTTGTGTGAGGCATTATTATTATTCCAGAAGTTAGGGAACGCTAGATCTCCCGATGTCAAATAACACTGGCCATAGTGGTGCCACAAAAAGATGAAACCTAGAGAAATGGCCAAATTCCCTGATGAGTCAGTGTGTCTGCTCAAGTAAATAGGGGAAATCCCTGAATGTGTAAAATGGTTGGCACAACAGATCCTAGGCCACACGATTGTGTTGTTTGAATCAGAAAATGATGAAATCATTAATTCGTAGTTTTAGGTCAACGTTTCCACCTGGAAACCAAACTCAGGTTAGGAGAGGGAGCAGAAATAAAACCTCTTTAAATTCAAACGTTTCCCCTTGTGTGAACATTTCCTGTTTGTGTTTCCATCTCAGTTTTTAAAAATTTACTTGGCAACACGATTCTGATGGATGATATAGACTCTGCAAACCTCTACAGGAGGGCGGTGAGTGATTCCTGCTGACAGCGTTGTGCCGCATGAACCGGACCAAGGTTTATCCATCCTTTAAATGACTTGTTACTTGCAGGTTGTGGCAAACAGGATGCCGTGTCCCACCATACTGACCCTAGAGGGGAATCGAGTCAACGCTAAGGGTAAATTTGGAGGTGCACAAAACAAAATTTCGCATAATTTCAAGTCACGGGTGTTTGGAGCGCCATTTCATCAAAGCTACGTCGCACTGAAGAAGCAAATAGGTAACGACTCTTACCTAATCTTTTATATATATATATATATATATATATATATATATATATATATGTATATATAAGTTTTTTTATGTTTTTTATAGACCTGCTGGTTCAGTACCACTCCATAAGGACAAGGATGGAATGTGTTGAAAACGAACACAACCAGTGCATAATGGAACAGAATTCACCCGAAAAGCTCCAGATGCATCGAAGACTGGAAGAGATGAAGGAGGAGTTTCATGAGATTGAAAGACAGCTCGGTAAGTGTTTTTATTTGTTTGTTTCTTTTCCAAATTTAGATTTTTATTCCCTAAATGTTCTATTTTATTCCTGCAGCATCTGTAAGAATAGGGAAACGCGGTCCTGAGAACACTGGAGAACCCTCTGGCATCCAGACGAAACGACCAAGACAAACATCCAGCTCTTCCCAACACTATTAGTACTACCTCACTTTTGACAACATAAAGTTGTTTTTCTTTTAGTTAGTTATTTGTTGTTTTTGTCAGTTTGTATTTATTTTAACACCAAATGAGTCAGACTTTTATGTGGAATTTCTTTCTATTGCAGAGTTTTTGATGTCTGTTCATGTTTTTATAAACTAAAACTCATTCATTTTAAAAACTGTAATTGTATCTTTACTTTGTACTATACTTTGAATTATAAAACTTATATGCGACTGTTCTGAGTAATCATCTGTATCTGCATGTTAGTTGTTTAATTGAAAATTAAATTAAAATCTGAACATTTTTGCTAGAAATTACTTTTTTTTTAATTCATTTGGGGCAAAATTAACACTTTTGTTTTTATCATCTCAGTTCAGTTGATGAATAATAGGGACTAAAATGCTTTCTTGGTTACATGAAATTGTGGCTCACTGGACAGAAAGATTTGTTTGTTTTTTATTATTTATTTTGTGCTATTTTATTGAGCGCTTTTAAATGTGGTTTAGCCCATTTATTTAATTAAGCGATTCAAAGGCCCAAACAGCAACTTCCTTGGTTAAAAACATATTATTCTTTTGATCTGCACCGAGTGTTTACGAGCTCTTGCCAAATTAAGGTGGTTTTTTTTCTTCTCGCTTGGGCTTTCGGAACACCAGCAATTTTCATTTACGCACATATGGAAAAAAATCAGATTTATAGACCGGTTTGTCGCTTAATTGACGTTGAAATTAAAAATAAATCGCATGACTTGTTAAATATGAGCAAAATGGGTTTAAAAATTCAAAAACAAATGCAAAACACATTTGGAATATATTATATGTGAACTGCTGTTTTCTCAGCACAAGCTCTTCTCCCCCACATTCCACATGGACAGATTTATAATGGTTTTGGCCATAGACATTGATAGACCCCTCGCGACCGCTATTGCCTATGGGCGCTGACGAGCGGTGGCGCCGCCATCTTGGATCGGTCGCGCCCCCCCCCCTTTGCAGAGGCATTGAAGTGTCAGCATGTTAAATCAACCATAACTCCTTGAATACTGACCCGATTTTGATGCGGTTTTTTTCTCTGTAAACTTCACACATGTAGCTCTGATACAGGACACATGTTTGAGCATTTTTAATACATAATGGGTTTGCTGTGGGTACATATGGGATTCTTATCCACTGCCTAGTGACAAAACCTATAGAAAAAATGGATCAAACACATAAAAATCACAGTCAAACAATGAGAATCAAAATAATTCAAAAAGGACTATATATCAGGTGTGAGATCTATGGTAGATATTTAAAAAACCCATTTAATATATGAAAGAGAAGCAGAAAGTACTACTCAGCCATTAGTAAACAATATATACAATATAATTCTTATAATTTAAATAAATGAGTGTTTCATATACATATAGTACCAATATAACTCAAAGAGAGGGTGAGAGAGACAACAACTAAAACAAAGTCTGAATGACAAGAACTCGACAAACCATCTATCAGAACTGACTGCTTAGTGATATTCTGGTTCTGTTGTATATTTGTGTGTAGCTGAACCTATAATGCTCCACCTGTTAGAATAAAATTGTAAGGCTTGTTTTCAATACTCAGACATAAATTCTGATTACTTCACAGCCGAACAGCACACGGGGAGAAAGAGAGAGAAAAAAAGAACTAACTGTTTAATAAAGGAGTTAGTTTTATTTGTTTTGTCTTAATTTATCTCTTACTTATGTTGAGAATTTTTTAAAATAGTAATTGAAAGCTGTTATCTGGAGCTCCCCTTCTGCAGTTTAAGAGAGGTGAGTTTGACCACGTGGTGCTGCCTTCTCTTCAGAACCACAGACTTAACCAATGAGATAAAGTCTGACAGCCGTGGCATCCAGCATGACAGCTACACATCTGTGTTTAGTTTGGTTTTTCTGGCCCGGCCCAGCCTCATCATCCACCAATCACAGCCTCCTGTAAAGGAATAGAAACATATTTAATATATTTGCATCAGTAATTTCCAAAAGTTAAATTGGACAACATTAAGATTTGCTTTGTATTGTGTGTGGAGTGGGAGGGGCAAAAATAGAGTCTCTCTGAGGTACTTGTTTTTATATGCTGAAGTGAACAAATTTTAACTTTTAACCAGTAGCGTGTGGACATTTCCATATTGTGGGGACATTTGGCTGGGCATCACAATGACAAAATGCCCTAAAACGTGGTTTTAGAGGTATGGTGTGAATACGCTTTTGGTTTAAGTTAGGGTTAGTGTTATGATGTTTAAATACTCACATCATCAGGGTGAGGTTAGTCTCTGGGAGGTCACAGACAGGCTCTCTTTGGCTCTTCTGGATGTAGTTCTGCACTTTTCTGGTTAAAACAAACAAACATAATGTTTGACAATAATATACTGTTTATAGTACACACCTGTGGTTCTCAGTTTACATCAGGGGGCCTCTGGTGCTGTGAAAACTCTGGGGCACCTAGACATGATTCTTAGGACGTTTATTAAAATAAATTAATTTTTGACAAATAACATCAAGACAAGGTATGTGGGGATAAGTATTACACTCTGCCTTGTGATTGATAAAAGGATATGTACATTTATGAATGCTGATGGCCTTATGATACACTTACTGTTTGAAGGAGAACTAGGAAGCTGAAGATGAAACAAACTCCATCTGACACAGCCCAGTTCTAATCATAATAAATCAGCTGCAGGAAGCCTCACACTTCTTCCTCACATCTTTTGTGGGAAAACCTAGAAAACAAAAACATGCAATTTGCAGATTAGTGTCTACCAATATTGTACAAAGGAGGTCAATGCTATATTCTTAATTCCTCTTGTGTTATTCCTACTCTTCTGTTTACTTCTTTAAGTAAGATTTCTTCTTTAAGATTTCTTAGAACCTTTCTTTAACATAAAACTGCATTTCTATTGATAATGAACTAAAACTCCTCAAAGGGTAAAACCAGGAAAAGGTTCTGCACAGCAATCCTCTTTAGCATGTTAGCTAACTATTCTCCAGTCAGAGGGGAGGGTGTGAGACATGAGCTATCTGATACCAGGAAGATTTGTTTGATTTCTACAGCAGCATTCTTGTCAGCTGTAACCTAAGTCAGTGTTTTGGAATAAATGATTAATAGTCTCATTTAGCCTTCATTTTCAGGAGAACACCAGCAGTAAGCATGTAGCTAACGTTAGCTAACAAGGAGGTGCTGCTGGTGGACACAAATATAGTACAACAAAGTTATATTTACAAAATACAAACAACAAAAATGCTCGAACTTACTTGTGAAAGTTACCCCCCGAGCCATGGTCTCAATAGTCCACCGATTAGAGCAAGAATAAACTGCACAGAGCTCAGGCATCATGTTTACTGCTGCTGTTATGGTTCGTGTCTACCGGAAGCCCGACCGACCTAAGATGGCGGCCGCATTTCCTGCACCCGAGCAGCCAATAGGGGGTCTATCAATTATTATGTCTATGGTTTTGGCCCCCGAGCATAGCCGCGGGAACATATTTTCAGCAGGGGGTGCTGAAAAAAAAAAGCTCAGCTGCGCTCAACTCGTTATGTCCAGGTGAATCATAGCCTACGTGTAGCATAGGCATTGATACGAGTCTCATTATTAGAAAGAAGACAGCCTCCAACAGTCTTGACGCGCTGCTTATAAACCTACGACTCCTGTCTGCAGTTGACCAATGAAAACACACCTTTGGGACGCCGCAGCAGCAAGACTCCGCCTCTCTGAGTTTCCGTTTCAACCTTATGCTTAAAATGCGGATTATAAACTACACACCAGTTTTTATTTTTGTTAAGAGCCCAAATAAAACCAGAGTTACACTAAAATAATTCAACTAAGAATGGGTTCAGTAGCGTTTTGTTGCTGAGGGAGAGGATGCTGCTGCGTGACCTGACAGCAGGTGTCACAAGGGCTGAGGCGCTGTCACGGAGCGGAGAAAACACTGAGACAGATATTTATGGCAAAACTTTAGACATTGGAGCGATCTGTGACAGATAGATAGTTACTTCCCTGTAGTTTAGTGTTTTTTTATGTATAAAGGAGGATGAGAAGGATGGATGTCCAGCAGACAGATCAGCTGTTTAGCTGGAAGACGGGAAAAGGAGAAGCGCAGCTGGAGTCTGAGGCCAAAGCGGGTTTTGAAAATATGTAGCGGATCAATTCTTCCTCTTTGAGGAAGATGAGCTGGGTCATGAGCTGACACTTAAAGTGTTTATTGTGGCGCTTTTTTCTCTTTTTAGCGTTGTATTGCTTATCTGTAACGTATGCTTTTTGGGGGGTGCGCTCGTGACATAGCATGTCCTCTTGGAGCGAGACGTCATGCAGTCTGGCTCACTGAAAGGTTGCGCCGTTCAGTGTGGCACCTTTCTGGAGTTCTCACAGTGTGACATGAACAGTGTGATCCCGTGGCTGGAGGACTATAAAGATATGCAACAAGCGTTTTATTCGTGGACGGAAATGACGGTAAAATGGGTTTAGAGGTGGTGAGTGCACGAAGAGGTGGAGGAGAATGAGGGACAAGTTTGTTGGTGTTAAAAAGTCTCTGAAATACAAAAAAAAGCACAAAATAAACTGTCAATGCACTATCTTGGACCGGATACATGACAATATACCCCAGAACTCACTGCTGCTGCATCTCCTTTTGTTTTCTCGAGGCTTCCCAAAAAAGGCTATAATCCGCTTTTTTGCCACAGTGGTAAATAAATATTTGAGGTCACCAGCAGGGGGTGCTGCAGCCCCTCCAGCACCCCTACTTCCCGCGGTACTGCCCCCGAGTGACCGGAAGTAGATGGGCGTGGCTTAGGGTCCCCACGTGTGAGCATAATGTGGTTTACTTTAACTTTTAAGTGTATGAGCGACGCGTGCACACTCCTTCTTTTTTGGCACAACTCACATTCTTAGATAAACCAAACATAGTGGCTTAGGGTTACGCCCATTAAAACGGTTCTTAACAATGATTGGGTAATAAAGAGGAGGAAGGAACTAGAAACTAGAACTTAACGGAGGACGAAGGGATGTGTGTGTTACCGTTTCTGGACAGAATTCCGTAGTGAATCTGTTCATATGCAGAGATATCGTGGGTAAGAACACGGATAACGAGGAAAACAAAGGATGATGCATGTTTGTGACTGCCGCTCCGAAAGCAGGGCGGCCAAGAAAACTTTCAAAAAGGATGGTTTGGACCTGAAAGACTTTCTCCAGGTTGTCCACCAGGTAATGTGAGATATATTTTTTATTTCTTTTGAAGCGCAAAATGTCCCTTTGGGAGTTTCCCATGGAGGTAAAGAAGGTTTTACTTTAGGCTTTTGAAAGCATTTTAATGCTACTTTGAGTCGTCCTAGTAGAGGGGTCAATACGTTTTTGAGGCTGAGAGCTACTTCGGGGTAGCCTAGTGAACTAGACCAATTCTTGCTTTGCAGAGTTTGATATAGATATAGGATGGCTTGCCAGGCTAACTTTGGGGGGTTTGGAGGACTTGAAAAGAAGAGCACATGCTGTTGTGTTTATCCTTTACTAGCCGCCCGGACATTTTACAGGACGGACCACCGGAAATCTGATGGGAGCAGCTAGCTTTCATCCATAGACATCAAATATTGTCATATATTGTTTCGCCCATGACGCGCGAAATTTGCTCAATGGCATTTAGAATTCAAGCGGACCTTCAAACCTGCTGGGTAAATTTTGCGCTGCATTGGTGAAATACTCGAAGAAATTCTAGCTGCTGCTGTCACATAGATATATATATATATATATATCACTAGATGCCTTAACTGGGAGTCGACGGCGTCCATACACGGCGGCCATCTTACCTCGGACAGCTTACGTTCCGTTCTCATCATGATGGAAGGTGATTGAACAACTTAAACAAAAACACTCATAACTCGATGAAATATTAACGGATTTACAAGCGGGTTGCCTTATTACAAACCTTATGACACATAGGCTTGATAGGACATACTTTCACATTTTTAAATTAACGGGCCAAATCCGTAATATTTTAGAGCCACATCTCTGGCGTTTATAACAAATCAAACCATTTGAAATTTGGTTGAAAATTGAGCAAGTTAGAGTTATTTAAATAGTACATAAGACACCCATGTTACGAAAGGGGCAGTAGGGCCGAGCTCAAATCGTGGCGGTGGCTGCCAGTCACGGACAGCCACGATAACAGCCAGCAGCAGCCGCGAACAGCCAGCTACAGCCGCCTCATTTCCGGCGGCAGTCACGGACAGCCACCATGACAGCCAGCAACAGCCAGCTACTGCCACGTCATTTCCGGCGGCAGTCACGGACAGCCACGATGACAGCCAGCAACAGCCAGCTACATGCCACGTCATTTCTGGCGGCAGTCACGGACCGCCACGANCTTGCAAGGTTGCAAACGTAGTCTGTGGTAATTCTATTTATGTTAAATTAAACTCAATAATAATACAATCTTGTTGCAAATCTTGTGGCTGTCCGTGGCTGGCGTTGAAAATCCCGTGGCAGTCCGTGACTGCCGCCGGAAATGACGTGGCTGTAGCTAGCTGTTATTTTTATTTTTGTTTATTGAAAGAAAATCAGTACCATTACAGAAAAATTGCTCTGTGAATACTCTATACCTAATGACCTATACTGTACAAGGCTTAGCTGGCTGTTATTGTGGCTGTCCGTGACTGCCGCCGGAAATGACGTGGCATGTAGCTGGCTGTTGCTGGCTGTCATCGTGGCGGTCCGTGACTGCCGCCGGAAATGACGTGGCATGTAGCTGGCTGTCATCGTGGCTGTCCGTGACTGCCGCCGGAAATGACGTGGCAGTAGCTGGCTGTCATCGTGGCTGTCCGTGACTGCCGCCGGAAATGAGGTGGCTGTAGCTGGCTGTTCGCGGCTGCTGCTGGCTGCTATAGTGGCTGTCCGTGACTGGCAGCCACCGCCACGATTTGAGCCTGCTGTCTCTCGAAAGGGGGCAGCTGTCAGAGGTAAGATGGCCGCCGCGTAAGGACGTTCGTCCAATCCATGGTCCAATCGACGAACAGCGCTTGTAAGGCATCTAGTGATATCTATGCTGCTGTCATATTCCCGCCGGTCCGTCCCCTAAAATGTCCGGGTGGCATTCCGGATTTTTATGTTCCTGTCATTTATTTATTATGAAAAATAATCGGGCACGAACTAATCAGTGCCACCCCCCAGGAAGACGACCTCCTCACCTGCTTTAATAAATTACATTCAAGTTCACACAACCATACAATAATCTTTTCAAATCTAAAAATACATTTTAAAGCCTATAAATACATTTATTTTTAATGAAATTGCAATAGATATTTTACAAATCACTGTGTCACTAAGGCACACCATTAAACCTACCCATTCCACCTACCCGCAGGTTGCAGCAAAGATAATAGGCAAAAGCCTAGTAACGAAATTCCTTTTTGCAAAATAAGGTTTTAGTTTTGTCCAAACAATTGCACAAATATGCTATATCAGTTAGTCACATATCACATGGAACATAGCCTGTATAAATAAATTGCAGACATGCAAGTTGAACATTGCTCATAAATTTTGTTTTGAAGCAGTTGTGTTATTTTTTAAAATAATTTTTAAAAATTATTTTAGCCTATATAATTTGTCAGACCTAAATAAAAGTTTTGAAAAATTACCTTGTATTTGAGTTTAGATTTTGTACAGCAATTAAACTAGTTTATCTTAAAATGGTAACTAAAGGTTACTTTGAAAACGAATGCATTACGTTTTGGTGTAAGTATTCAACAAAGTAACTGAAGTACTTATTGCATAACTATCTAGTTACTGTAACTAGTTAGAGGTTGTGTTGAGACCACAGGACTTGTAATAACATCTGAGACAGTATCATTGTTTTCAAAAACAGCTCCTTGTTAAAGTAACAAATCAATGTTTTATTTATTATCTTCTTTTTAAACCCATGAAAAAGATCCTAATGTTCATTTAAAAATCTGTTTGTCTGCTAATTTAAAAAATTTTCTTTTTAAATCTCTTTTTCTTGACTTTGAGGTTTAGAGCTAACATTTTCTGTTTAAGATTTTGAGATTTCTCATTCATTCATTTGCATTTATTTAATTTTTGCACAGTTTTTGATGTTTTAAGACCAACTGTTTGATTCTTAAAGATTTTAAACTTGGAAAATTAATTATATTTTTTTTCCAAAAGGAATTTTTCATCCCTTCAAGTGAGACGTTTGTGCTGGTCACAACCGACAGGACGGTTGTGAATCGTGACAAATTTGGTGAGTAAATCTTTTCATGATTGTGCAAATTTATTAGTGAGAAAATAAAAAATTAAAGTAATTCTTTGAACTTTAGACGAGCTGCAGGATGGCATCACCCTCTGGTTGCTGCAACATGAAGATCAACCTCTTCCAGCCGCGACAGAGGAGGAAATCCAGTTTGTGCCTCATTTTAACACACTGATCCAGAGTGGGGCCAATGAATACTTCGCTGAGGGGCACAAATCACTGCGTGAGGCATAAAATAATCACAGTAGAGCTTATGGCTTCCAGATATCCTTTAATGATAATGCTTTTCCTTTTTTTTTATTTTCCAGCCTGCTCCTTTGCTGAGCTGGTGGACAACGCTCTATCAGCCACAGCTAAAAACACTGGCGTTAGGACGATAGAGATACGGATGGTTGGTTTATATAATTAACTCGTATAGCAGATTCATTTTAAAATGACTAATCTTTACTTATTCCTGCACCTTTTCGCCAGCAATTTAATAAAGCTGATGGGAAACCTTCAGTGATTGTTGTGGATAACGGCTGTGGGATGACCTCCAAGCAGCTCAACAACTGGGCGGTTTACAGACTCTCTAAATTCACAAGAGCCAGTAGCGCAATTGAAAGGTTGGTGTTTCATTACCTCTCATTTTTATTAATTACTGATTTTCTACTGTCAGATTATTTGATTTATTCTGTTTTATTTTTGATCAAACTTAGTGAAAATGTGGAATATGTGCGTCCTGCTCCGGTGCCTCGCAGTCTGAACAGTGACATATCCTTCTTTGGAGTCGGAGGAAAACGGGCCGTTTTCCACATCGGAGACTCAGTCAGAGTGAGTCTTCAAGAGATCTGGAGTGTTTATTTATTATCTTCAATTAATATTTGCTCAAAAAAATGTTTTTTATGTTTCTAAGTTAAGAAAATAATATCTCAGGGCTTAAGACCTGTAAAGCAGATATCTGGAGTTTTATTCTCAGAGGGCGCCATCTAGAGGTCTGTGATTGCAGCTGGAAGCAATGTGTTTCATTTGTGAATGTTCACCTCTAGCTGGCCATCAGAGCTAAAAGGTAAAACACATGGTTTTACAATTATTATTCTCACGTTATGCTCTTAGCGACATTTCTTATGGACAAGTCTACGCTATGGATGTCAGTCAATGGGGCAGTTCTCCATAAACCATTGAAGAAGAAGCACATAATTTTTTTTTAGAAATAAATTACTTAAGTACCTCTATCTGCTTATGTCTCAAAGAAAAGCTCAAGTCTAAATAGTCCAAAATTGATGCCAAAACCATTTCAAACTAGTACCCTTCTTGAGCCGACGCCATCTTTGTAGTTTTTTTTTTTCATCGTGGCTCTGGTGCTGTGTCCGCCCAACATAGTGCTCTGTGAGTGGCAAGACACAAAGCTGTTTGGGCCAATGGTAGATCTGCTGGGGCTGCAATGGAGCGTGGTTGGACCAACCTGCAAGAGCAAAATCTTTTGTTACTGTTGGTCTTGACTTCTAGGCAGGATTGCTGCTTTAACCTGTTAAAACATGATGTTACTACAACTGTGATGATTATTGCAGTGATTTAGCATGGCAATAAACTCAAAGGTATGTATGTAACTCATCATATGTATGAATGATGGGAGAACGACATCCTGTGGTCAAATTTGGGTAGTGCAGTCTGTTTTTCTGAACAAAAAGAGACTCTCACAACCGTTTCATGGCTGTAGACAGTTACGGATCAGTTCCAGAAGATTCTAGATGATGTCATGCACAGTAAGTTGATAAGTAGATAAATACATTTTACTGTAATATCTAGTTGTTGGTAATTGGAAAAAGTAGCTTGATATTTTTAAAGCGGACTATTTGCGCCGAATTCACCGTTAGCATTGTTAGCTCAACGTTTGCCTGTAGCCTTCTTTACCTAATATTAGAGTAAAATGTAAAAATGCTGTGGCTTCTTAGGGGTACAGAAATAACTTCTGGGTCGCTCCTGTTATTGGCTTTGATTCTTTAAACAACCCTGGAGCTTTTTGCCCGGCCGGTGTGGTATTACAAACGCCGGCTCCGCAGCGTTAGCTCAGCACAGACTCGCCAACCCCGCGGGCTCACAAGCCACCCAGCCAGCTGAGAAGGGAATCTGTTTAAATGTTACCTTCCTTCATCATAATTTAGACATTAGACTGTTTCGTGATTATTTTGTTGTAAAATTCTTACATATTGTACCTTTAACTTATCAAATTTCTATCATCTGCAGTGTATGTCATGCATAAACAATTAAAATGGGACAAATAATTAATAACAAACTATTTTTCACAATGAAATTAAACTGAGTCCAGATTCTCTTTTTTAAATAATAGATGATAGGTATATTCTACTTCACTTTACGGTTTTTAATGCTATTTGGCAAAATCCTTATTCACAACATGAAGTGGTCTTGAAAACCAGGTTGTTTGTTTAAAATTGACCTCAACATTATTCATGCATTACTAATCTTAAAAATCAGAAATGTCTAAAATTCAAACCATAATAGACCAATCTAATGAATCTTTGGGGCTTCACATGTCTCTATTATTAGATGATCACCAAAACAATTGGCTCTCCAGATGTTCACGAGCTGGTTCTTTCAAAAGAAGAATTTCTGAGAAAAGAGCAGAACAAAGAGGACGTTTATAAAGGAACCATCTTAAACAGGAAGGTAAGAGTTTCTTTAAAATGTGATCATCCAGTTTTACTGGATTTAGTCTGATTGTGATCATCTGTGTGACGTTCCTCCTCCTGCTGCAGCCTGGTGACTCGTCACATGTAACAAATGATGAGCGCTTTCTCCGAAGCCTCATTGCAGAAGAAACGGGGAACGAAAGCTTCACTGCTGTTGTCATTACGGGGGTTTGTCCTGAGGACATCGACTACCTGAAGCAACATTTTCTTGAGTGGACCAGAGAGCTAGCGTGAGCTCACATCACATTTAATCTGAAAAACATCTGAAGTTGGTCGTGTTAGTAAGTGGGCTTTTGCTTCTGTGTTTCAGGCACATTTATCATTATTACATTCATGGAGTCGGTGGAAATAACATGATGAACAGCTTCAGTAGATCAGGTGATCTCCCAAATATCGACATCCTGGTGAGTTTTTGTTGTGCACTTATTACCACACTACTTCTCATTTGGTTAGAGATTGCTTTTATCATCTTAGATGTTTCTATAAAATTTATCAGGTAACATTGCGGGAGAAGCCTCCTAAATGCCCGCGTGCCATTAATCTCAGAGAAGTGGGTGACGACATGCAGACTCTGTACATCAACTCTGCTGTCGACACGTTTGAGTTCAGAGCCACCACTTCGGAAGGCGGCACCGTAGAGGGGATTCTCCGATACCACCCATTCCTCTACGACAGGGAGACTTACCCCAAAGATCCGTATGCTGCTCAAGGTAATAAGAAATCCTGCACACTGCTTTAATTTATTAAAAAAATGAATAAAGGGTGGAAGTTTTTCTGTTTTTCAGAGACTGTTGGTGAGGAGGATAATGAAAACGAGCCCGAAGGCCCGAATCAGGCAAGAGGAAAGAGGGACATCTTTGAATGTTTCTGGAATGGACGACTCATCCCTTACACCACCGTTTCTGAGTATATATCTTATTTATCAGTTTGTGGTCTTTTCAAAGATTGACACAAGTCAATGAAAGCTATCTATCCATCCATCCATTTTCTTCCACTTATCCGGGTCGGATCGCAGGGACAGCAGCCAAAGTAGAGAGGCCCATATTTTCCTCTCCCTGGCCACTTGGGCCAGCTCCTCCGGGGGAATCCTAGGTGTTTCCAGGCCAGATGAGAAACATAGTTTCTCTAGCGTGTCCTGGGTCTTCCTTTAGGTCTCCTCTTGATTGGACATGCCTGGAAAACCTCACCAGGGAGGCATCCAGGCATCCTAACCAGATGCCTGAACCACCTCAACTTGCTCCTCTCAATGTGGAGGAGCAGCGACTCTACTCCGAGTCCCTGCTGAATGACCGAGCTTCTCACCCTGTCTCTAGGGGAGAGCCAAGATACCCTGCAGAGAAAATGCATTTCAGCCGCTTGTATCCACAATCTAATTTTTTTGGTCACTATCCAAAGCTTGTGACCATAGATGAGGGTAGGAATGTAGCTCGACTGATAAATTGAGGGCTTCGCCTTCCGGCTCAGCTCTCTCTTCTCCATGACAGACCGGTACAACGCCTACATCACTGCAGACAAACCACCAATCTGCCTATTGATCTTTCGCTCAATCTTTCCCTCATTTGTGAACAAGACCCCGAGATACGTATAGGGCTTCTACACTAGCATCGGCTCCACTCCGCCTAGATTGGTTAGAGAGTGTTCACGTCCGCATAGCCTAGATTTTTTTTGCACGCAACTCGGCGTTTTTTTCCACCCTCTTCCCAAGTCAGTCTGCTTCAGGCTGAACTGGTCCAACACACCCAGCGCCAAATGATTGGCCTGCTCAAATTCACCCCTACCATTAGGGGGAGCCTCCGATTGACTGATATAATAAGCCAGCGGGGGCTTCCCACCTGTGCGATTCATAATCATTCTGTATACTGTGGGGTTAACAAGCCTCTGACTGAAGCTGTTTTTCTGTCTCTCTGCTGTGAGGAGCGCACACACACACAGTGCGTCCAGGCTTTAGCTGCCCCACGGGAGAACAGACACAGCAAAACATGATGCAATATCAGAGTCGGAGTCTCCAAAATCAACACTGATCACGGACGCCTTTGTTTAATTTGTGGAAGACACAGGGGACGACTTCGCGCCCTTTTGCCCCGCCCACATGCTTGGAGATGCGCTCATGACATCGCTGATATCTTCACGCCAACTTTTTGAGCAAATTACGTTCAGTCATGTAATAAACTCGGCCAGGCTGGAGCTGACTGCGTGGAGTGGAGCCGGCCTTAGTGTGGAAGGGCTATTAAACTCCTGTAGGCAGGACCTCGTCCCTGAACAGAAGAAGGCACTGACCACCCTACAGCCACAGCTCAGGTTGGCCTCCTTGAGAATGGAGGAACAGAAAATGGCCCACTTGTACTCAAGGAGCAGAAGACTCAGCCAGAGGTTCCCAGCAGACCCTCAGAATATGTTTAGGCCTGCCAGGTCTGACTGGCATCCTCCCCCACTTTCGAAGCCAACTCATCACCAGGTAGTGGGCAGTTTACAGCTTCGCCTCTTCTTCACCCGTGTGTCCAAGACATGCAGCCGCAGATCAGATGAGATGACAACAAAGTTGATAATTGAACTGTGGCCTGAGGTATTCTAATGCCAAGAGCACATATGGACACCTTTATGCCTAAACATGGTATTCATTATGGACAATCCATGACAAGTGCAGAAGTCCAACAACACAATACCATTCAGATTCAGATCATGGGGACCATTTCTCCCAACCACACCTCTCCAGGTCTCACTGTCATTGTCCACATGAGCATTCAAGTCCCCCAGGAGAACGATGGAGTAAACAGAAAGTGCACTCTGTAGCACCGGCGCCGACTCTAACTCGGCAGCTTGGTGCATAAGCACAAAAACAATCAGGACCCATCCCCTGTAGGCGGAGGGAGGCTACCCTCTCGCTCACCAGGGTAAACTCCAACGGACAGGCACCAAGTATGCAAACCCCTGCTTGGCGCCTCTCAGTGGGGGCGAGTCCAGAGTGGTAGATAGTCCAACCCCTCTCAAGGAAACTGGTTCCAGGGCCAGAGCCATGTGTGGAGGTGAGTCCGACTATATGTAGCCGGAACCTCTCAACCTCACACACCGATTCAGGCTCTTCCCCCACCAGAGAGGTGACATTCCACGTACCTAGAGCCAGCTTCTGTAGCCGAGAATCAGACCGCCACGGTCCCAGCCTTTGGCTACTACCAATAAGAGCTAGACCTAAATATAAGCTCTTTTAATCTTTGTTTTGTTTTACTGAATGTGTTTTTCTCTGTAGGTTTGATTGGTGCACTCGACCCATTAAAGGAGCCTCTTTACCTGCCGAGTGTTACAACCGGTTCTCTGGGGTGCTTTTTACCGATGACAGATTCCAGGTGAACGCGAGCAAGCTGAAGTTCATGGATCTGGAGTTGAAACTAAAGAGCAAGGATACCATTTTCACTACTGTTGTCAACAACCAGGTGATCTTTTCATCCTGGCTCTTTCTAGAAACATGTTGGAGACAGTCAATTGAGAATTGCCACAAAAAAATTCTAAAAATAACTTGTTTTTTGTAAATTTCTCAGAAAACCTCAAAAAGAGGCAACATCCTGAAAGAATTTACACAGTGGCTTGAGACCTGTCATGAGAATTTCGACAAACAGGTGAAGTTTATTGAATACGTCGGCACAATTACACGGACCGACATGGCGACGAAGAGAAGACAGCATCCCTGGGCGACGTTCTCCTCCATCGAGTTTGGTGGAAACGTATACAAAACAGGCCAATTAGTAAGAATAGATCTTCTTTATTTTATAACAAACAAATTAAAATTTGTGTCATTCTGTAGTAATCAGATGCTACCATGTTTCCTCGTAGATGAAGTCTCAGAAAACACAGCCGATCCTTTACGGCAGCATTGTTCGGTTTTTGCTGTACGGAGCTCACGACCAGGACGTCTACGCTACGGGAGGACAAGTGGAAATCAGACGTGTAAGGAAGGAATTCATGTGGTTTAACATGAGCAATATTAATCTACAGTGATGAGAAAATCTAAATGTTTCACTTTTATCCTGTTAAAGTTAGAATCTGAAACTGAAACACAGATCTGTTTGTTTAGGAGCCTGAAGCACTTTATGACAGAACCACTAAGGTCATCCCCATTTCTAAGATTGACAGGACCGTCAGCGATGAAACCATTAAGACTGTTATTGAGAGTGATCTCGACAAGTGAGCTAAGAGAAAATTAATCTTTTGACTTTAATGTGATTCAGTGGTTTAAACACTCAGATTGTCTGTTGCGGAATGGATTTTTGTTTATTTCCAGGTTGCCAGAGAAGCTTAAACTGGAATGGCCAGAGGGCAACTGTTGGCCTCAAAATGCTGTTCGTCCTGCTGGAACTGTTTTTGGTAAAGTGCTTTCATGTCATCCATCCTCAAACACCAGAATCCACATATAAACGTGATGATGATCTTTTGTTTTATGTGTCACTTCAATCCAGGGCCTCTTAAAGTTGAAATTCTGAACAGGAAGGGGGGCTTGAGCTCATCCAAGATCCCTATAGGAGGCCAAGGGATAAAACTGGACATTGAACTCCAAATAGTCCATCATGGTGAGTTCATCTGTGACTTCTTCAAACACTAACGTTGCTTTACTGTGTGTCAATGTCAAGATGAGTCATTTATATCAATGAGATTTTCTTACTGCACCAAAAAAGCTGTTCTTTAAAAAATCCAAAAATTTCCATTTTTTTTTTCTTTTTGAAAAGGTCACAGCAGGGCTGAAATCATCATCGCTTAAAAGTTGGGTCATTAAAGGAGTAAAAACAGATGCCGATATTTTCTGATATTACATTTTAATACCAATATCATTCGATATTGATGTTAGACCGATAATATCGAACATCCCTACTATTTATCATTGTTTTAGATTGTTCGCCCAAACATTTTCATCTGCTTTTCCAAGTCCGGGCTGTGAAAGATATAATCGCTTCAATGGGTCTTGGGTTCACCTGAGGGCCTCTTGCTGGCAGCAGCGGCCTGAAATGCCTGCCCTGGGAGTCGTCTAGGGGGCGTACTTCTCACTAACGCCCAAACCATTTCAGCTGGCTCCTCTCAACATGGGGCTCTTCTTTGAGTCTCTCCCGATTGTCTAATCTCTTCATCCTATCGCTACGGCTGGGCCCGGCCACCCAATGAAAGAATTTTGGCCGCTTGTATTTACTGTCTTGTTCTTTTGGTCTTCACCAAACGCTCATAGGTGAGGATTGGGATGAAGATTGCCTCGTAAGTTGAGAACTTTGCTTCCTGGCTTAGCTCCCTTTTCACTATAACAGACCAGTTTGTCTGCATCACAGCAGACTCTGCCTTGATTGTCAATCTTCTGCTCCCTCCTCACTCCTGATCAAGACTGAAGGAACTCCCCCACTTGAGGTAGGACCTCTTTTTCGACCTGGAGTTAGCAATCCAACCTTTTCTGGTTGAGAACCATAGCCACAGATTTGGAGATGCTGATCTTCATGCTTCACGTTTGGCCTGAACCTCCCCAGCAATGGAACTAAGAGGACCACAGCGTCCACAAAAAGCAGAGACAAGATCCTCCTGCCACCAAACTCAACACCATCCACCCCACGGCTGTGCCTACAAATTCTGTCCATAAGGACAATGAACAGAACTCTCACTGTAAGTCTGGGCCTAACAGGTCTATGTGGCATCTTCCTCTGCCATCTGAACCAACTCACCACCAAGTGGTAATCAGTTGACAGCTCTTCTCCTCTCTTTATCCAAGTGTCCAAAACCATTTGGCCCCAGGTCAGATCACACAACTACAAAGTCAATCATTGACCTGAAACCTAGGCTGCTCTGGTACCACATGTACTGATGGTCATCCTTATGTTCTAACGTGGTGTTCATTATGGCCAAACTAGGACTTGTCAGAAGTCAAATAACACAACAGTACTCGGTACTCGGGTTCAGGTCGACCGGGCTGTTCTTCCCAATCACGTCCTTCCAGGCCACACTGTCCCAAATGCCTTATGTATAGATTCTGGGGTTTTGGACCACCAAGGCCTCTACCTGGGTCTGCCACCCAATTCACAATGCACCGGACACTTCACATTCCTCCTGCAGGTGGTGGGTCCACAGGTGAACGAGCCTACATAACCAGTTCGGATTTGGCCTGGCCAGTCTGCATGGACGAAAGCCCGGTCACCAGCCACTCGCACACGGGTCCCTACCCCAGGCCAGGCTTTAGTGTGGGACCCCGGTAACCCTCTGGGCTGGGTTCTCTGAATTTAATAAGCTTGCAAAAGGCCTTTTGAACCACACTTTGTCTCTCCCTTCACCTAAGACTGATTTGCCAAGGGAGACCCTGCCGGGGGGCAAAATACAAAATGTCCCTGGACAACATAGCTCCTAGAATCATTCGGGCACTTAAACACCTCCATTTCACTAATTTGGTGCTTCTAGAAGTTTCATCAGCTTGAAAAATATTTTACTGTGCAGTTATCTGTCATTTATTGCAATGAAGCTCTTGCAATTTTATCAAAATGAAAAACATTATTGATTGACAGCCCTAAAGAAAATAATCAGTGAACCATCTGTTCTTTTCACAGATGGTTAAGCCCAAACATATAGCTTTAATTTGCTCATCTGTACTTATTATTATTGGGGTGATGGGGGCAGAGGAGTTAAGTGCCTGCCCCGTAACCGGAAGGTTGCAGGTTTGCGCCATGATCAGTCACAGTTGTGTCCTTGGGCAAGACATTTCACCTGCCTTACCTGCTTGATGGTCGGAGGGACCAGTGGCATCTGTGTACGGCAGCCTCACTTCTGTCATTGTGCCCCAAGGGAGCTGTGGCTACAATGTGGCTCATAAAACTCTCTTGAAGGAGAAAAAAAGAGCTTTCAAATCAGGGGACAAGGAGGAGCTGAGGACTGTGCAGAAGGAGCTGAGGAGGAAGGTCAGAGAGGGAAAGGCCAGCTACAAGAGAAAAATGGAGGAGCAGCTGCAGCAGCAGAATATCAGTGGGGTGTGGAGAAGCCTGAAAACCATAAATGCCCACTCACAGGCAGAAGGGGACCTGAAGTGGGTCAACGACCTAAACCTGTATTTCAATGGGTTTGATCAAGCACCCACTCCTCCCACGCAGCTGCATTCACACAACTCGACACCTGGACCCCCTACAGCCACAGCCCTTCACACCTATGGCTCCCCCATTCAAACCACTATAGATCTTCCTGGACTCAGCCACCCCCCCAGCATGGAGCCCCCCTGCCCACCCCTCTCCTTTACAGCAGGCCAGGTGAGGAAAGAGCTGATGATCAAAGCAAAGAAAGCTGCTGGACCAGACGGAATTAGCTCCAGGCTCCTTAAGTCCTGTGCTGATGAACTGTGTGGAGTTATGGAGCATGTATTCAACATGAGTCTCAAGCTGAGGGTGGTACCACAGCTCTGGAAGACCTCCTGCGTGGTACCAGTGCCAAAGCTAGAGACATCAGCAGCTACAGGCCGGTGGCTCTCACATCCCACCTGATGAAGACACTGGAGAGACTAATCCTGGGACACCTCCGGTCCACGGTGGGACATTCGATGGATCCGCTGCAGTTTGCCTACCGACCAGGTATTGGAGTGGAAGATGCAGTCACCTTTCTCCTACATCGCGCTCTGGCTCACCTGGAGAAGCCCGGCAGCACTGTGAGAATCATGTTTTTTGATTTCTCCAGTGCTTTTAACACCATCCAGCCGATGCTTCTGAAAGCCAAACTGGAGAGGGCGGGGGTGGACCTTCACCTGGCAGAGTGGATCCTGAATTATCTCACAAACCAGCCCCAGTTTGAGAGCCAGGGACTGTGTGTCTGACTTGCTGACCTGCAGTGTGGGCGCCCCCCAGGGGACTGTCCTGGCATCCTTTCTGTTCACCCTCTACACTGCTGACTTCAGACACAACACGGACAGCTGTGTTCTGCAGAAGTTCTCAGATGACTCTGCGATTGTCGGCCTGATCACCGAGGACGATGATGTTCTCATGTCCGTGGTGCAGCGCGTCTATCTCCTGTGTGTCCCAGGCTTAATGGTTGGACTCTATAATGGTCACTCCTTATATGTATACATCTGTAACTTACTACTACAAACTCACAATTAAATACTTTTTAAATCGAGTTATTTAATTAAATCCTTTTGTGTGATATTGTTGTGTACTACTTATATTTTACTTTACTGTACTCTACTTGTGCTGTTGCAATACTGCAATTTCCCCACTGAGGGACAAATAAAGGTATTCTTATCACCGTCAGTGTGTGAATGAATGAACGATTGTTGTAAAGCACCTTGGGGGTTGCAAAATTCTAGAAGGCACTATATAAATACATGCCATTATTACCATTTTTACCATTGATTAATGTGTTTTTTATAATCACAGGTCCTAAAGAAGACAAAGAATTTCCCAGACTTGCTGCTCCCTTTCTCCCAAATCATGGACATTGGTTCAAAAAAATCGGTATATTCCTTTCTACATTTGTTTGAAAGTATGAGTTTCTTGTTTAACCTTTATTTATTCCTGTTTTTATTCAGAAACTCTGAGATACTTGGGGAAATACACACTGACTCTACAAACTGTGATACACGAAAGTGGTGCCACCGTCTATGGGGGCAAGCAGCTTCCTAGCCATGTGCTCAAGTTCACCATCAAAGGTAAAACATCCTGAGTTTTCAGTACACTAGTTCCATGTTTACTGGTTTTTTAAAGACGTATCTGCCATTTTCATTGTTTTTAGAGGGTAGTGCAGACAGTTTTACTGTGAGTCCTATGAGCTCCCCTCTTCGTGTGGGGGTGCCATTTGACATTCCTCTGGAGTTTAAAGATGGTTATAATCACCCAACAAAGCCTCCTCCCAAACTCAAGCCTGTCCTGAAGTGCAGGTGGGTTACTTCATTCATAAATCCATCTATTCATCCCTTCATCTGTTCATTCATTCCAATATTCATTCATTTAGTGGCCTGGAATTGAGCTATGAGTCTGTAAACTGCAGTGGGACCACATTCATCATCAACGGTGTCAAAGCACGAGGAAAAGTCCAGAATTACCAACAAACCAAGGTTATAATCTTCACTCTAAGGAGACAAAATCGATCTTCCCAAGGCGCTTTTATATATTATGATTATTAATAAAATGGGTCTAAATATCTAGAAATAGTTTCATGATTGTTTTGCAGAGTTATGTCCTGAATGTGACACTTCCTGGACTAAAAGCAGACACACAAACTATTACGATCAGCCTTTTACCTGGTAAGACTGTTTACATTTTTATACCTAAAAATGTGATTTCCTAACCTACTATAGAAAATAAGCTTTTTGAGCAAAAACCCATCTTAAATTTGCAATGGCATAACAATCCCGTGACATTCCAGGAAATCCACATTCCCTTCACGTGAAACCAGAATCAAACCCAATCAAACTAGAGAACGGAAACCCGGCAACTTTTCTCGTTGAAGTTCGCGACGAGGCGGGAAACATCACGGCCAACCTCAAACAGATTGTTCGCTGCCAGGTAAACGCATCCTTATGTAGGAGGAATTAAAAAACTAGAAAAACGTGTGCTGGATGAACTTAATATTGTTTTAGCACGTTGTTGGTTTAGTGAGTTCTACAGGTCTAGAAAATCATCTCCATGACGTATAAATTAAATAATAAAGCATTTAATTGAAGATAATGGGGGAAAATGCCTAAATTATGCTAACTTTCATCTTTAAACCATTTTTGAGCCTCATTGTTATTCTTTTGGTTTGTTTTAATTAACATTTAATTTTATTTAGTATTTTCTTTCTTGGATTACCTTTTTCTTGCTGCTTCTTTAGGTGACAGGACTTCCCTTAGTGGTTGTAGACTGCAGCAACACAGGAGCGGGCCAGCTTGTCACAAAACCCATCAACCTTAACATAATCAATGGAGAGCCACAAATGCTTGAAGCCCAATTCAGCATGCCTGTAAGTCCATCAGATATCCTGTATTTTACTGTCGGCATTAACCATTGCTGCAGTGTGTTGATTTTCTTTGTTTTAGAGTCAGAAGCAAGTAGAGCCAGTTGTGACGGAGCTGAAGGTCATGCCCAGCTCTCGCATCTCAAGGATCGAAGTCTTCTGTCAGGGAGAAGATCCTCTGGTGCTGAACAACAAAGAAAAGATCGAGTGGGAAGCAGGAGGAGTGCTGGAGAACCTGTTTTATAAACTGTATGATGAGTCTGGCAAAGACGTGACAATCACTGATGAAGTAGCCGCCGGTATTAAGGTGTGGGTTGAATTTTTAATAACTTCTTCAGATTGTTTTTGTGCTTTGTTTTAGTTTGTTGATGTTCTGCTCCCTGGTTGTGTTTAAGGTTAACTGGACAGCTGATGAGTATTGGGCAGATGTGGTCCAGGGGAAGCTACCTGATGTTCAGGTACCCAAACAGGTGAAGGAAGAGCGCTTCTGCCGGGTGTCCTACCAGGAGCTGAGCGTGTCTTTCTGCATTGTGTAAGCCACAAGCCTACATCTAAACTGTTAAATCAGTAAAGCAAAGCGTCTAGTGAAAGGTTGATATAAGGCATTAAAGTGTGTATTTTTCATTATGGATAGGACATGGCTTTATTAAAGCCACTCTCAGCAAGGAGTAAATATGGAGATTAAAGTAAAAATTTTTTCATTATTGTTCCTACAGTAAACTATTATATAAATTTCAGATGGTTTGAGGCTTTTTGTGAAGGGTTGAAGGATGTTCTGCTGTGGAATCTGCTGCAAAAGTAGCTTTTATGTTATTTTATTCAGTAAAAACACAATTTTCATTGTTTTTCATTATGCATCCCTAATATGCCTTTGTATAATATTAGATTGTAATCATGTAGCTGATCTGTCGATGCAGAGGGAGAGTATTAGAAGTTTTAATGTTAGACCAAAAACAGAAAAAGCAGAATGAACTATATTTGTACAGGAAAATAGGATTTTCTTTGTTCAGTAATTTGCTAAATACTTGAAACAAAGATAAATATACAGTTACATTTTTGTCCATTTTTAATTTTAATAATTCTTTTGCAAAAAGACGTGGCAATTAGACAAAGCTGCAAAGGGCCACTGTAAATTCATAATAAGGTATTGAAGAAATTAGTAAATTTTAGAATTTTGTCACATTTTTTCTTGTCTCCATGAGAGTATTATAGTATAGTTTTTAAACTTACTGACCTTTTTCTGACAAATCCTGCTTACCATAGAAATGAAAACCATGTATGTCTTTTTTACAGTCCTTGTCCAGATGAACCTGCAGGTTTGAAGGTAACTTTACCTCAAAGCACATTGAAGCTTGGTGAAACCTTAGCGGGACACATCAGTGAGTTCATTATGAATACTTTAATACGCTTTTATTTGTATAGTGTTTTCTTTTTACCTGCTGTGTCGTCTCTCTGTAGAGTTGGAGTTTGTGGACCATTATGACAACATCACCAAGAGGTTCACCCCCAACTGCACCAAAATTATAGTTGTGGAGGCCGACGGGCTCGACAATTCAAATATCAACTCCACATGGCAGGTTGGAACACCGATGCTTGAATCACTTCTGCTGAGAAACACAGTGATCATGTCTGTTAAAGAAACAGATTTGATGAGGCGCTTTACAAGTATAGGCCTTTTACCATTACTCTGTTGATGAAACAGGAAATGGAACGGGAACGAGTTCGGTACATACCTTGGTTTTAATTTCAGAGTTTGGTTCATTTTCGGTATGGCGAGGGAACAAAGTGAGGAGTAAAAAGTATTTATATTTAACGTAAACGGGTACAGCAGCAATGACATTTAAACAAAATGTCTCCAACAAAGTATTCTCAGATAATATAAAAATATAAACAATAAAATAAAACAAATCGTATATAACAGTGTAAGTATTTTCTGTTTAGGCTTTCTGAACTGTAACTGAAACAGGTTAAAGTTATAAATAATAGAAATAGTTTCTATCATTAAGAATTTATCTTCCTGTATTTCATTAAGTGCAACATTAAGAGGCCTCCATGGTTTTTGCTAGAAATATTAATTTGTGTTTTGTCCCCCTTCCTGGGCTGCATTCTTATAATGGTGGACGGTTTGAGTGTCCCTAACTAAGTTGTCAGGGGCTTTATGAGCCTGGTAGGGCAAACAGGTCCTACCAGGGCTGTACTGGCAGTCGGGCAAGGCGGGCATTTGCCCGCTGGGCCGACGGTAGTTTTGGGCCGGCCGACTGTAATTTATTAAATAATATTGAGCCGCTCTTTTTTTTTTTTTATATTCTGACTGGCCCAGCCCGGCCCGGCCCATTATAGCCTCAGGCCGGTGTCGGTACCGGATCTGCTCGGGTGCCAGATTGGCTCGGGGTCCTGCGCCTGCCGATGACGTCACACTAGATGATTGGCTGAACGTAAGACTTACAGAAGTTACGATACTACGTTCATAAAAGTTACGGTAGCACGTTGACAATGAAGATTTTGATTGGTTTGAACAAAATTGCGGTTGTAGTCCTTGTGGTTGTAGTCCTGTAGTCCAAAAACAAACACTTTTCGGGGAAAATATGTTTGTTTTGCCAAAGGAAACGTAAAATAAAAGCAAAAATATCAACAGACATCCTCAGCAGCTCTTGATTTTAATGAAAAGGGGCAAAATAAAAATAAAATAACTTTATTGAACAAATAGCAAGCAACATTTTCAATATGGTGTTTTATTAACAAATTACAGCTATAAAGCAAAAATGTAGGCAGTAAGAAACAAGAATTTATTAACAAAACTGCTAAACTCTTTCCAAAACTTATGTGTGAAAGCCGAGTGGATTTGCCGTAGTTTGACATCATCATCGGCAGGCGAAGGACCCCGAGCCAATCTGGCACCCGAGCAGATCTGGTACCGACACCGGCCCTGTCTACTTGTGTCAGGGACCTATCAAATAACAACAGCTTGAGCACATGCGTTCCTGTATTGATGTTAGCAATACAGTTCAAACGCGGTACTTCTGTCAAAGCTGAACGTCGAAACTGCCTGATATTTACATCAGCCAACTCCATCTCTCTGTCATGGTGCAGCAGCTCTCCATCAAACTGAAGCTAGTTTACAAATGTCATCCTTTCATTTTCTTCAGTTTTTGCATTTGTCGTGTCAGTAATGATAATGTTACATTTGCTGCCAGTAAAAATGAATCATAATTCATTAATTTTATATTATTTTCAACAATTTACAAAAACAAAGCATGCTGGGAAATCTTTTCATCCAATCATTTTCATAGACGTCATCACCGACAAAACTTCTAGTTTAGCTAACGTTTTAGTGGGGAAAAGCTAATAAGCCTTTAGTTTAGCGCTAATGTTCGGAGCAAGAGAAGAAAAGGCACAGGTGGCCGTATGCAACTCAGAACTTCCTTGGATTGTTGTTTTAAAACACTTGTCGCGTTTAAATTCAGTTCAGCCGCGCATCAGATTCATCTGAAAATTTCCCTGTGAGAACAGAACGAGGAGACTGGATATCCCTCCATCACTTGCTGCGTAGAAGAAACGCAGAACCGACAGTGAATACAGCTGCACGCGCGCGAGTCAATCGCCTGCTCTGTTTTGCTTTTTGATCAGGACATTGTTTCAGGACATTTCTTTCCTCGTGAAATTACGGCTGAAACTCAAAAAATGAGAATCTGGTTCAAAAGTTGGTTAATGTCAGCGATCCAGAGGTGAAACTAATCTATGAGACAGACTCACTACATACAAAGCAAGATATTTCAAACCTTTATTTGTTATAACTGTGATGATTATGGCTTACAGCTGATGAAAACCCCATTAGAATATTACATGAAATCAATAAAACAAGGATTTTAAATAGAGAAACGTCTAAAAAAGTATATCCTACTCATATATGTACTCAGGACTTGGTTTGGGTCCTTTTGCCTTTACTGAAATATTAACTTTAATGTGATATTAACATTTTTTGAGCTTCACCTGTAGATGGGATTCGTGGCTCTTTTAAGGGATCTGGAGGATCAGTTCTTATCAAAGACTCATCTAAAAGACTGACTCGTTTTTAAACGAGTTTACAATAAAACCTGTACAGAGCAACTCATTTTACTCAGTAAATAATCCATGTGAATAATTATTCTGAGAAAATTCTGATCAAAACTAATTAAAATCAAACATTACATCAATATATGTTTTATTGTTAGTTTCTGAGCTTAAAATATTATGAAATAATTATTAATTCCATCTGACATGTGTGGAGGATATTTAAGTGATCAGCCAGTTAAAAAACCTACAAGGTCATTTTTTTTACTTCAAAAGCTGGTGGGCCGGTCTCAGCTCAAAATGCCCGGGCTGATTTTTTGTCCCAGTCCAGCCCTGGGTCCTACGAGAAGGATCAGACAAAGTGCAGCCCAATGATGGTGATGGTTATAAATAGAGACTGTGTTCCCTCACATGGACGCGAGTCGCCGGGGCTCCCCTCTGTGGCCCGACCTGGATGTGGGGTGTACGCGTGGTGGCCAGGCTTTTACCCACAGAGCCCAGCCAGGCAGGAGACATGGGTCCCTCTTCCCATGGGCTCAGCACTCATCGGAAGGGCCAAAGAGGTTCGGTTCAGTTTGAGATGAGCTGTGGCCAAAGACGAGGACCATGGCAACCTTGTCCTAAGCTACAGAAGCTGGTTCTTGGTACATGAAATGTCGCCTCTCTGGTAAGGAAAGAGCCTGAGCTGTATGTGATATCGAGAGGTTTCTGCTACATAAAGTCAGACCCACCAACGCACGACTCTGACTCCAGAGCTAGTTTCCTTGAGATGGGTGAAATTCTTCCAGTGAGAGGCGCAGAGCAGGAGCGGGTACACTTGTTCTGTTATTCTGTTGGGGGACTTCAACACTTATGTGGGCAATGACAGCGAGACCAGGGCCCTCATTTATCAACTGGACTTACGCACAGATATGTGCTTATTTCGTTCGTATGAACAAATTTACGCATTGTGTGGTATTCATCATTTTGTACTTGTGCGTGGAAATGTTCCTAATTATAAGAAAAGCTCTGACCATCTGAACAGCATCTAGTGGGGGAACTCCGTACACCTCTGTCCCGTAATGAACGTTCCGTAATGAAAAATCCAATTTTGAATATATGTTCTGGTCCCACCACCACCACCCAATACATACGGAAAGAAACGCATGTTTCATAATTGCTGACTTGTAAAACTAGCAGAACATAAAATGATTTTCCTTGTGCTGTGATTCCAGGAGAACAACAGTTATGTTTTGGTGACTGGACTCCAGTTCCACTCCGGGTCTCTTGGGCCAAGAGAGATTATCTTCAGCTGCGACAACTTTACAGAAAAGGTCATCATTAAACTGACCGCTGGAGTCCCATCACAGCTTCGACTGGTCAGCGGACCTGAGCAGGTAAAAGACATCTTAGTTGTTTTTATCTGTAGCTCTCATGTGGTCAAACTTAACTTAAAAGCTCATATTTTTGCGTTTTTCCAGCCGTTGCAGCTCATAAATGGTCACGGCATTCCCACACCATTCCTGGTCCAGCTGTGTGATAAGTGGGGGAACCCGTCTCCCGACCAGAGAGTTGTGGTGGAGATACGAGCTTCACCCCCGGCAATAAAGGTTAGCTCAATAAGGAATTAAAAACATCAGGAAATATGCAGTGTAAGTCATATAAATATAATGTGTTGTTGTTGTAACAGGTGTCAACTTCTGTTATTTCACAACCTGTGGATGCAGAAGGGAAAGCCTCCTTCATTGTAAACAGTGTAAAAGGCCAAAAGTAAGACTTTTCTGTTTGTTCTTCTTGCATCAATATTTGGGGCAAATATGCTATTATCTTCTCATTGACTGTTTTCTTTGTACTTTTTAAAATGCCATGAAATTAGGGGACCAATGGAGAGATGTTTTAGTTTCTGATTCTTTACGTTTTTGATATTTGGAGTTTTAGTTTTTATACTTTTAAGGTTTAGCTACTTCATTTTTTATGTTGTTACTTGAAGTGTAAAATTTTGAATCTTGTATTTTTAAAATCTTGAGATTTAGTTTTATTTTACCAGCATCATCTTAATGTTGTTTGTTTTTTAACTTCCATAATTTTTTTTGTATTGTTGGTCACATTTATTTATTCTTTTATTCCTTCATTCTGCTAAAGACAGTCACTGCTCCTTTCTTCCACTAGGGGGTACTATCAGCTGGATTTTAAAGGTTCCTTCAACAACAAACCCATCCCTGGTCCATCAGTGAACCTGACTGTGATCCCAGATCCCAACAAACCCGTCCGGCTGCAGGTGGACTACGACGCCTCTTCAGGGTTTTTTGCAGGAAACACCTTCCCAGGTTAGTACCTCATGATTTCATTGGTTCAGTTTAATCTTTGTGAGAGTCAGGGTCACTAAAGTCAGCTGTGTGTGTTTAGTTTTCTCAGTGACGGTGGTGTCTGATCAAGGAAGTCCGATCACGACCTTTAACCCCGCTAATTTGTCCATGCTGCTGTGGGAGGGAGCCTCATCGACGCCGCCACAAACAGTGAGCCACTAGAGAGGATGAGCTTTATTTAGCTAATATGTGTTTGTTGATACTGATCTTTGTCCCTTTTCTCAGACCATTGAGCTGAAGTGCAGCAAACCCATGCCAAACGAGAAGAAGGACAGCTATCACTTTCGGTAACGGTGCATACTTTGTTTCTGCCCAGTTTGGCTTCTTGTTGGATGCTTAAAGGGAAAAAAATGACTTTTTTAAATTGTCTTTTTTTGTTTTGAACTGGGGATGTAAGACAGTATCGATACACTGAAATATTGTGATATTTTATTGAGAATTCACATGCAAACATTTAGTTTCTTTTGTGTGGTGCTATTCAAACTCAGACTGCTGTTTTTACCACATTCTGATGGAACAACCGAATCTTGGTATATCACTGGATATGTCTTGGAAGCGTTTGGCCTAAATTTTCCAATTAAAATCAATCTTAAAAATTGTAAATATTGTCTTGCTTTTATTATCGCAGTATATTGTATTGCGTATTGTGGTATATACTGTATAACCAGATTCTTACCAATACACACCCCTATTTTCTACCTGCTTAAGGTCTATACATAATAGACAAATTGCTTCTCATTTATCAAGATAAAAAGTGAGTTTTCCTAAAGTTCTACTACTTTATAATGTGTCCACAACTAATGTGCCTATGTTTCCTTGCAGAGATAAACTGATCCCAGAACATGTCGGGAAGTACACCATCCAGTTTTCTCTTCGTGTTGACAAAAAAGAAGTTCTTCTGAGTAGTCAGGTTGGTTTAGAGGCTGCTTGTAAGTTTCTTTCAACTATGAAGAACACAAACATGGATAACAAAAAAGAAAATAAATCCTAGAGAAACTGTCAATTAGTTTCACACACATGCCTTAATGAATGATGAAAAAGAAAGGGGGAATATGTTAACTGAATGACATGGTGAGGGGAGAAAAAGAAAACATTTATACCAAGAGTGAAGCATGGTGGAAGACCTGTTATGATTTGGGGAGAATTTGCTACTAATTTAGTTATAATTTTTTTAAAAAAGCAAATAGTTTAAGATCATTTGCATTTATTTCTTGGCATTAATGGCCCTCTGCTCATTAACAGATCTAATATAATGTAGCACGGACAGGTGAATAGAAGTTTGTCAACATTGTAGAATCCAAGCCTATAACTTTCTATAAATAGTAAATGGTTTGTATTGGGAACACGGATGGAAGCGAGGCTGCCGAACACAGGCGGCACTTGCACCAGCAAACAAGGCGGGTGAAGTGTCTTCCCAAGTCTTCCCAAGTACACAAAAACTGCGACAGACTGAGCGGGGCTCGAACCTGCAACCCTCTAGTTACGGACAGGAACTTAACTCCTCTGCCAACATCGCCCATCTTAAAGGCCCCGTTCACAGAGCAAGATAATTACTGATTTTTGACCAGGTTCTCACCAACAATCTGAAGGACATGCTTGATTACCGTAATGGCTCAAAATAATGATTTTATCAGATATTCCTGGCATCCGTGATGTGTTAGGAATGCTCTGGTCAGCCTGGAAGGACATTCAGTACTGCTCAGATTAGGCCTGGGACAATAACAAATTTTGCTGGACGTTATATTGTCAAACAAATTATTGACAATAAATGATATTATTGTCATTATCGAGACCAAAAAAACCACTTATGTAATGTTAATATATTATAATAATGCAAGCACATCCTTTAAAATGCAACACTTAAACCTTTAACATTGGAATGTCCAGAACTAGAACTTCTAAATAAATAAAACAAACAAAAAAACAATAAAAATAAAATAATAAATGACTTTCACTGTGTTAGAAAATATTGCACCAAAAGCAATAAAATAGACCCTGTCTCTCCAGAACAATAAATACAATGGCCTATCCAGTGTCAACAACCAAAACTAAACTTGAACCCTCTTGTCATTCAGCGTCTTTGGAGGCAAGAGGCAAAGAAAACATATACACACAGGCACATGGCGATATATTGAGGCTGTAAAAATTATTTAGTTCATTTTCATCTATCAGACAATTAATTGACTTATTGATGATCGTCCCAGCCCTAGCTCAGATCATAAAGTGGGGCTTTCAAACATTTTGGATTGTCCATTCCATCCATCAATTCTTTTCTGCTTATCCGGGATCGGGTCGGCAGCCTAAGCAAAGAGGACCAGACTTCCCTCTCCCCAGCCACTTGGGCCAGCTCCTCCGTGGGAATCCTAAGGCTTTCCCAATCCAGACGAGAAACATAGTTCCTTGAGCGTGTCCTGGGTCTTCTTTTAGGTCCCCTCCCAATTGGACATGCCCGGAAAACCTCACTAGCGAGGTATCCTAACCAGATGCCACGAGCCACCTCAACTGGCTCCTCTCAATGTGGAGGTGCAGCAGATCTATTCTGAGCCCCTCCCAGATGACCAAGTTTCTCACCCTATCTCTAAGGGAGAGCCCAGACACCCTGTACAAAAACCCCATTGTTCCCCCTGAATTTGAGGTTTGACTATCCGATGGACCCTCCTCTCCAGAACCCCTGAATAGACTTTACCATTGTTTAGGAGTGTGACCCCCCTGTAGTTGGAACACACCCTGTGGTCCACTTTTTTAAATGGTGGGACCACCACCTTGGTCTGCCAATCCAGTGGAACTGCCCCTTATGTCCACGCAATATTGCGTCAACCAACACAGCCCCACAACATCCAACTCTGTGCAGATCGCATCCACCCCTGGAGCCTTGCCATCAAGGAGCTTTTTGACCACCTTAGTAACCTCAGCACCAGAGATTGGCGAGCCCAACCCAAAGTCCTTAGACTCAGTTTACCTTTCAGCACCTTTATGCGTTAACATGGTGTTCATTATGGACAATCCATGATGAGCACAGAAGTCCAATAAAAAAAAACAGCTCTGATTCAGATCAGGGGGGCCATTTCACCCAACCACATCTCTCCAGGTCTCACTTTTGTTTCCCACGTGAGCACTGAAGTCCCCCAGGAGAACAAGGGAGACACCAGGAGGAGCCTCCCCTGGGTCTCCAAAAAGGGTGGGTAGTCTGACCTGCAGTTTGGTGCATAAGCACAAACAACAGTCAGGACTCGTCCCACCATACGTAGGCAGAGGGAGGCTACCCTCTCATTCACCGGGGTATACCCCAACGTACGGGCACCAAGATGCGGGGCAACAAGTATGCCCCCCAGAGAGGCACCGAGCCTCAACTCCAGAGTGGTAGAGTGTCCAACCCCTCTTAAGGAAACTGGTTCCATCAAGGTGAGTTCAACTATATCTAGCTGGAACCTCTCAACCTCACATACCAACTCAGGCTCTTTCCCCACCAGAGAGGTGACATTCCACATACTGAGAGCCAGCTTCTGTAGTCATGGATCAGATCGCCTAGGTCCCCGCCTTTGGTCCCCATCTCACAATGAACGCGATCCCTTTGACGCCTCCCATGAGTGGTGAGCCCATGGGAAGGGGGACCCACGTCTTCTCTTCAGGCTGTACTTGGCCGGGCTCCATGAATGAAAGCCCGGCCACCAGGCATTGCCAAAATGCCCCACCTCCAGGCCTGGCTCTAGAGGGGGGCCCCGGTCACCTGCGTCTGGGCGAGGAAACACTGTTTGCAATGGAATTACTCATCATGAGGGGCCTTTGGGCTGCACTCTGTCTGATCCCTCACCTAAGAACTGTTTGCCATGGGTGACCCTACCAGAGGTATAAAGCCTCAGACAACTTAGCCGCTAGGATCTTTGGGACACTCAAACACCTCCACCATGGTGTTGGATTGTCTGATTTCTAGGACAAACAAGTGTGCTGCCTGTTTATCGTGACATGTAGCCATTCAGAAAGCGAGGTGACAAAAGCACAGCTCCTCCTCCACCATTTTTGTTTGCTCCAAAGTGACGTTTGATTGTTTGAGATTTCCTGTCTGACTGGGGAATGTTCGTGTGTGAAATCGGTTGGTGTGTAGTGCGTAATTTTTGCCATGTGGCCGGACACCACACATTGTAGGACCAAAATGGTTCTATCTGGGATTTTCCATCACCATGTGTTCGAAAATCGTCCAACATTTTTCAAATACTGTTGTGTGATCTGGGCTTTGAATGTTTCACCTCTTGTTACTATTTCTCAGTAAGAGGCCATAATTATATGCATGTGCTATATGACACCTTATTCTGGAGGAGATGCCTGGAAAACTGTATGTGTTTTTTTTTATGTTGTCTATCTAAAATGATGGATCGGTTTTTTTTAGGCTGTAGGTCACAGTCAGAGCTGATGTCAGAATTTTTATCTCTTAGATCACCGTTAACATATTGGCCAATCTGCCTGTCAAACTGGGACCATTGTTCCAGCCAACAACCCCGGTGGTCTCCAACAGTTCGGACATCTCCAGCAGAATCCTCGTGAAGGACATGACTCTGAAAATAATGGTGAGTCGTGCTCCTCAGTAGTTCCTTTTAATGCTGATGATCAGGAACAGCTACTGAGTGAGTGGTTTGGTTTCATTCCAGGATACGTTTGGTAATCCAGCTGGACAGGAGCTGAGCGGGAAGGTGGTGATCTCTATAGGATGTCCTGATGGAGAAAGAAGCAGATGCCTCCCACTGTTTGAAGGCAAAACGAGCAGCTTTCAGATTAACTTAGAGGAAGGAAGTGCCCACATCCCTGTGAGTCACATTCCTCATGGCACATAGATTATTTGTATTATTAAGTGCAGCATTAGATAATAATCCTGTTTTCAGAGGCTGGTGATAATGGAGAACAGCCCTGGTGAGAACGGCAGCAGATACATCCTCGTCTTCAAACCTGAAGGGCTGAATCTTCCTACGGCCCTGGTTCCTTTTCAGCTTCTTTTCCATTTTTACAACGGTACATTTTACTCTGTTAGCTAACCATGTGTAGACAAGAAGCTGTGATTGTGACCTAGATGCAAAATTATGCAGTTTTTCTAAATCTGTGAGTTTTCACATCGGACTTTTCCTCATGTAAATATAGATGCTGAGAATCAGAGAAGAATGTCTGAGCTGTCGAGGAAGAGGGACGAGCTGAAAAATTCCATTGAAAAATACGACGCCATGTGTTCTACGTTTCGCAAACTCCAACAAGGGCTCACCGGTGAGTGTTATTTCTGGATGTTGACGAGTGAATGTGTTGAGTGTTTAAAATCTGTTTGCTTTTTCTCCACCCTAGCTCAGCTCCAGGACATCGGGAGGAAAGAAACCACCCTCAGAATGGAGATGAACACGAGAAACATGGAAATTGCACATCCTTTACCTGTAAGTTCTGGAATTTATTTTTTATTTGTTCTTCTCGTGTATTTTTCTAAAAACAGGATGTACTTCTAACTCGTTGCAGAGCGCAGATATTGACAAATTGATAAGAGACAAACAGATTGAAGCTGCAACTATTGAAAAGGTGCCAAGGAGAAAGTGCTCCATCAGTAATAATTTCGGCGGGCCGGATGTTCTTGGAATGGTGATGCCAAGTTTCACTAAACTATACAAATATTCTCCTATTTAAGAGGCGTGTGTTGGAGTCTTTTGTTTTTTCTCATGCAGGTCGGCCATCTGGCCTTGATTTTGGACGATGACGCTGCGAGGGTCATCTCCTGGCATTTGGGGGGAGACATGGACTGCGTCATCACCAGAACGACGGCAGAAGCTCAGAGGATTTTCCGCGACACACGGGGAGCTCAGCAGGTCATGGCCCTGGACAGCATACTTGTGCAACCAGGAGAGAGGTACCCTTCTTTAACTTCTGTTGGGGTCAAAAATGTTTTCAAAAAAGTTTTCAAAAACAAATCTGTTAGTTTATTTGGGTGTACTTTGTTTGCTTAGATGATTGATTTGTAACTCCTACTAGAGAAAGTTTTTAATGATAAGAGTTTTGAATTTTTTGCAGACCGCTGCCACACATCAGAAACGGACGCACCCTTTTCAATGCTGCTGGGAATCCAGTCTACGCCAAGAACCTACTGATTTATTCCAGGGAGCATGAGAACTGTAACCGCGGTGAGATGATTTTTGTTTTTGAGTTAAGCGTTTCTGTGGCTCGCTATAAGTGTCTGTCTGAGTGTTGTAAGTGCCTACCTGGGGTAAACGTTTCCACCTGGAATCCAAACTCCGGTTGGGAGAGGGGGTGGTTCTGTCACTAAAGCAGAAATAAAACCTCTTTAAATTTAAACGTGACTCCTTCTGTGAAAGTTTTCTATTTGTGTTTCCATCTCAGTATTTAAAAATTTCCTTGGCAACACGATTCTGATGGATGATCTGGACTCTGCAAACTTCTACAGGAAGGCGGTGAGTGATTCTTGCTGACGGCGATGTGCCGTACGGATCGGACCGAGGTTTGTCCGTCTTTTAAATGACCTGTTACTTGCAGCTTGTGGAAAACAGGATCCATTGTCCCACCATACTGACCCTAGAGGGGGAACGAGTCAGCGCTAGGGGTAAATTTGGAGGGCTACAAAACATAGCTCCGCCCATTGAGATGTTGCGAGTGTTTGGAGCGCCGCTTCCCCAACGCTACTTCACACTGAAGGAGCAACTAGGTAACGACTCTTACAACTTTAAAACTATAAATCTGATTAGGCTTTAAACATGTTTTTTTTTTGTTTGCTAGATCTGCTGGATAAGTACAAGTCCATAAGGTTGAAAATGGAACAGGTAGAAAATTATCATAATCAGTGCACAATGGAAGAGAATTCAACCGAAAGGCTCCAAATGTGTCAAAAAGTGGAAGAGATGAAGAAGGAGTTTGAAGAGATTGAAAGACAACTCTGTAAGCGTTTTTATTTGTTTCTTTTCCGAATTTTGATTTTTATTCCTAAATGTTCCATTTTATTTCTGCAGCATCTGTAAAGTCAGGGAAACGCGGTCCTGAGAACACTGGAGAACCCTCCGGCATCCAGACAAAACGACCAAGACAAACATCCAGAGACTCCTTACCTGTTTTTTAGTTCTACTTCACTTTTGGCACAAGTTTGTGAATTTTTTATTGTTTTGCTTTTAGTTTCATGTTATTTCTTTAACTAAAATATGACGTTTTTTGTTTGTTTTTACAAAATAAGTTTACAAAAATAAACTCATATTTTCTGTAATTTATATTCTACTAAATAATTAATACTGTGAAATATAAACCCTGATGCTGTTTTGAGCAGGACATTTTTTACATGAAGAAAAGTTGCAATTATTATTAATACGTTTATCTTAATTTTGTACATAGAAAAGCACCTGGATCTGCATGGTGGTTGTTTGGTTGAGAAACTGATTAAATGTAAAAATCTTAGCTGGAAACGTTGCTTTTTTAATCCATCTGGGGCGAAATTTACATACTTTTTGTTTTTATCATCAGTTCAGTTCATGTTTGAAGGAAAGATTTGTTTTCTGGTTGGCTTCTGATAGAAAATAGACGGTGAAACTCTAGAATTTGAACGTGCAGTTGCCGTCTTATAAACCGAATTGAATGACTTGGTGTGATGTGCTTGTCAGCCACTAGATGGTGCCATCAGATAAAAGAAATACTCCAGACAGCCGACTGCATGGATTTGTTAATTACAAGCAAAGTGGGCATAAAAACTAGAAAATAATCAATGGAAAATACATATTTTATTATCATGCAGTCATTTTATAAAACTGTTTTCTCACCCATGAGTTTTTAGAAAATTTAAAGGTGACGTAATATGCAAGATGCAATTTGTCCTCAGAACTGGGAAATCCCAACTTCCAAGTAGAAAAAATCAAATAAAGTGCCCCGCAAAGTCGGACCTCCCAGTCGGAAACTCTGAAGTTTTTCAGAACTCCGACCTCGAGATCCAAGATGGCAGCTCTCCGTATCGACAACAGTAAGTTTTGGTTGAAATGTGTTTATTTTACAAGACACACATATAAGAGTGCGTTTAAAGTCAATGATACAGGTGGCGCTTGCATCTCTGAGCTGAACAAACTAAAAGTTGTTTATTAGTCGTCTGTATTCGTTGAGAGCTACCAAAACAGTTTTCGAGGGCACCGCCATATTGTCCGACTATGGAAACCAGAACGCTGTTAACTCGGGTGTGACGTCATTCCTAGTTCCGACTTCTGAAGTAACTCTTCTTAAAGTGACGGAGCCCTGAAATGGCTCATTCTGGAAGGTCCTGAAAATGTCGAGAATAAAACTGCTGAAATTACTATGTGAGAGGGATTTTGTGCAAAGAACTTTATAAGCATGTTTTCTATAAACGATAAAACTATTACAACAAAATAAGAAAAAGGTCATAATATGTCCGCTTTAAAATTTAAACTGACTCATATTTGCTTTAAATAGTCATATTTTTTAAAGTTTGACTTGATTAAACTGCAGTGTCTGAGCGAGACACTTATTTTCCTTTCTGGCACAACTCCTACTCTTGGGTAGATCAAACGGGTGATTCATGGTTACGCCTATTAAACCGGTTCCTAAGAATGATTGGGTAAAATAAACAGAAGGAAGGAACTAGAAGCTAAAACTATACACAGTGATGCGTATGTGTTACGGTTTCTGAACAGAATTCTTAATGAATCATTAATAAAGTGGGTAAGATAAACATCGAGGTTTGTTTGAATGAGTCTCTCTGGCTCAGAGCAACAAGGAAAACACAGGATGATCCATGTTTGTGACTGCCGCTTCAAAAACAGGAAGTCCAAGAAAACTTTAAAAACAGATGGTTTGGACCTGAAAGACTTTCTCCACGTTGTTCACCAGGTATGCAAGATATTTTTGCTTTTGTTCTGATGCGTAAATTCCACTTTAGGAGATTACCATGGAGTTAAGGTTTTAGTTCAGGTTTTTGACAGCATTTTAGTGCCACTGAGTCATCCTAGGGGTCACCTGGGTATTGAAACTGTGAGGTATTTCAAACTGAGCCCCTAAGGGGAAGTGGGTAAAATATTGAAAAGGTTGGAATCTTGTGCTCACCAGATATTTCTTGCACAGGAGAATCGTTTTGTAATATATATACATTTAAATGTAAGTGTGATTAAAAGAGAATAGGTTACTGGATTCACATTGTTTGTCTGTGTCTCTTACAGTATGCTGCATAGTGTTGGTACCCAAGTTTGTTTTCATCTTTTATTTCTGGTTTTTTTAGTGATCAAAGATTACAATACTAGATTACTGCCCATGTGTATATACAGTGCATCCGGAAAGTATTCACAGCGCTTCACTTTTTCCACTTTTTTCTTTGTTACAGCCTCATTCCAAAATGGATTAAATTCATTGTGCCCATAAAATTCAACACACAACACCCCATAATGATGATGTGAAAAAAGTGTCTGAAGTTGTTGCAAATTTATTAAAAATAAAAAACTTGAGAAATCACGTGTACATAAGTATTCACAGCCTTTGACGTGAAGCTCAGAACCATCTCTGCAGCAATCCACCGATCAGGCCTGTATGGTAGGGTGGCCAGACGGAAGCCTCTCCTTAGTAAAAGGCACATGGCAGTCCGCCTGGAGTTTGCCAAAAGGCACCTTAGGGACTCTCAGACCATGAGAAACAAAATCCTCTGGTCTGATGAGACAAAAATTGAACTTTTTGGAGTGAATGCCAGGCGTTACGTTTGGAGAAAATCAGGCACCGCTCATCACCAGGCCAATACCATCCCTACAGTGAAGCATGGTGGTGGCAGCATCATGCTGTGGGGATGTTTTTCGGGGGGGGGGGGGGGGGGGGGGTCTTGGAGGGTGATTGGGGGTTCGCCCAACCAATCTACACGTGTTTTGTGGATTTGGAGAAGGCGTTCAACCGCGTCCCTAGGGGTACTTCGGGAGTATGGGGTACCAGGCCCTCTGATACGGGCTGTTAGGTCCCTGTGTGACTGGTGTCAGAGCTTGGTCTGCATTGCTGGCAGTAAGTTGGGCTCATTTCCAGTGAGAGTTGTATTTCGCCAAGGCTGCCCTTTGTCACTGATTCTGTTCATAACTTTTATGGACAGGATTTCTAGGTGAAGCCAAGGTAGTGAGGGGATCTGTTTTGGTGGCCTAAGAATCAGGTCTCTGCTTTTTTCAGATGATGTGGTCCTGTTGGCCTCATCAGAATGTGATCTCCAGCTTTTGCTGGAGCGGTTCACAGCCGAGTGTGAAGCAGCTGGGATGAGAATCATCTCTAAATCCAAGACTTGAGTCTTGAGTCAGAAAAGGGTAGAATGCCTTCTCCAGGTCAGGGACAAGGTCCTGCCTCAAGTGGAGGAGTTGAAGTATCTTGGAGTCTTGTTCACGAGTGACGGAAAGATGGATCGAGAGATCAATAGGCGGATTGGGGCTGCGTCTGCAGTGATGTATCGGCCTGTCGTGGTGAAGAGAGAGCTGAGCCGGAGGGTGAAGCTCTCGATTTGACATTTTCCTGTTTTGCTATATAAATCAAGTTGAATTGGAATTACTGACTCATGGTCATTTAGACTTTTATCTATCTCTTCCCATAAAAATGTTTCAGTGACATTGACATTTTACAATATTAGAAATAGGTTTTTTAAACCTCAAATACAGAATGGACAGAGAGATTTGCTTGAATTATTGCGGAAATTCTTGTGTTGAAAAGAAAAAGAAATTTCTTATAAGTTCTTTTTAGGATGGATTCAAAGAGATCTTGAGACCACAGGTCATGTAATAACAGACCTGAGACTGTATCATTGCATTCAAAACACGTCCTTGCTTCCCTGTGAAAAGAACTAAATGTGTTAATAACTGTCTTTTCCCTTGTAAACACATGAAATAGATCCTAATGTTATTTAAAAAAAATCTCTTGCTAATTTTGCTTTTTAATTTTTTTTCTTTTTCGTCTTTGAAGTTTAGATCCAACAGTTTTTTTTGAGGTTTTTCATCCATTTTTCACTTCAAAACCAAATAAAATTTGAGTTTTGTCCGTAGAACCAAGTGAGGCAGAGAAGAGGAAGCATTTATTTCATTTTCACCCAATCATTGACATTTTGATACTGTAAGACTACCTGTTTGATTCTTAGAAAATGATTTAACAATTTTTTTCCAAAAGGAATTTTTCATCCCTTTAAATGAGACGTTTGTGCTGGTCACAACCGACAGGACGGTTGTGAATCGTGACAAATTTGGTGAGTAAATCTTATCATGATTGTGTCAAATTTACTAGTGAGAAAATAAAAAATTTAAATAAATCTTTGAACTTTAGACGAGCTGCAGGATGGCATCACCCTCTGGTTGCTGCAACATGAAGATCAACCTCTTCCAGCCGCGACAGAGGAGGAAATCCAGTTTGTGCCTCATTTTAACACACTGATCCAGAGTGGGGCCAATGAATACTTCGCTGAGGGGCACAAATTACTGCGTGAGGCTTAAAATAATCACAGTAGAGCTTATGGCTTCCAGATATTCCTTAATGATAATGATTTAATGATTTTCCTTTATTTTCTCAGCTTGTGCCTTTGCTGAGCTGGTGGACAACGCTCTATCGGCTACAGCTAAAAACACTGGCGTTAGGACGATAGAGATACGGATGGTTGGTTTATATAATTAACTCATATATCAGATTCATTTTAAAATGACTAATCTTTACTTATTCCTGCACCCTTTTCCCAGCAATTTAATAAAGCTGATGGGAAACCTTCAGTGATTGTTGTGGATAACGGCTGTGGGATGACCTCCAAGCAGCTCAACAACTGGGCGGTTTACAGACTCTCTAAATTCACAAGAGCCAGTAGCGCAATTGAAAGGTTGGTGTTTCATTACCTCTCATTTTTTATCAATTACGGATTTTCTACTGTCAGATTATTTGATTTATTCTGTTTTATTTTTGATCAAACTTAGTGAAAATGTGGAATATGTGCCTCCTGCTCCGGTGCCTCGCAGTCTGAACAGTGACATATCCTTCTTTGGAGTCGGAGGAAAACGGGCCGTTTTCCACATCGGAGACTCAGTCAGAGTGAGTCTGGCATTCACATGTGGACATGTGCCCTGTAATATTTTACTCTATGTTAGATCTGTTATTGTTACTTAGGGAAATGTTTTTAATTAATAATTTGAAATTCGTTTGATTTACATTTTTTACATTGTATGTATATTTATTTAAATTAGGGTTGGGAATTTAACGCGTTAATTATGATTAATTAATTAGAAAAAATAACGCGTTAAAAAAAATGTACGCATTTAACCGTTTAAGCCCAAGGGCCCCCCAATTGGGGGATGTTGATCTTTAGCAGCAAAATTCATGCCCTAAATATCAATATAGTCAACCTGCACCTCTAAAGAAAGCTCAGAACCTCGGCTAGAAGACCATGTAAACCTTTATTATGTGCTCCAAACACAACTAAAACTACAATCAAATGAGTGATCAGAAATCCCTCTTCATGTGTTTTTGCCTTCATTTCTGTCTCTAATGATGCTAAATCAAATTGCACACACATTCTATCAACCCATTATTATTATTATTATTATTATTATAAAGGCAATATCATTATCAAAATGTACTTAAAATAGTATTGTACTTTTAGGTCTGTCCTATTTTTGCCAGTGATATACTTATATATATTTTTTTCTCCAGTTTTGAATTGAAATACAATTTAAAAGCTTTTTTTTTTAGAAATTAAAAGATTAGAAATTGCAATAATAATGTCAATGAATACTGTTTGATTCTCTGTCTCATTATTTTTAATTTTAAAAAATTGCTTTCGGGGAAAATTTTCTTGAACGATTAAAATGTGATTAATCAAGATTAATTAATTACAAAGCCTCTAATTAATTAGATTAATTTTTAAAATTGAGTCCCACCCCTAATTTAAATATTAGTTATTTGCTCAAAATAATGTTTGTCTTTTAAAGTTTCTGAGGCGCTATAAATCCAGATTAGCTTGGTTTAATTAAAAATGCCTAATTGCATCTCAGCTCTTAAGAGGTTAACATGTTTTAAACCTCTTAAAACATGATGTTAACAGCTAGAAGCAGTTATTAAGTTATTGCAGTGATTTGGAATGAAAACTACTCAACTAATCAAATTTCAATCATCTGCAGTTTAAGTCATGCATAAAACAATTAAAACAGACAGAAACCTTTGTAAATGTCCCGTTCTTAGTGATTGGATCATGATCCATCCATCAAACTGCTGGTCGTCCCTCCCCCTTCTGCACGTACCCCTCTTAGGGCACGAACTGCATGCAGCTCGGAACATCTGAACAGAACTACAACTTTAGCTGAGTGTGCATGCGTGATATGAGGCGTGGCTTTCAGTTCCTTCTGGAAGGAGGGGGGGGGGGGGGGGGGGGGGGGTGCAGGGGGAGTGAAACCATTCCAATTTCCAAATCATCTCCTCCTCTATTTAATGATGTCAATCTATGGACCCAAGCTTTAAGAATAATGGCAGAAAAGATGCCAACAACAGGTTGAAAAGGTGAGATAACATTGTTTTTATGGTTGTTGGACAGTGTCTGATGGTGTACTATTTTCTGCTACCATCAGATTCTGTGTCTCTAGGGGGAGCCTGAAGTACGGGGGTTGGACCTTTGAACTAGCTTAAAAGTGATATTTGAGTAATTTTTAGGTCATAATTTATCTACAGTAAGGACCCTGACTGGAGGTGATGTCATGCAGAGAATGCGGGAATCTCTAGAAACAAGAGGCAGTCCTTTGACTGGGGCAATACTCATGGCTCCCTAGCACAACCAAGCAGATCAGTCATACTAGACGAGACATTGTTGTCATAGACTGACCTAATGTATCTCTGGGGCTTCACATGTCTCTATTACCAGATGATCACCAAAGCAATTGGCTCTCCAGATGTTCACGAGCTGGTTCTATCAAAAGAAGATTTTGAGAGAAAAGAGCAGAACAAAGAGGACGTTTATAAAGGAACCATCTTAATCAGAAACGTACGTTTCTTTATAATCTGATCATCCAGTTTTAGTGGATTTAGTCTGATTGTGATGGTTTGTGTGATGCTTCCTCCTCCTGCTGCAGCCTGGTGACTCGTCACATGTAACAGATGATGAACGCCTCCTCCACAGCGTCATTGCAGACGAAACTGAGAAAGAAAGCTTCACTGCTGTTGTCATTACAGGAGTTTGTCCTGAGGACATCGACTACCTGAAGCAAAATTTTGACGAGTGGACCAAAGAGCTAGCGTGAGCTCACTCACTCTTCATACAAAGGCCAAAAAAACTCAAAACAAAAACAAGGAAATTCATGTTTCGTTGATTATTTCTTTGTTTTGACAATTCCTCTTGGCAATAATCTTTATATCACTGGAAAGCCTGATTAGTGGCTATTACTATGCAGTACAACTTATTAGGACTGGGCGATATGGGCTAAAATCAATATCACGGTATATTGAGGAGTTCACCTCGATAACGATAAACGGACGATAACTACGTGTATACGTAAAAACAAAAGTTGTCCACTAGTCACGTGTATTACGTTGAGTCACGTTGTCATGTGACTCGAGGTGGTGCAGCTTCTTAAAGGGACATGAACGTCGCCAACCTACATACTTTTCATTATTTTTAATACAGAGTTTATTGACATGGGAAACATTATATCAATTACAGTCAAAGATTTCAATAACGATAAATTTTTGATTTATCGTCCAGCCCCACAACTCGTAAAGATCATGCATCTTCGGAATGCACAACACGCATCCATGTGCCAGAATCTCCTTAAATGGGGTTTTCCTGTTTCCTGCTGGGGTTCCGGTCTTGTGTTGAGTTGCTTGGTGGATTGGATTATTGCATTTTACAAAGTTACAGTGATCATTTTATTCTGTCAGTCGTCCACCAGAGACTGGAACACATCTGGAAGCACCTGAAGCCCTAAACAGGAGTGAACGTCACAGGGGACATAGGCGGGATTCTCTGGGGCACTACCCACACATTTGTTGTTTATTCTATGAATGCACAAGGTTTGCCTCATGGTAAAAGTGACTAATCAGACTTTTCGACAGTGTAAGATTTAACCATTGTTACAAGGATCTAATCAACCAAACAAAAATGTACTTTTGTGATGATTGACGATGTCTGAAGTCCTTGTCAGCCTAATAAGTATTTGCTTCCTTGTGATTCAGGCACATTTATCATTATTATATTCATGGAAAAAATGGAAATTCCTCAGCCTCTCAAAGATGGTCTGACCCTCGAAAAATTGACATTTTGGTGAGACTGAATTTAAACGGGAATCCCAGTTTGTTATAGGCCATGCCAAACAGCTAATTACTTTTGATGTTTTTTAAATTCATTAGGTAACTTTGTGGGAGATGCCTTATAAGTGCCCGCGTGCCATTAATCTCAGAGATGTGGATGACGACATGCAGACTCTGTACATCAACTCTGCTGTCGACACGTTTGAGTTCAGAGCCAAGACTTTGGAAGGCGGCACCGTAGAGGGGATTCTCCGATACCACCCATTCCTCTACGACAAGGAGACGTACCCCAAAGATCCGTATGCTGATCACGGTAACAAGAAATCCTGCATACTCTGTTCATTTATTGAAAAGATGGATAACAGTTGGAGGTTTTTCTGTTTTGCAGAGCATTTTGATGAGGACGACTATGAAAATGAGCCCGGAGGCCCGAATCAGGCAAGAGGAAAGAGGGACATCTTTGAATGTTTCTGGAATGGACGACTCATCCCTTACACCACCATTTCTGAGTATATATCTTATTTATCAGTTTGAGGTGGGGTGATTTCATCCCTTTTTATTAAGCTTTGCTTTAAATGTTTTAGATACAGCACCGTGACCTATAAGATACATTTTTTTCATCTCACACAGGGTGTGTATCTCAGATTTGCAGTGTTTATAAAAATGAATCAGAAGTGTCTGACAAAAATGATCCCAAATATTTGTTTCTTAAGCTTTAGTCATTAGACGTGTTCTTTTCTGGTGATTTCTTGAAGGTTTGATTGGTGCACTCGACCCAAAGGAGCATCTTTACCTGTAGAGTGTTACAGCAGGTTCTCTGGGGTGCTTTTTACCGATGGCAGATTCCAGGTCAACGAGAGCAAGCAGAAGTTCATGGATCTGGAGCTGAAACTAAAGCACAAGGAAACCATTTTCTCTCTTGTTGTCAATGCTCAGGTGACCTTTTCTTTCAGGCTTTAAAATAACAGGAACATATTGCAGCCAGTCAAGAATTACAAAAAATCCTAAAAAAATAAATTATTTTCAATTTTTTTCTCAGAAAACCTCAAAAAGAGGCAACATCCAGAAAGAATTTACACAGTGGCTTCAGACCTGTCACGAGCATTTTGACAAACAGGTGAAGTTTATGGAATACGTCAGCTCAGTTACACGGACCGACATGGCGACGAAGAGAAAACAGCATCCATGGGCGACATTCTCCTCCATTGAGTTTGATGGGAAAATATACAAAACAGGCCAATTAGTAATGATTTCTCTATTATATTTTCCCCAGTGTATCTTAGTTAAGTTAAAAGTCTTTATGTTTCCTTGCAGGTGAAGTCTCAGAAAACACAGCCAATTATTTACGGCAGCGTTGTTCGGTTTTTGCTGTACGGAGAATACGACAAGGACGTCTACGCTACGGGAGGACAAGTGGAAATCAGACGTGTAAGGAAGGAATTCATGTGTGTGGCTGATGTTTGAAGGTTATAGAGCTACATGTGTATTAAGGCAAGGCAAGGCAGCTTTATTGGTATAGCACATTTCATACTCAGAGGCAATTCAATGTGCTTTCCAGGAGCAAGAACAGCAAAATCAACATGACATCATTAAAATACACAAATACATTTAGATCAAATTAAATACACAAATCAAATTCAGATTTAAGAATCAGATAAAAGGTAAAATTAAAGGCTGAGCAGTTACAGTGCAGAAGGTGCAGCAAACAAAACATTCATTCATAGGCTGATGAATACATGAAAGTTTTCTATGTTGATTTAAAAGTTACTAGAGTTGGGGCACATTTGAGGTCATGAGGAATCTGATTCCATCTGTGTGCAGCATAGTAGCTAAAAGCAGCTTCACCCTGTCTGGTTCTGACCTGGAGTTCTACCAACTGACTGCTTCCTAAGGATCTCAGAGCCCTGCTGGGTGTACACACTGGAAGGAGATCCAACATGAATTTTGGCCCCATGCCATTGAGTGATTTATAAACTAGTAGAAGCACTTTGAAATCGATTCTGTAGTTTACTGGTAACCAGTGTAGAGATTTAAGAACAGGAGTGATGTGCTCGGTTCTCTTGGTTCTTGTTGAGACTCTAGCCGCAGCATTCTGAATAAGCTGCAGTTGCTTCACAGCTTTTTTGGGAAGACCAGTCAGAAGACCATTGCAGTAGTCCAGCCTGCTGGAGATGAACGCATGAATGAGTTTCTCTAGTTCTGGTCTGGACATGAGACCTCTGAGTCTTGCTATCTGATGAAGATGATAAAACGCTGATCTAGTTATAGCCTTAATGTGAACAGTGAAGCTCAGGTCTGAATCAACTATGACACCAAGATTTCTAACCTGAGTCTTTGTTTTTATTCCTCTTGAGCCAAGTTGAGCAATAACCTCCTTTCTTTCTTATTTCCAAAGACAATAACTTCAGGCTTGTCTTTGTTTAACTGAAGGACGTTAGACTGCATCCAGTCATTAACTTGCTCCAAACACTGACAGAGTGAGTCTAGGGCAGGGGTTCCCAAATTGGGGGTCGGGACCCCCAAGGGGGTCCCCACAAGATTGCAGGGGGTCCCCAAAATTTTGTCTTTGCTGAGGTTGTGAGGTTAGCAAGATTTTATTTGTAAAAATTTCATTTATAAAATCCCAATAACACACCCTACAGTATAATCAGAACTCCATATAAAAGTTATAACTCAGTATGTCTGTAGAAAGTTTGTAAATGATCACATTTAATGTGTTTATGCGTGTAGGAGTTGGGTTTGGGTCCTGGCTTATCTTGGACACGAGAAAGGGGGTCCTCAAAGAAAACATTTTGGGAACCCCTGGTCTAGGGGACCACAGTCCCTAGGTGGTAGTGCTAGATGGATCTGGGTGTCATCTGCATATATCTATATTAGTCTGAAACTGAGTAAAAAATCTTTTCGTAGGAGCCTGAAGCGCTTTATGACAAGATCACCAGAATCATCCACATTTCAAAGCTTGACAGCACCGTCTGTGATGAAACCATCAAAAAATCTATTGAGAGTGATATGGACAAGTGAGTATGTCTGTGTTCAGTATATTTATATTCAGTGGTTTAAAAACTCATATTGTTTTCTTTTCACATTTTCATGCCCAGACTGGAATTGTTTTTAATTCGGATGAGAAATTTGTCACTGAATTAAATTTTGTGTATTTCCAGGCTGCCAATGAAGCTTGACGTTGAGTGGCCAGAGGGAAACGATTGGCCTCAAGATGCTGTTCGTCCTGCTGGAACTGCTTTTGGTTAAGTGTTGCTTACTTGTTACCCCTCACTAGTTCACATGCCAAAAAAAAAAAAGAAAAACAAAATACTGTATATATATACACGCACACACACATACAGCAGATTATTCTTTGGACACCTCGGACAGGAATCTTACGTGGAACACCTGATTGTGGCCGGTTAATGGTGAACTGATGCTATTTCCATTTCCGGATAATGGCCTTCACAGTGCTCACAGGAACATTCAGCCTTTTGGAAATGCGTCTATAACCATTCCCATCAGAATGCTTTTCAACAATAAGATTACAACAATCTTGGGAGAGTTCTTTGCTTTTACTCATCATGAAGTCTTTCCTATGTGCCTCCTGGGTAATGAGAAGCCTTTATAGGCCATCTAAATCAGCTGATATCATTAGTACTGATAGGGGGCGGGGTTTATCCCTCAATACTGACAGATTTCAGGTGATCTCCTGGTTTCTATGCCATTTTGCTCCTTGTAATCTTCATGTGTTTAATACTTTTTCCCTGCGTCTTTTCACTTTATTTCACATAACTCAATTTATGGACTTAAATGTTTACATGTCTTGATGTTAAAATGTGAAGGAAATTTTGTGTCAATGGCTCACTTAGAAAAACCCTTACTGATAAAAATGCTGATGTGTCAAATACTTATTCTCCCTGCTGTAAATATGAATATAAAATTACGTTTTGAAGCAAAACCTCACAGATGCTTATTTGTATCTTTGTATCTCATGTTCAGGGCCTCTCAAAGTTGAAATTCTCAACAGGAAGGGAGACTCAATCTCATCCAGGATCCAAACAGGAGGCCAGGGGATAAAATTGAGCGTTGAGCTCAGAATAGTCCATCATGGTGAGCTCATCTGTGACTCAAGTGAAATCAGTGAAAATTAATGTATTCTAACATTTTTATTGATGGTCGGCAAACTGAAAAAGCTAACTGCTAGCTTTTATATTAGCTACCGGAACTGTAAACAGCTATTGCCATAAAGCAGGTAGAGACGTCCCACTAGGGAACCTACCTGTGCCACCAGACTGTTAAGTGCGGTTTCTGGTCAGCAGAGGGCTACAGAGTGCTGTCCAATTTGAAGTTGGTCAAGTTTCTACCTCAAAAATAACTAAAACCAGTTTGAAAGCAATAGCTTAAAGTGTTAAACTCTTAGTGTTGCTTTAAAGCAGTGTTTCCCAATTAGTGGGGCATGCCCCCAGGGGCACTATGTATATTCACAGTAACATGAGAAAAAACTTGCTTTTATAAAAAGAGGAATTACTGATCATTTTGAGGGAAGAACCAGGCTGAGGTAGGAAACAAGTATGTAAAAGATTTATTATCTTTAAATTAAGTCACTTTTTAAATTTTGTGAATGCATTTTCTGACTTGTTTGCCCAAAGAAAAAGAAGGGTGTGTGAATGGGTGGATGACTGTGTTGTGAAGCGCCTTAGGGGGTTGTAGAACCCTAAGAAGGCGCTATACAAATACAGGTCATTTACCATTACCAAATACGAGGGAGTTCAGTTCATGTTCACAACAAAACCAAACGAGTTCACAAATGATCGTTCAGTGAACTAATATAGGCACAACACTGCTGCCAACTGATATGGTGCAGGTATGTGGCCCAGATGGGAGGCATGTTGGGCTGGTCCTGCATGTCTCTGAACTGGCTCTTAAGGTCCCACTTGGGGAGCTGGTGTAAGTGACTGAGGAGAAGACAGTCCGGACTTTAGATCTGAAGCCCCTGTGACTCAGTTCCAGATAAGCAAAAGAAAGCAAAAACAATTGAATATAAAGAATTGTTGCACAGATAGGATGCTTCAGAAAATCTTTCACCCTTTCACTGGAGCTGGACCTAACATCAAAATATGATCAGATGCATACTCTACATTATATTTCTTCTCCACCTGGTAAAGACTCCCAGTCATATTTTGCTATTACTCAAATTTGCATGACTTATTTTTAGAATCCTATTTATTGAACCATCCATTGATTATGTTGCTTTAAAGTATTATTTATTAAAGCCTTTTATTATTTTAACTGCAGATCTTAAAGGAGACAAGGATTTTGACAAGCTCCTTGCACACTTTGTACCAAGTTATGGAGGACATTGGTTCAAAAAGTATGGTATGTTTCTGTTTCTGATTTTAGTTACTAAAATACTCTTTAATTATTCTTCTCTGTCATTGTTTATGAATAATTATTTCTCTGTTTTGGTCAGAAACTCTGACCGACTTGGGGAAATACACACTGACGCTAACAACTGTGATAAATGAAAGCGGTGCCACAGTTTATGGAGGCGAGCAGCTTCCCAGCTATGAGCTTAATTTCACTATCAAAGGTAAACACAACCTCCGTTTGCTGTATTATAGTGCTATGTTTATAGTTCCTTATGAATTACGCACAGTTATCTGCCATTTCTTGTTTTGTTTTTAGAGGGTAAAGCAGAGAGCTTTACTGTGGATCTTATGAGCCCCACTCTTCATGTGGGGGTGCCATTTGATATTCCTCTGCAGTTAAAAGATGGATATAATCACCCAACAAAGCCTCCTCCCAATCTCCAGCCTCTCCTTAAGTGCAGGTGGGTCACTTCACTCATAAATCCATCTATTCATTCATTCATTCATTCATTCATTCATTCATTCATTCATTCATTAATTTAGTGGCTTGGAAATGACCTATGAGTCTGTGCGCTGCAGTGGTACCACATCCATCATCAAAGGTGTCAAAGCAAAAGGAACAGTGCAGAATTACCAACAAGCCAAGGTTACACACACACACACACACAGACACACACACACACACACACACACACACACACACATTCTTGTACTTACTACATACTGAGGACTGGGTAAAAAGACTCACAAACTGAGGCCCACCATTTGTGAGCTACTTAGAAACGCTCAAAAATCATTTCTCATTTTAGGACTAAAGTGAGGCCCTTTAGACCATTAGAGCTCATTTCAATGTAAAAACAAGTGAGGATGACTAAAATGTCCTCACTTTAAAAAATGACCTCACTCTGTTGGTTAAAAACTCATGATGGTCCTCAGTATGTAGTAAGTACAAGAACACACACACATTCTCATCTTGCATATGTTGTGAGGACCATCATTAACTTCCATTCATTTTAGTGACTGGATTATGCCTAACCATAACCAGTCTATTTCTAACCCCAGCCTTAACTAAAACTTAATTCACACCATACCTCTAAAACTAACGAGTAGAGCTCTGTAACATTGTACCAAAGTGAGGACCAGGCAAAAGGTCCTCACTTTGCAACTAATGTCCTCACTTTACAGGTGAAAGGCTTGTCATTGGTCCTTACTTTGATGTATAGACAAGTACACGCACACCAAAATAATTCATCTTCACCCACTTGACACAAAACCCTCCAGTTTTAGGTGATTTTTTAAATCCATGAATTTTATTTTACAGAGTCATATTCTGAAAGTTACACTGCCTGGAGTAAAAAGTAGCACCCAGACTGTTAAGATCACTCTTCTTCCTGGTAAGAAAGAAAAATCACAAGACACCCATTTTTAATCCTGACTCTTTAAAACTGAATCTGTTTGCTTCTACAAGAACTGTATTCTCCTGCAGCGTCCTAATCTCTACGTGACTCCTTGACTCTTTGCTGTCGACATACATAAATGTCCTCATTAAAACTTGCATGTATTTCAGGAAATCCGCATTCTCTTCATGTGAAAGAAGAGTCGAACCCAGTCGATGTGGAGAATGGAAACCCGGCCACTTTTACCGTTGAAATTCACGATGAGGCAGGAAATATCACGGCCAACCCCAAACAGATGGTTCGCTGCCAGGTACAGACATCTGTTTGATGGAGATGTTTGTAATCTTGAAAAAATAAAAAGGTTTTACATCAACAAATGGGAAACCAAATCTCATTTGAACAGGCCATCTGTTGCAGCCAGAGGTGTATCATGTTATACTAATCTAGTCAGTTGTTGCTCCTCATCGGAAAGTGAACCAAGCATCTGACTAGGATGCTCCTGGTTACTTTTTCTTGGGGGATTTCCTTCAGGGTAGATCCACAACTCATTGGATGTATTTTAAATGTCTTCTATGACCTTGAAACACCTTGGGATCCCCCAAGAATAACTAGAGAGAGTCTCTGACACATGTACACAACATGTTTTAGCGAAAAAGCCATTTTCTAGGAGGTGTGGTGGAGAACTTTCTGTTTCATCTCATGGCCTCGACTTCTCCGGTGTACCGTTTTAGGCAGGTTGCCAGAGCCTTGAGGCATTGTTAGGCAGTTGGTAGAGATTCAGGTATGGGCAAGTCGTGGTATTTCTTTTAGGTAGAGAGGAAGCATTGATTGTGTTGGTGCACACAGCTGGTGAAGCATGATAATAAGGAAGATTTACAGAGAACCAAAAATGTTTGATTAATTCAAGAAACATTATAGTCTCCACCATAAAGAGGGACAATTATCCTGTAGACAAACATTTCAGTGATCGCTGTGATTCATGTAAGTTTGTGTATTTCTGGGTGGTCAACCATGTCCTCTATGTCAAGAAACTGCAACTTGGTTGACATGTTCTCTTGATTTTACTTTATTTTTTCCAGGTTAAAGGGCTTCCCATAGTGGAGAGAGACTGCAGCAGCACAGGAGCAGGCCAGCTTACCACAAAACCCATCAATCTTAACATAATAAATGGAGAACCACAAATGCTTAGAGCTAAACTGAGCATGCCTGTAAGTTCAAATAGAATAGGCGGTATGTTCTTGGCTTTGTAGTGTTTCAATCTTCTTTTTGTTCTAAATTAAGAGTCAGAGGCAAGTAGAGCCAGTTGTTATGGAACTGAAGATCATGCCCAGCGGTAGAGTAACAAAGATAGAGGTCTTCTATCAGGGGGAGGAACCTCTGGTGCTGAAGAACAAGGACAAGATTGAGCGGCAAGCCGGAGGACTGCTGGACAATCTGTTTTACAAACTGTTTGACGAGTCTGGCAAAGAGGTGCCAATCACTGATGAAGTAGCCTCCATGATTAAGGTGAGTGACACACACAGTGTCTTTAGTTGTCTTCTATTCTAATATATTCTAGAACTTGTTTGCTTGTGGCACAATTGTTTGTCCTCAAAATCAACAGTGTCCACGAGGAAAAGACAGGAAGCAAAAGTGCAGGTTGCAGAGCTCAAGATGTTGCGGTTCTCTCTGGGAGTGATGAAGATGGATAGGATCAGGAATGAGGACATCAAAGGCACAGCTTATGTTAGATGTTTCTGAGTTAAAATCAGAGAGGCCTGACTGAGATGGTTTGGATATTCAGGGAGCGTCAAGCCGGGGGTCCGTGGCGTAAACCCTATCGGGCATGTCCTTCAGATTGTTGGAAGGGGAGAATCTAGTCAAAAATCTGCTCAATTGTCTTGCCGTGTGAACCGGACCTAAGTCATTGTAATTTTTAAGATATGCAGAGTAATCGTGTTTCAGGTTACCTGGACAGCAGATGATTATCAGGCAGATCTGATCCAGGGGAAGCTTCCTGACATTCAGGTTCCTAGGCTTGTGAAAGAGAAGCTCCACTGCCATGTGCTCTACCAAAACCAGAAGAATGCATCTCTAGAATTCACCATAGTGTAAGATACAAGCCCTACACTCAAACTGCTGTTTAGTGTCTGTGAAAGAGAGAAATCCAGATCTGAATGTTAAATGTCAGTGATGCAGCCTTGGCCAGCTTTCTAAAGCTTGGATTTTTGAAGATTTCAAAACTGTTTACCAACACAAAATGTTTAGTGATAGCACTTTTTCCTAATTTTTGGTTGGATTGAACATTTGGCTGCATGTTGTACTATTTCTTTTATCTTTCATCTGATTTTTATCTTGTTTGGTATTTCGGGGTTTGCTTCTTATTTACTGCTGTACAGCACTTTGGTCAGCTGTCATGCTGTTTTTAAATGTGCTTTATAAATAAACATGGTATGGTATGGTATGTTTTAAATAACCAATGCCACAAATAAACATACATTGCAGACACAGTCTCCAAAACCAAACCAGGCACCTTCAAAATAAAATTCTGCTTTTGTTAAATACTACACCTGCATGTTATTTGTAGGTCTTGTCCGGATGAACCTGCACAGCTCAAAGCAACTCTACCCAATAACGCACTAATGCTTGGTGAAACTGGAGACATCAGTGAGTTTGGATCTAATTATTCAAACAGAAAATGAAAACATTCTGAATTTCATACTAGGTGATTTGAGATGTTTTTTTTATTTAGGGTTGGAGCTTGTGGACAAGTATGGCAACGTAACCAAGAAGCTTGACCCAAGTTGTGAGGAGCGTATAAATGTTGAAGCTGAGGGTCTTGACAAATCAAATCTATCCTTCAGTTGGCAGGTTGGGATGCAAACATACATATTTTAATTAAATTTTGACTAAGTCATAGAGGTGTGTATTGCCAAGAATTTGGATATATATATATCACAATATCAAAGATACCACACAATATATTGCTATACTATTTTTAAGGGTTAGGGTTAATTAAAAAACCTCAGCTTCCAAGACACATCCAGTCTTATCGCGAGATCTTGTTTTTCTGTCAGAATGAAGGCGGTAAAAACTGCTGCCACCTAGCAGTCAGAGTTTGAATTGCACAATAGTATCAGAACACAAAATATTGCGATATTTCAGTCTGTCCCTGTTTTGTTACAATCCTACTAGTTGTTTTTTTGCCCAAATCAGTTTTTGATTATGCTGTGTTTGTTCTTTTTGGCAAAATTATACATTATTTTTATTATAATTTATTTAATCTTTTTTTTTTGATGTATCTACATTTGTTTCTGTGTATTCAAATTTATATAATAAACAAAAACAATCATGTTTCCGAACTTCAGTCTTTGTGAGTTGAATAAACATCAGGAAACAAGTAAAATACCTTATTGCTTTTGCAGGATAATGAATAATTCTTGTGGGAAATAAAAAAAAAAAGATATAGGTCATTTTTCCTTGATTCCAGGAGAACAACAGGTCTGTTTTGGTGACTGGACTCCGGTTCCTCTCCGGGTCTCTTGGACCAAGAGAGATTATCTTCAGTTATGGCAACTACACAGAACAGGTCATTGTTAAACTGACCGCTGGAGTCGCGTCGCAGCTTCTACTGGTCAGCAAACCTGAGCAGGTAAATGTTATATTAGTTGTTTTTATCTGTAATGCTCATGAGGTCAAACGTAACGTAAAAGCTCATGTTTTTGTGTTTTTCCAGCCGTTGCAGCTCATAAATGGTCACGGCATTCCCACACCATTCCTGGTCCAGCTGTGTGATAAGTGGGGGAACCCGTGTCCTAATCAGAGAGTTGTGGTGGAGATTAGTTCTTCACCGGCGATAAAGGTTAGCTCATTAAGGAATTAAACACATCAGGAAATATGCAGTTAAACTTGTATAAATCTATTAAGATGTTGTTGTTGTAACAGGTGGCAACACCTGCTTTTTCACAACCTGTGGATGCAGAAGGGAAAGCCTCCTTCATTGTAAACAGTGTAACCGGTCCGACGTAAGTCTTACAAATAACATGGAATCAGATCAAACTGGCAACAAATGAATGCCAGAACAAATGCCAAAAAAGTTATAAAGTTAAAGGTGCAATAAGTAAGAATTTTACAGTGAAATAATCACACAACAGTCTAATGTCTCAGTCATGTCAGAAGGAAGGTTGAATTGAAAGAGATTTCCTTCTCAGCCAACTGGGGGGGCTGCCAGTTTTTCTCCTTTTAAAAAAGCCAAAGAGGGACATAGTCTTTGTTTACAATCTATTCCACCTCCATACTTCCTGGTTCCAGAGCCAATCATATTTGAGCCCGCCGGATAGCCAAGTCTGAGCCGGCAAATACTGCTGTGCTGGCATTTGTAATTCAACACCAACCGGCAAAGAGCAGCAGCGTTGTGGAAAGAATAAAAGCAGCACCTCAGATGTTATTTTTTTGTACCCCTAAAAAGACACGACATCTCTTTGTTTTACTCTAATATTGGGTAAAGAAGGCTAGAGGCTAACGCTAAGCTAATGATGCTAACAGTGAATTAGGAAAAATGTTTTTGAAAAATGTCTCAAGCTACTTTTTTCAATTTCCAACAACTTGATATTAAAGTGAAATGTATTTATCTACTTATCAACTTACTATGTGTGACTCTTCACTCGTCATCTAGAATCTTCTAGTGCTAATCTATTAATGGCAACAATTGCTCAGAGCGGACTTGTTTGATTTGAAACATGGACTGCAGTACCCAACATTGACCATAGGATGTCATTCTTACCATATGCATCTTTAAGAAAAGTATAATAGTATAAATCTGTGAGAATATGTAATATTCAGACCGCCCCAGGGCAGCTGTGGCTACATAGAAGCTTACCATCACTGGTAGTGTGTGAATGTGAGAGTGCAGGACTAATGGAAAGCGCTTTGGGTGCCTTGAAAAGCGCTACATAAATCCAATCCATTATTATTATTATTATTATTATTATTATTATTATTAACAAGTTTTTTTCAGTAAGTAGACCATGCATAATCGAAAACATCAATGGTTCAAGAAGAAACATTTTTTTTAAGTTCTACTAATAATGAGCTTTAAAGTTCTTAAAACTAGAATTGAAATTAATCAAGAACTCATTATTATTTATAGAACAAGGAAGTGAAAAAACTTTTTTCTCTCTAAAATGAAAACATGAAAAATAAGCATTGTTGTAAACAATTTTGATTTCCCTACTAAAACAAAATGAAACTCCTTCAAATTCTTGTTACATTTAGCCTAGTTTTGACAGAAGATTTGAGTGTGAACTGTTGGTGTGTAAATTAACACCAGTGTAAAGTGTTGGAAAATATTGAAATCTCAACTTGAAAGTGCTTTAAAAAGTGCTTATTTTTTCTTCCACTAGGGGGTACTATCAGCTGGATTTTAAAGGTTCCTTCAACAGGAAACCCATCCCTGGTCCATCAGTGAACCTGACTGTGATCCCAGATCCCAACAAGCCCGTCCGGCTGCAGGTGGACTACGACGCCTCTGCAGGGTTTTTTGCAGGAAACACCTTCCCAGGTTAGCACCTCGTGATTTCATTTAATCAGTTTAATCTTTGTGAGAGTCAGGGTCACTAAAGTCAGCTGTGTGTGTTTAGTTTTCTCAGTGACGGTGGTGTCTGATCAAGGAAGTCCGATCACGACCTTTAACCCTGCTGATCTGTCCATGCTGCTGTGGGAGGGAGCCTCATCGACGCCTCCACAAACAGTGAGCCACTAGAGAGGATGAGCTTTATTTAGCTAATATGTGTTGGTTAATACTGATCTTTGTCTCTTTTCCAGCTCATTGAGCTGAAGTGCAGCAAACCCATGGAAAACGAGGACTGTTTTCTATTTAGGTAACAGATTTTGACATCATCTTCTGTGTGATTCCCTGCTGGATATTTAAACAGAGTAATATTTGGACTTGTCTTTAAACAAGCATAACATTTCAAACAGATTGAAAACATAAACTTGTTTGTTCATACAGTAGAAAGAAACCTAATTACTCTTTTAAAATATGTTTTGTGTGTGTTTCCCTGCAGCGATGAACTGATCCCAGAACGTGTCGGGAAGTACACCATCCAGTTTTCTCTTCATGTCGACGAAACAGAAGTTCTCAGTGATCAGGTTGGTTTACAGGTGGCTTCTACTTACTCAAGTTTGATGAAGCGTGCAAAGACGCAAACCAACTAGCAGGATCGTTAAGACATTTTTAACACCTCGCTGCAGCTTTTGTTAAAACTTGAGCTCCGGTCCGTGATGCTGAGAGGGTTAGGAGTTACAAAAACTGCTACACGTGGAACGAGTTGAGCCTCTTAGTGATGGTCTCATCTTCAGAAAACACTTTAAACTCAAATAGACTCAATAGCTGAATTTTAATTGAACATTCCTGTTTTAGATCACCATTAACGTAATGGCCAATCTGCCTGTCAAACTGGGACCATTGTTTCAGCCAACAACCCCAGTAGTCTCCAACAGTTCAGACATCTCCAGCAGAATCCTCGTGAAGGACATGACTCTGGTGATAATGGTGAGCCGTGCTCCTCAGTAGTTCATTTTAATGCTGAAGATCAGGAACAGCTACTGAGTGAGTTGTTTGGGTTCGTTCCAGGATACGTTTGGTAATCCAGCTGGACAGGAGCTGAGCGGGAAGGTGGTGATCTCTATAGGATGTCCTGATGGAGAAAGAAGCAGATGCCTCCCACTGTTTGAAGGCAAAACGAGCAGCTTTCAGATTAACTTAGAGGAAGGAAGTGCCCACATCCCTGTGAGTCACATTCCTCATGGCACATAGATTATTTTTATTATTAAGTGCAGCATTAGATAATAATCCTGTTTTCAGAGGCTGGTGATAATGGAGAACAGCCCTGGTGAGAACGGCAGCAGATACATCCTCGTCTTCAAACCTGAAGGGCTGAATCTTCCTACGGCCCTGGTTCCTTTTGAGCTTCCCTTCTGTTTTAAAAACGGTACACAGCAGAAACTATACTCTGGTCTTTTAACATCCATCTAAATTTCCACAGCTTCATCTCGGTGTCTAAGTGAATAATTGTTTTATTTCTGTGCCTGGTAATGCTTGATCTCCACGTTTCTCTGACCAGTCCAACACCCGGACAGAACTGGGAAAGAGGTCATCCTCAGAAATGAGAAGAACAGAAAAAATGCACAAGTGATGCCTGTAAGTTTCAGAGATGTTTTCATTCCTATTTCATTTGTATTTTTCTCAAGATGGGATTGATGCTCTTCCTAATATTTTTAGGTATCAGATGTTGAGAAAAGTCTGAAAGAGAAGAAGGCGGAAGTTGAAAGGATTGAGAAAATGCCCAGGAGAAAGTGCTCCATCATTAATCATTTCAGCGGGCTGGATGTGCTTGGAATGGTGACAGTGATTTAAAGAGCTTTACAGCTAATTTTTATTGACAGGCATTTGTGAAAACACTTAGTTTTGTTATGCAGGTCGGCCATCTGGCCTTCATTTTGGACGACGCTGCTGCGAGGGTCATCTCCTGGCATTTGGCATCATACATGGACTGCATCATCACCAGAACGACGGCAGAAGCTCAGAGGATTTACCGCGACTCACAGGGCCTTCAGCAGGTCATGGCCCTGGACAGCATATATGTGCAGCAAGGAGAGAGGTACTGCAGTGATTTCTTAATGACTTTTAGTTATTAAACAAACCCAGATCTGGTATGATATTGATTATATTTCAGTTATTAAGGCAGGGGTGTGTAAAGTTCTGCCGTTTGGAGCCCTCGGAGTGATTTTGCCTCGAATTTAATTGACACTTTAGCCCATCATCATAGACTGTTGATGAAAATAAACACTTTAAAATTAGACTTAGATTTTTAATAAGATGAGGCCCACAAAAAATTGCAATTAAGTTTTTTTTTTCCAAAATGGAAAACGTTAAGTGCAGTAGCTACAACACATTTTTCTTTTAACGATATTTTTTGCTTTAATTTTAATTTCCTGGTGCATCATTTATAAATCATGACTAAATACAGCAAGTGTTAAATGGACACTTTGCTACGGCAGCATAGAGCTGCCACCCACACAAAATAAAATTGGAGCGATATCACGTTATAACATATTAACTTTATTGTTCTAACAATATAATTTTCACATTTGTACAATATACTATCATGTTCTAACAATATAATTATCACGTTTGTACAATATACTATCATGTTCTAACAATATAATTATCACGTTTGTACAATGTAATATTTATATTGTACAAACGTGATAATTATATTGTAAAAACGTGATAATTATATTGTTAGAACATGATAGTATATTGTACAAATGTGAAAGTTATATTGTTAGAACAATAAAGTTAATATGTTATAACGTGATATCGCTCCAATTTTATTTTGTGTGGGTGGCAGCTCTACGCTGCCATACTTTGCAACTTTTTTAAATGTACATATATACACTGCTCACAAAAATTAAAGGAACACTTTAAAGAAACACATTAGATACATCAGATCTCAATATGAAGTTGGATATCTATACAAATAACGACAGGGCAATGTCTTAGGAACAAAAGGATGCCAAGTCTTTTAATGGAAATAAAAGTTTTCAGCCTACAGAGGGCTCAATTGTGTAGACACCCTAAAATCAGAGTGAAATGAAGATGTGGCAGGCTAGTCCATTATTTCAAAAACTTAATTTCTGCAACTCAAAATGCTTTTCAGTATCTTGTGTGGCCCCCACGAGCTTGTGTGCATGTTTGACAACGTCGGGGCATGCTCCTAATGAGACAACGGATGGTGTCTTGTGGCATTTCCTCCCAGATCTGTGTGAGGGCATCCCTGAGCTCTTGTACAGTCTGAGGAGCAACCTGGCGCCGCCTAATGGACCGAAACATAATGTCCCACAGATGTTCTATTGGGTTTAAGTCAGGGGATCGTGAAGGCCATTCAATTGTTTCAATTCCTTCATCCTCCAGGTACTGCCTGCATACTCTTGCCACATGAGGCCGGGCATTGTCGTGCATTAGGAGAAAACCAGGACCTACTGCATCAGCGTAGGGTCTGACAAAGGGTTCAAGGATTTCATCTGGATACCTTATGGCAGTCAGAGCACCATTTCCTAGGCAGTAGAGGTCTGTGCGTCCCTCCATGGATATGCCTCCCCAGACCATCACTGACCCACCACCAAACCTGTCATGTTGAACGACGTTGCAGGCAGCATAACGTTCTCCTTGTCTTCTCCAGACTCTTTCACGTCTATCACAGGTGCTCAGGGTGAACCTGCTCTCGTCTGTAAAAAGTACAGGGCGCCAGTGGCGGACTTGCCAATTCTGGTGTTCTTGAGCAAATGCCAGTCGAGCTCTACGGTGCTGGGCAGTGAGCACAGGGCCCACTACAGGACGTCGGGCCCTCAGGCCATCTTCATGAAGTCTGTTCCTGATTGTTTGGGTAGAGACATTCACACCAGTGGCCCTCTGGAGGTCATTCTGTAGGGCACGAGCAGTGCTCAGCCTGTTCCGCCTTGCACAAAGGAGCAGGTATCGGTCCTGCTGATGGGTTGTGGACCTTCTACGGCCCTGTCCAGCTCTCCGAGAATAACCGCCAGTCTCCTGAAATCTCCTCCATGTTCTGGAGATTGTGCTGGGAGACACATTAAACCTTCTTGCTGCAGCACGTGTGGATGTGCCATCCTGGAGAAGTTGGACAACCTGTGCAACTTCTGTAGGGTTAAGGAATCGCCTCATGCTGCCAGTAGAGATAATTACTCAAGCCAAAACTAGCACGAGTGGAAAACCAGCCAAAAAAGATCAAGAGGGAGAAACTTGAAATGACCTCCACATGTTAAACCAGTCCTGTTTTGAGGGTTTTGTAATTGTTGCCACTTTAGTGCACCTGTCGTTAAGTCCATGAACACCAATACAGCTGAAAGTGATTAACAATGCCCTCAGCTGCTAATCAACCAGAAAATTATCAGACAGGTTTAATTGATTTCATGCCAGGCCCAATAAAAAAAGTGTTCCTTTAATTTTTGTGAGCAGTGTGTGTGTATATATATATATATATATCTCCATCCTTATCCTTGATGTACTTATGGATCTATATGAATCATTTTTTGAAAGAACAAATAGAACAAAAGCTACAAAAAAAAAGCTCTGTCCTTTCTGTATAAATCTGAAAAGTACACGGTGTGATCTGGTCCTCTTTAAGGAAAGTGTGTAATAATATGAGTTTTGAATTGTTTGCAGACCGCTGCCACACATCAGAAACGAACGCAACCTTTTCAATCCTGCTGGAAATCCGGTCTACGCCAAGGTCCAACTGATTTATACCCAGGAACATCAGAGCTGTGACCTCGGTGAGACGATTTTTGTTTTGAGTCAAGAGTCCAGAGTGGCTCTGTAGAAGGGTCCCAGTCTTGAGTGTTGACGGGTTTTCCTTCATGTCTCCTGCTGCTAAAAGAGGCTCTTGGATAAATGTTTCCACCTGGAACCGAAACTCAGGTTGGGGGAGGGGGTTGTGTCGCTGGAGCAGAAATGAGGCCTCATTCATCAGATTAAACGACTTTTATCTAAAGTGTCCTGTCAATAATAAAAATAATCTCAAAGCTGTCCACTACTAATGATTAAAAGTTTCCTGCTTGTGTTTCCATCTCAGTTTTTAAAAATCTCCTTGGCAACACGATTCTGATGGATGATCTGAACTCTGCAACCAACTACAGGAAGGCGGTGAGTGATTCCTGCTGACGATGTGGTGCCACACCGATCAGACCAAGGTTTATCCACCCTTTAAATGACTTGTTACTTGCAGGTTGTGGAGAACAAGATGGCGTGTCCCACCATACTGACCCGAGAGGGGGAACGAGTCAGCACTAGGGGTAATTTTGGAGGTGCACAAAACAAAGCTCCGCCTATTGACAAGTTGCGAGTGTTTGGAGCGCCGCTTCCCCAACGCTACTACACACTGAAGGAACAAATAGGTAACGACTTGTATTTTTCAACTACTGTTTTAGATTATACTTCAGGTTTTTTCTTATTTGATAAATCTTTTCTGTAATTATGCTGGTTAATGTGTCTGCTCCACTATCATGTTGTGTGGCAAACAGAAGAAAGTGGAAAAACTACTTACAAAAAATACATTTTTAACTTCAGCTGCAGACAACGCAAACCTTAGCAAGGAGCTTATGGGATGCCATGTGTAAATTATATATGTGTAGAAGATTAACCAGACAGTTTTTTGGTATGTAGGTTACAGTTCCTACATTTCACACACTTTCATCTAATTAATGGAAATTGCCTAAAAATTGTCAAATACCAACATGTTTACATTTCACATAATTTCAGCTAATCTAAACGTTAAACCTGAATGTTGAATCTAAATCTAAATGTTAAACCTGAATGTTAAATCTAAGTCTAAATGTTAAATCTAAATTTAAATGTTAAATCTAAATGTTAAATCTAAATCTAAATGTTAAATCCAAATCTAAATGTTAAACCTGAATGTTAAATCCAAATCTAAATGTTAAATCTAAATGTTGAATCTAAATCTAAATGTTAAATCTAAATGTTGAATCTAAATCTAAATGTTAAATCTAAATGTTGAATCTAATTCTAAATGTTAAATCTAAATCTAAATGTTAAATCCAAATTTAAATGTTAAATCCAAATCTAAATGTTGAATCTAAATCTAAATGTTAAACCTGAATGTTAAATCTAAATCTAACTGTTAAATCCAAATCTAAATGTTAAATCTAAATCTAAATGTTGAATATAAATCTAAATCTAAATGTTAAACCTGAATGTTAAATCTAAATCTAACTGTTAAATCCAAATCTAAATGTTAAATCTAAATCTAAATGTTAAATCCAAATCTAAATGTTAAATCTAAATGTTGAATCTAAATCTAAATGTTAAACCTGGATGTTGAATCTAAATCTAAATTTAAATGTTAAAGCTAAATGTTAAATCCAAATCTAAATATCTAAATGTTGAATCTAAATCTAAATGTTGAATCTAAATCTAAATGTTAAATCTAAATCTAAATGTTAAATCCAAATCTAAATGTTAAATCTAAATGTTAAATCCAAATCTAAATGTTAAATCTAAATGTTGAATCTAAATCTAAATGTTAAATCTAAATGTTGAATCTAAATCTAAATGTTAAATCTAAATGTTGAATCTAATTCTAAATGTTAAATCTAAATCTAAATGTTAAATCCAAATTTAAATGTTAAATCCAAATCTAAATGTTGAATCTAAATCTAAATGTTAAACCTGAATGTAAAATCTAAATCTAACTGTTAAATCCAAATCTAAATGTTAAATCTAAATCTAAATGTTGAATATAAATCTAAATCTAAATGTTAAACCTGAATGTTAAATCTAAATCTAACTGTTAAATCCAAATCTAAATGTTAAATCTAAATCTAAATGTTAAATCCAAATCTAAATGTTAAATCTAAATGTTGAATCTAAATCTAAATGTTAAACCTGGATGTTGAATCTAAATCTAAATTTAAATGTTAAAGCTAAATGTTAAATCCAAATCTAAATGTTAAATCTAAATGTTGAATCTAAATCTAAATGTTGAATCTAAATATTAAATCCAAATCTAAATGTTAAATCTAAATGTTGAATCTAAATCTAAATGTTAACTCTCACATCCATCCATCCATTTTCTGTAACCGCTTATCCGAGCAGGGTCGCGGGGGGCTGGTGCCTATCTCCAGCAGTCATCGGGCAAACAGGCGGGGTACAAATCTGTTAAATCTAAATTTAAATGTTGACCTTGCCCCTAATACTACTGGCATTTTTGGCCATGCCAACAACAAAGGTTGAACAAAGACTTAGCTCATAGATTTAAATTTTACATTTAGATTTAAGATTTAGTTTTAGATTGTACATTTAGATTAACTGTAATTATGTGAAATGTAAACATGTTGGTATTTGACCATGTTTAGGAAATTTCCTTTTTAAATGTGATGGAAGTGTAGGAAACATAAGCTAAATAACAAAAAACTGCCTGGTTAATCTTTTGCATGTACAGTTTGCACTTGGCATTTCATAGAAGCTATAAGAAGATCCTGCCTACAAGAGCATCTATAGGACTCCTGTTCACAGTTGTTAGATAAGTCAGTGGTTGCTGTTAAAACAAATGTTCAGCAGAAATATGTATCCCTACCATGAAAAAAAACCCTCTTGTTAGAAGTATGGCAAGCCAATTTCTCATCTAATACTTTAGATCTTCAAAACAGCTATCCACATTATTTAACACTTATCACTCCTAATTGTTCTCTGTCCTTTCTGCAGCGCTGGCATCTGAAAGAGCAGATAAACGAGGCTCTGAGAAGACTGGAGAACCTTCTGGCATCATGACCAAAAGACCAAGACAGGAACCCTGAGATACTCCAGACACGTTATAGTAACGATGATGCTCCTTTTTATCACTCAAAAGCAAAGAATGCTTTTAACGTTTGCAAGTTTATTTATAAAGCATCAAATGGCTATAATAAAACACAGGAGACAAAAAACAAAAGAAAACAGTTTGTACATTTGGTAAAAACACCAGTAACTGTAAACCTTTTCCCCATAGGAACAGCTTCTTCCACATTAAGCCTAAGTTAGCAATGAAAAGATGTGGTTTTGTGTTCAAACATTTCATTAGACATTTCAGCAGTTAGATTAAGGTGTTAAAAAGACGAACGCACAGCGAGAAGATAAGTTTCATTTTCGGTTTGACTACAGAGAATTAATAACGGACACTAGGGGGTGATAAAAGCAAACAAAACTGACAAGTGTGCCTTTAACTTAAATTCTATTCGTCTCCAAAACCAGCTAAACTTATTTTTATCTATCGTCACACAGTCTAAGCTTAGTTGCTTCTCCACTGACCACATAGTTTGGTTTGTTTTCACTGTTTATGCCTTTTATGGCAAGCCATTGTAACATTTAATTAACAACCACACCTCAGTAGTTCATTTTTAACATTGCAATATTAAAATGTATTTTAGTTCAAATTGTATTCTTACTACTCATTGAAACTAAAAATAACAGCTATCTTATACTGGTAGAAATTATATGTTTAATAACAGCTGCTCTAGTTTTGAGAAACTCTCTTTTTATGTTTTGAATTGTAGGTGTTGTGAAATTTGTTTTTAAATTGGCAAAATAATAAAATAAACATTTCAGCTATCTGTCATTTTTTTTTAGATATTCAAACATTTAAACTGGTAATATTTTAATTTTAGAAATACAATCTTCCCAGAAACAAATAACGTCTTCCTGTTTGTTTCGAAATTGTTAGTAATTTATTTTATTTCTGCTATCCATTATGCTGTTTTAGAGAGCCTGAAATTGTTATCAAGGATCAGTTTCTACTATCCGTAATTTTCATTCCAGATAGGAAGAACATATTTGTGGAGAGTAGGTGCAGCAAACCCAATACACATGAATGGGAAATGTCACGCCATTTGTCCTAGGAAGAATTACATTTAGGAAATCTGAGTGTTCATGATGTTGGAAGAATGTTGTTAATGATGTCTGGATTGTTAATTCTTATTAGAAACAATAGATTCATACATTTCTAGAATACATATTCTGTCTGTGCGATAAATGTGCAAACTGCTTGCCATATTTCCTCCCTCCCATAAAATATGGAATAGTTTAGGTGTGTAAATGTTGGTCCTTTGGCTGGGTTTCAGTCATGTGACCCTGATGAAGTGTGAGGGTAGTGATGACCCACATAGTTTAAATATCTGACTTGTCAGGAGAGACTGTGTGAGTTCAGAGGGACGACAGCAGAAGTGCAAATAATTTCAAGTCATGTCTGTTTTTCATTAAAATCATAAACATCCCTGTTATGGATTTTGTCTGTATTCATATTTGTAATTTATAAATGTGTAATATACTTTTTATGGTGGCAGAGGAGTTAAGTGCCCGCCCTGCAATCAGAAAGTTGCAGGTTCACTCCCCGCTCAGCCCGTCGCTGTTGTTGTGTCTTTGGGCAAGGCACTTAACCCACATTGCCTGCTTGTGGTGGTCGGAGGAACTGGTGGCGCCTCCGTCAGCTCGCCTGCTGAATGACTGACTGTGTTGTAAAGGGCCTTGGGGGGTTCTAGGACTGGAAGTGAATATCAAAGACAGGCCATTTACCATTTAAATATAAAATCAAAGTGTTCTGTATGGAAGCCCATTCCTACCACTCAGATAAAAAAAATTATCTCATAATTATGAGATAATTATTTTTTTTTAATCAGCGTGGCAGGAATGGGCTTCCATACTTCTGAATTCACTGTTGCATTTAAAAATATTTAATGAGTAGGTAAAGAGGGGGTGGGAGGCATCTGTCAGCCTGGGAGGGGGTCCTGCTGCTGCTGCAACGTCACATCACAGATGTGCGCAAGGAGCTTGTTTAGATCTGCGCACCGCAGAAGAAGCGGAACAACCGCACAGCTCGGACGCGCCGCAGGCTTTCGCCACTGACCACAATCAGAACCACCGCTGGAATTGTAAACATCTCAGCCATGAATCTTGGACTGGAACTCCTGCAGCTTTTACTAACTTTTCCTCTCATCAGTGGCACACCTTTCCATCACAGCATGTTTCAGGGAAACGCGTATTCTGGCGCTGAAACGCGTCAGCGGAACAAGTGAGTTGAATCCTGCAGGTTTCCCTTCATTAACCTACAGAGTAACGACATTACTGCTGTTGGCTGTAGGAACTGGTGCGCCTATGTGGTGCACAAGAACGTGAGCTGCGCCGTCGTGGGAGGAACGGAGAGTTTTGCGCAGCCGGAGCTTTTACCGTGTCCACCGGAGCTGCCAAACTGTGCGCAACAAGTGATGTAAGTCTTTATATTCTGTTTTAAACTAAATTAAGCTGTGTTATGGAGTTAAAACTCCACACGTCTAAAATACTCACAGCTGTTGTGTATTTTATAGTGTTTTATGAGCTCATACTCCTCAAACATCCTTCCATATCATATTTCAATCTGCTTCTGTTTTCCAGGGTTTGGATTTATGTCATTCCTATTATTTTTTCCTTTTGGAATGACCAAAAGCAGCAGAGCACATTTAGGCCATTACCTCATTATTCAGGCATCTGCTTATCATTTAACCTGGTGTGGACATTTGTTTGATTTTCATGTTTATTTGATAATAAACTTCCATTAATGGAATGTAAACGGAAAACCGAAAGTTTTTCCTCCTTTCTTTATATTTTGCTTCATGTTGAGCTTTGTAATAAATAATTTTCTGAAGACTTTTCAAATCATTTCATTTATAGACATGGGCTGATTTTTTTAATTAATTTTCAGCCAATTAGCTGATTATTTATGTGGACTTTAGGAATATGAAAAATGTAAGTTTCAAAACTATAAGCACCAACAAAAGAGGAAAATATTTTTATGGTTGATTATTTCTTTCCTGTAACATTGCTTACTGGCAATAAATCTTAAATCAGTGGAAAGCCTAATTGAAAATATATTAAACTAACTCAAAATGCAGGAAATTTTCTTTCTTATTTGTTCATGAATAAAAATATCACAGTTCGAATAATAAATGAGTATCAAAAGAGGATGTAATTTGGTGATTTAAACTTGTGAATTTGAACGTTTTAATGATCTGCTAAATTTCATAACGACTGAGAGAAAACTGTTTCGTATGTGACACACTGATCACTTTAGAGTGTAAAGATGTTTTTCTGGGTGGTGAAGTTTAACTTTAGGATCGTTAAAGAGTGAAACGGTGATTCACGCCACCGTTAGGTTCATTTCCAGCTGTGGGACCATGTTGGTCTTCATAAGACAGCTGATTTTTATTATTTTATTCAATTTGGGAAACAGTGGTTGCATTGTTCAGTGCAAAAATCGAAGGAACAAGTTTTAAAAATGAATAAATTATCAGAATGTTATCATGATTTCATTGTAAAACAATCATTTTGTGATGAATTTTTCCTGTCTGGTCAACCAATCAGAGCAAATCTAAAGTCCCTACATCTCACTGAAGCATTAAATGAACTTAACAAGAAAAAAAATATTAAAACAAAAAAATTCTAAAAAATATGGAGTTGTTTGAAGAAAAGGCATGACACTATTACATAGCATTATTATTAGCTTAATATTATTACAATTATTCTGTTATTAATATTATTAATTTGCATTAAACTAAAGCCGTTATTGCCTTAAATCAAAAACTGTAAACGTGGAATGTTTTCATTGCTTTTTTCGTAGTGAGGAAGTTAAAGGGTTAAAAAGTCACACTACATGATTAACCTAAAGATGCTGCATCTCTCTGGTCCTGTTTTGAGTCTTTGCTGGATTCTCCACTTGTGTATTAACGTTACAATTTCCTGTGTGTGTGTGCGTGTGTGTGTGGAGGGGGTTATATGCTTGTGAAGATTCTTAGTCATCCAGGTCATGGTAATCCAAAGGGGTTCGAAGTTGCCTACATTCAAACCCCTTTGGATGTAGAGGGGGTGTTTTGGCAAGAATCTGGTGAGACTACATATATATATATATATATATATATATATATATATATATATATATATATATATATATATATATGTCCTGGCCGTGGAACACTGGACCAGCTCTATACCCTTGGGGGGGTCCTGGAGGGTGCGTGGGAGTTCGCCCAACCAATCTACATGTGCTTTGTGGATTTGGAGAAGGCGTTCGACCGCGTCCCTCAGGGGGCCCTGTGGGGGGTACTCTGGGAGTATGGGGTACCAGGCCCCTTGATACAGGCTGTTAGGTCCCTGTACGACCAGTGTCAGAGCTTGGTCCGTATTGCCGGCAGTAAGCCGGGCTCGTTTCCGGTGAGAGTTGGACTCCGCCAAGGCTGCCCTTTGTCACCGATTCTGTTCATAACTTTTATGGACAGAATTTCTAGGTGCAGCCAAGGTGGTGAGGGGATCCGTTTTGGTGGCCTAAGGATCAGGTCTCTGCTTTTTGCAGATGATGTGGTCCTGTTGGCTTCATCAGAACGTGATCTCCGGCTTTCGCTGGAGCAGTTCGCAGCCGGGTGTGAAGCAGCTGGGATGAGAATCAGCTCCTCTAAATCCGAGACCATGGTCTTGAGTCGGAAAAGGGTAGAATGCCTTCTCCAGGTCAGGGGCGAGGTCCTGCCCCAAGTGGAGGAGTTTACGTATCTCAGGGTCTTGTTCACGAGTGAGGGAAGGGTGGAGCGTGAGATCGATAGGCGGATTGGTGCTGCGTCTGCAGTGATGGGGGCGTTGTACCGGTCTGTCGTGGTGAAGAGAGAACTGAGCCGAAAGGCAAAGCTCTCGATTTACCGGTCGATCTACGTTCCTACCCTCACCTATGGTCACAAGCTTTGGGTAGTGACCG